>JARHVA010001248.1:315000-332500 GCA_037957365.1 Torreya grandis | reverse complement strand
ACATACAAAAAAACTAACATTGATTGAGTTATCTTTATACTATTACATAATTTTTATTTATTAAAACAAGTTATATAACTAAATAAAATAATATTTGTTTAAATTTAATAGTGATATGTTGAATTATTTTGAAGTACAAAATATATTGGTACATGTTATAAAATATCAATGACTAAGTTACATATTTATATGGAAGTTGATTAATTTTATAGTTTATAGTTTGAATTTTTTATGTATCTATAAACAAAGGTAATTATTTTATATATTTAAATAACTTTATCATCCTATTAAGTTGATTAATTAATTTTTAATTAATGAGATAGTATTTCCACTCAATTTCTAGTAACATATTTTTAGATGGTGCCCTTAGTCTACAATCTAACTCAAATTTTCACTCTCATAGTGATCTATTTTGATGAAATTAATATCGAGCCAAACCTAATTTTTTTTTACTATGGATGAAGTTTAAGTCATAGACTCTATATATAAAATGGCTTATAGAATAGTCATTTGGAATGGTCATCCATGTGACTATTATCATTTTGTATAATCCTATATTGGTCATAATATTTCCATATTGAGAATTACATTGTATCTAATTAATGTAATATGTAGTAGTTTCTTATCAAAATCCTTGTTCAACACGATCTATAGGTCTTATTTGATTATAACACAACACATTAAATCATATCCATTCATAGAGTTAGTGAGATTATTCAATGGAATATTTAACATATAAAATGAAAACCTTTGATATCTTATAGTAATATATTTTTCTTCATGGAATATAATATACTTCATGACATCTAATGCACATGAAAAAATTAGCCTTCCTAGGTATAATACAATGTTAAGGGGATGCCATGAAAATTATTTTTGAGCTGTAAATATTTTTGGGTGTAATAAATTACACATGGAAATAATTTATTAGATCAATCCTCTCATCATTCTAAAAAATGCATGAGTACAACTTCACATGGTGATCTCTAATTACATCAAGCCTCCTGAGACTTTGATAGCTATGAAAAACTCTAGGTGTATGACTACATGTGGTTATCTATGATTGGATTAGGTCTCCCATAGATGTGATAGCTCTAAAAACTTAGAGTGTATGAGTAAACATGGAAATATCTAATTCGATCAGGCATCTTGGTGCTCTAAAATCTCTAAGACCTATTAATGGAGGGCTACTTACCTATCATAATTAGCCTTCAAGGAGGGGCTAGATAAAATCTAGGTCTGAGACTCTAGGACCTACCTATCTTTCAAATTTTATGTGAATAAAATATAACTTTTTAAAATCACTAAAATACTCATCTCTTCAAAACCAATATCCCATGAAAGATATTTAAATACAAATAAAATGGGTTTATTCAAAAGACAATGGGAAAACATAGAGAGTGTGATACAAAAGACGCCCAAGATTTTTAAATCAAATGAGGTTCAAACTAGGCTCAATAAAAGGGTAATTTTTTTTTTAACATTTTGTGGGTCCCATTTTATTTTATGAAAAGGGATATGTTGGTCATAAAAATAACATTATCGATTAATAATCCAATATTTATATATTTTTTAGAATGGGCACATTTAGATTATACACAAGCTAAGACTATTGGATTCTTAATTAATAACATTTTTATCTAATGATTATAATTTTCCCATTACAAATAAATTAATAATATTAATAATAATCAAATGGAAAATGATGCTTTGAGGGAAAAACAATGGAAAAATGCAACCCCAAGTTGAAAAATGGTAAAACATGGCTTGGAAAATATATATACACACAAGTTAAAAATTCATAAATGGTAGTTCATGAATAAGAGATAGTAGGTGATGGTATTATTTGGTCATACAAATCCCATTGGGTGAATGGAGGTGGGATGGGCAAGTCGATAAAATATGTCATGGCATCCAATGCTAGATGTGTATGTAAAATGGGTAAGTTGACTAGCTACAACTCCCTTAGTAGTAAAATATATAAATCAAATTAAAGTAATGGAAACTTCCAAGTGGATAATTAATTAACTATAACACCATACATGTAAATATGTCAAAATATAAAGTAATTAATGAGAAGTCATAAAAATTGAGAGGATGGAAAAGATGACTAATTCAAATACTATGAATAGTGCAAACTTGATGCAACAAGTGACATCATCTAACAAATTTAGAATGATGATGCCCATGCCCCATACTATGAATAACTCTAAACAAGAATTTAATAATTGTAAGAAATATAAATATTAATTGTGAATAATTATGAAGACCAATGCATTAAAAGTAGAAACTACAAAGAAATTTACCAGTCTTATTTTTCATTAACAATACACAATATGATAATATTATCACTTAAAAATATAATAATCTAATATATTATTATATACTTATGTAGAATGGGCACATGCCCACTCTACATTTTAGTATAAGTATTTTTTTAATATGGTAAAATGGTTCTATTAGGGACCTCACCCATATAAATATATTAATAACTTAATACATTTGCATATTTAAAATATGAGAAGAAAGATAGAGATTTTATTAGAGGAATTTAACATCAAGAAGGAAGATAAAATAAGGTATGAAATATAAGACTTAAAAAAATATTGCATTAATAAGATAATTTAACTTTTATTTTCTTTCTTAGAAACAGTTACATCATATCAGTCTAGAAATGCCTTTATGGGAGAGTAAAATTCACCTAGTGTTTCCTTACCCATGAGAATCTAGGAAACTCTTGAAAAAATATAACACACATATTTTACTTCAATATAAGTTTATCTATTATTAATTTTTGGCTAGAGAGAATGGTTTTGATTGAAGGTAGACCTAGATGGTGACTAACATGTTCAATCATATATAAATGTCCATAAAGAAGGCCAACAATTTTATTTTTCTTACTTCCTTCCCATACAGATCCTCCAACTATCAAAGGGACTCCTAATGAGGTTATGTATTTAGTTAAAAATTGAGACATTTGGATTCAAAATAACTTTACACTTGACATTGGAAGCCTTGAAATTAGAATATCAACCTAGTGATTTCTTTATCTTACCTTTAATGGATTGAAGGTGAGAGAGAATAAAGGAGGATGTGTCATGCTCACCTTTCCTTTTGAATGTATTTGATCCTATATAGGTCCTTAAGGCTCTCTTGATGTCATTTTATATCCACCTTACATATCTCAATTGGACTTTCTTTACCTTTTTATCAGGTTGGTAGAGATCCAAAATTTCCTTCAATTCTTTGGAGTCATGAAAATTTTATTCTTCTCCCATCCCATAGATCATAATTAATTGAAAAGGGATTAATTTTATAATAATTAAGGAAATAAGAATGACTAGGTCATGGATCAACTTAATTTTCATTAAGGGTGGGTCGATTATTACTCTAGTTACTATCAGCACTTGATAAATCAGTCTTTTGAGGATGATATCACCATCAAAGTAGATAAAAATATATTAAAAATATGGTAGATCATGAGGATCAAATTAAGAAACTATGGAATTTTTTCAACTATGAGGAATGGCATGATTCACATTTGAATTAGCTTAATAGTTTTGTAATTCATGAAGATATTTAATGGAGAATAGAGGATTGGTGTCATAACTATGTTATATGATTTCCATACTTTGAGAATGGAAGAGTAAATACTTATTTTTATCATTTCCATTATTTCTAAGCATGGGAGAGTTAATAATCTCTTTTTTCACATTGCCATCAGACCTCTTTATATGTATGAGAGATTAAATACTCTTTTATCATTAGTATTGATCCTTCCGGAATGTGTTTAATATTTAATATTACCTTTTTTAAATGATTTTTAATACAAATGAGAATGATAGAGTCTGATATTATCAATCATTATTTTCAATATCATGCATTTAATTTTTATAAGTGTACAGTCCCCCATATTTTCTATGATAATAACAACTTGCTTAGCCTACCTAAAATAATGATTATCATATCAACAACTTGATTTTGTAGAAAATGTTGTTAGCTTCAATATTATCTAAGCTTAGATTCCAATTGAAAGAGGAAAATTTCATTGATTTTGAATCAATTACATCAAAATTAAATATTACTTACTTAACCATTCTTTGAAAAATATTGAATTATTTAAACAAACTAGAATAATATCTACTACTAGTTGATTAATAACTTTGAATTACAAAAAAATTGAAATTGGAATATGTAAAATATGATATTTAATTTCAATAAAATAAAAATTGGAATCCCATAATAACAAAACTAGAATCCAATATTTGAAATAATTGATACTATAAAAATCCAATAGTAATATTTTTGGTTTTCAATCTGGACTAGATTATGTCCCAATTTAATAAAATCATGGTTGTATCACATAAGTGGGAAGAGTAACATTGGGATTTTTGTCCATGAGAATAGGTGTAGAATAATTACACCATGAATATTTTCTTGAAATGGTGGTTATGAAAATTTTGATTTAAAATATTAACTATAGAAAATTGATAGTATCGATCGATCTGATACAATCAATTTCACAGTCTTGAAAACACGTTATATTTACTTAGCCAATAAAGTTTTGAAAACACATGGTACTAATGGTGTTTAGATAAAATTATTGTATTGGTTTTGCTAATGCAATTAAAAAAAATCATGAACTATATCATCTTGGTTGATACAACCTATAAATAAATAGAATGATACTAGAATGGATGATACCATTCATACATTGATATATAAAGGCATCAGGATGTCTAATACACTTAGGTTGTAAAATATATACCTATTTAATTTTTTTTGCTAAGTTAAAAAACTAAATGACATGAACATGAATGAAGATAATCACTGAAAGATAAAAAATGAATTTGATCCAACAAAATGTGGAATAATATTCAAGTTAGGTTCATTAGGATATATGAATGGTTTAGGATTAACCCAAACCTATCCTATCTCAATAGACTCATACTCACATGAATTTCAATAAAATAGAGCTTGATATACTTATTTTTTATGATTAATGACTAATTAGATGGTTTTTTTGGGTTTATTATGTCACAAATGCCAAGAGGAAAGGATTTCAAATTCTAAGCCTATGACAACTCTCACTAGACCTATATGAAAAAAATGTGAAAGTAAAGTAAATGAAATTAAATATGCAAGTAAAATAAGATAGGGGAAAGGGTTAGAATGATCATTAAAGGTAAGGATACATGGTCAAACAAATGGGGGTTTAGGTAACCTAAAATAGAACATGTCAAGTCTAAGAAATCCTATATCCACACTAGCTTATTCAGTGTAGAGAGAAACTAGACATGGATACACATAAATTCATTCAATAATAAAAAATCAACATATAACTAGTAATTAAATAAAGGAAAGAGAATAGGGTTAGCAATTCTTACCTTAAGGTAGACACATTAAACATGAATCTCCCCTTAGATCAAATGGATATTTATAAGATATGTTGTGGTTTGAATACTTTAAATGGTTGGATAAAAACCCAAGATATCCTTAGATACAAACTCTCAATGAATTTCCTATTTATATTCAAATACTACCACAATATAAGCCTCCATAAGATATGGTTCTAGAATATAAACCCCACCAAGTATGACTTAAGGTAGAAAAAAAGTCAAAAGCAAAGAAAATAGAGTGTATATGATATGATATGAATGAAATGTGATACCTATATATACTAATACAATGATTAAAGCCAACCCTAGAACTTATTCCAACTATATCAGTCTCACTAATATAGTTTAATATCATATTGGCTGATATCATCATAACTATATTTGGGTAGCTGATATAACATGTATGTCAAAAGATAGGATTATAAATTCATTAGGTTGGTTGATATATTACATGAATATAAAAATTAGCTAAATAAATGGTGTTGGCTAGGCCAATGCTATAAAATATAGGAAACATAACACAACTAAACAAGGACAAGATGGAGAAGGTAAATGGAAAAACAATATGAGGAAGCTAGACTAATAGTAGAAATTGTTTAGTCATAATATAATAACATCTCTTTCAAATCATAAAGATCCTTTCACATACCTTTCTTGGTATACCCTATAAGGCATTCATTGAGGTATATCAATGCTCAATAAGTCATTACAAGAAAAAACATAAATAAATGATAAAGTGAAAAATATTTTGTATACATCATGCTATATAAAAAATATGAAATCATGAAAATTATGTGTGCTAACATGATTATATTATCTCAACATAAAAATATTTCAAACATATATGAAACATGTAACCTAAGGCATACAAATTTCATGCCAAGTATATATAGTAATTAAACATACATTAATAATCATAATAAATTGGTAGGAAATCACATAGAAGATGCATGATAACAATCATGTCATCATACTTAATATAATAATGCATGATAGAAATCATGACACTGCAAGCTCATAAACCATAATATAATAATAAATATATGCACATAATGTAACAATCATGACACATAGTATCACTAAAGAAACAACACACTTTGAATCAACTCTAATTAAATAAAAACATCATGGCCATTAAAGGGAATATAGGATCCTCAATAGAGTTTATATATGATGTGACAACACACAATCAATGCTCTCATAGAAACACACAATGTAACACCTAAAAATGATTATGTAATGTAACACACATCAATAGTACCTCATAAATTACATAATGTAACATAGAGAAAATGTAATTTAACACATAATTATAATAACATAATGTAATATATAATAGATGATCACAACATGTAACACACAATAGTATCAACATGCATACAAAAATCAATGTTACTCTACATAATAAATCCTTGGAATCATCTAAGAATAGAAAAATATAGTACCATAGAATATATAACTATAAATAATATATTCAAGATCATTTCATGTAGAAATAGTAAAAGTAGATAAATATGATCAATGGAATGGTTATAGAAAGATGTAACCTATAAAGTGTAAAAAAATGCTTTAGGTGCCCCCAATGTAGAAAGGTAGCCCCTAGGTGTAAGGAATGTCCCACATAAAGATATATATGTATCATATATAACTTGTATATCTTGAATCCCACTCATTCATACCATGAAAATCATGGGAAAAGAAAACGGATATGTAATCTACCATATATATTTCAAATAACATAAATCATTGAAGTAAGTAGAAAAACATGTCATTCATAGGTAATAATTTTTTAGTTTTAGAATTTTTTATTTAATTTTTATTTTAGATTTTTTTGTATTTTTTAAATTAAAATATGCTCATACTAACCAATGATTCTATAAATGGGATGGCCACATTTAGGTCCTATATCTAACTAAGTGAATGTTACCTATCGTGGGTGAGTATTAACATACGTATTTGTATCTGAATTGGAAAAATGATCACATGAATTAGGATAACCATAACTATCATCATATCCCACATGATTATGTGTATGTTGTTCATATATAAAAACCATTTTTACTTTTGAATTTATCTATACATATGGATTGTAAGATGGTATTCAATGCAAAACACATGAAGTAACCTGTAAAACCAACTCAAGATGTGATAGAGTAGGTAACATCTACTATGGAAATTGCATATACCTCTTATGTAATATATGTTGAAGAAATAGTTTTCAAGGAATACCATATTTTTGTGTCTAAACTACCTTAATATAATGAAACTATACAATTTTTATAAAAATTTATTATGAAGGTGACAAAGGAAATGTCTCCAGATGAATAAGATACTCATATTAAATACCTAGGATTGTAATCACTCAATTTTTATAGATATAATTCATAGATTAATGCAATGAATAAGGTTATATACAAATATTATTTATACATGGATGTCCTAGTAACATGTAAAATTCTCATAATATTTGGTAAAACTAAGAACCAAGTATCAATTATTGTCATCCCTACCATAAGTGGTAATACACTGATCCAAATAGGGTTTTATCTTTTTCCATCAAATAATTTCATTGTATTTATCATAAAAATCAAATCTTTATGTGTGCATACAATACTAGTAAGAAATGTCATAGTGAAAACATTTACATTTGATCATTGTCTGCAATAAAATTTTGTATATGATATGAGTCAATGTAAGTATGCATAAAAAATGGTGAACTATTACAATCATCATAAAATGTCTCATGCACATCAAATGTGATTATAAGTATATATAATTATTAATCATAAATTTTACTAATAAAAACATCTATATTATGTTCCTTTTCAATATTATAAGTATAGGAAGCTAGAGGAGGATACTATTTATTAGTCATGGTACTTTAGGATTAGGATTAGTCTTTATCGCTGTATGATTTGGAAAGAGATCAAAAAATATAACAAATTTCACATTCACATTATATTGTGCCATTTAATATTTATTGGGTGTGTAAACATCATTGACCTTAATTACATTATTTAATAAGATCTTGTATCTCATGTCTTAATGCAAATAATCTATTTTTAGAGTGTCTTGTGCATCTATTCCAATCATAGAATGCATTGACACTAAACACCATATATTGTGACAAATTAATATCAACATCCTTTTGTGAAGGGAGATATATTATATAACAATCAAATATCTTATGTAATATTTTATGAGAGTCTAACCATGTAACTACCTTATTTATGGATCTTCTCACTAATGTTGATATAAGAGTGCATTAAGAATTGATAATCTAAAGGATTAATGGCATGTACTAATTGGAAAGAGAGATCATATAACCATCACAAAACATAGTCTTTAAGACTCCTTATAATAAATTGGTCAAAAAATTATCATTGGATTCATAGTATAAATATGTTACGTGAAAGTATCTAGGATCCTGTGTTGGATAACTTTTAACATCATACAATGTAAGCTTAGGTGAAAAAAATCTTGTGGGTAAGGGATACATAAAAATATATAAGACCAATAGGATATGTAATAATGCTTTAGAATAAATCGACTAGGTTTATCTAGAAGAACCTTATTCCAATTATAAAACCTTAGGTTAAAGATCAAGGATAATTTGCACTAAGGTTTGAGAAATAGACATATTATTATGTAGATATAGACTATGTAACATAAATTATGACCCTATAATTCATAAAATTATTATACATATGAATAACCATATAAAAATGAGGATTAACCTCTTTTCCTCACCACCATGGGTGGGTATCACATATGTATCCATAGGAGCATAAATATGAATAGTAGAAATATCAGTAGTGGTTTGATCACCTATTATATAATTTGTAAAATTGGAATTGTTAAAGAGTTTAATATTTTTTTCATCAATTGTAGTTTCCTTAACAATATTTTTCATTTCATCTCTAGTTACATGTAATAATGCATCAACCTTGGCTTGATTATTTTAAAGATATTTAGTTATTTCATTTTGATCTATATCATCAAATTTATCATTAAAATTAGTATTATAATTTCCATTATTATAATCCACATCAAATATAATTATGTGAAAATCAATAAATTAGATCCAAACCCTAATGTAGATTAAATTTGAAACCTAAGAAGGAATGATGAAACCTTAGGGGAGAAAGAGCTAAGGTGTATCACATTCTCAATAATGATTAGGTTAACTAGAATGTTTTAACTTATATTATATTTATGAGATATAGATAAGTAATAAATTATTTAAATTTAGAATACATAAGATATAACATAAGCTACACATATCTAAATTTCTTAACAAAGATTGACAACACTTAATAAATATATAAATAATCAAAGGAGAAGGCCTTAGTTTATATAGTATTCTATTTTGCTTCCTACCTATTCAAAATCATCTAAAATAGTATGTTAAATCTCTATGACTATTCAACTTATGAAATAGAACATAATACTCTATTAGGATATTTCTAATAAATTTGAGACACATGTGGTAACTGGGCCCATCCATTGTCAATTACAACTTTTCCTGTGTAATTTACTAATCTGTTATGGAAAAAAACATTGTGTCTACTTATCAATATAATTTATGTGTAATTTTAAGACCTTGGTCCTATGTGTAGATCTCATTTTGTCCTCTTTTTCCTTGAACCCCTAGCTCCACTTTCAACACATTAATAGCATAGTAAAATGGGATAAAAATATGGCTGGATAACCCCAATTGAAACTCACTAAGTGTTTTATAATTTATTACATTACAATAATATTAATAGGGATAAACAAACATGTAGTTATCCCAGCTATTTGTATTTGTGCTCAATAGTGTTCCATGAAAATGTAATGTAACTCTTTGGATTTCAAAACTTGACAAACTTCAACTTTGACCTTACATTTTTGTGTTCAGACTTGATTTTCTTACTATTATTTTGTGGAGTTTTAAGATTTATATTATATTTAATATTTCATCAAGGATATTAAAATTTATTTCCTTAATGTGTAAGTGAATACTAGATGGTTTCTAGATAGGAATTACCTTAGGATTGATGTGTATTTATAGATGATTATGATGCAAGGGCATCCTTGTAGATCCCAAAAAGGAATAATTTTTTGTTTGAATTTTTATTTTATTTTTTTAGGTTTAATATGTATTAATTGTGTCATATGAGTGATATATATTAGTACAAGTTTCATAAAATTTGAATTATGGAGTTTCCCTCCAAAACAACCATTATTTGAAAATTTGAATTTTAGAACCTTGTTGAAGGGTTTCCATGCATTGTATGAAGGTGGAAAATGTTATATATATATATATATATTTTTAAATGTTTCCAAGAGGTCTTAATATTATTTATAGGTCTTAAATAATTTATTAAGTTTGTAGGCATGGTCATAAAGTGCATATAGTGGAAAACATTCAAAAGGCAATGTAATTTTAAATAACTTCCATGTAGAAACCTCTAAGATTAAGTTATGTATCTTGGTATAAGGTGGTAGAGAGAGTTATGTTTTTTATAGTGTTTATTAAATTTAAATGAGTGAGATAATGAACTATAAGCAATGGAAAATTATGAATAAGAATAATAGTGATGTTGAAAGTTCTGAGTTTTCTGATATTGTATGACTAAGACTAAGGAATTTGCTTATTAAATATTCCATATGGTAAGTGATTGAATTTTGGATTATTGGTAATGTTTAATAAAAAATATTATTCTCCTGTGTGAGATATAAAACCCTATATTGAAGTGGTAAAAGATATGTTGCAGAGATATAACTAGGTATGGGTTTATATAACCTTGTTCATGAAGTTGTATGAACTTTTAATCCTTTTTAGTATTGAGTTATATGAATGGTTGAAAGTGGAACACTACTATTATATTAAGATTAATATTTATTAAATTCATACCTAACATATTATTGGACTTTTTTCATCGATAGTGACTAACCTTGTTATTGTTAGCACTGTCTACAATTTGAAATCCCTATAGACTAAGATTTGTGGTTTTGAATCCTATTTTGATTCAAACATGATAGAGGGAGATTTTATAGAATTAAAAAAAGTTTTTATATACCAAAATAAGGTTTAAATACTTTTGGTATTGAAATATAGTGATAAAACCCTATTAACCCTATTTTCTATCAGTTAATATAGTCAAGAGAGACTGAAAATTATATGTTGTGAGTGAGGTGAGGATTTTGAGAGTGAACTCATCAAAGGATGAAGTTTTTTTAATGATTATACAGACATAATACATTAATTTATTTGGTTTTAAATAATTTATGAAAAGAGTTATACATTTATTTGTAGCCTCATCTAGTTTAGAGACCCTAAACCCTGCTAACTAGGGTTTAGTCCATTGGGAGAGAAATAACTAGAAAAAATTAATTTTTTTTTCTAATATTGTGTATTTTAATATCCCATAACTGAATAAAATTTTGAAAATACCATACCATACTTTTAATATGGAATTATAGTAAGTAACCTTGGATAAGGGCTAAAAAGACCTAGTTTGGAAGGGCCAAAATAAGAAAAGTGGTCTTAGGGAGTGAGATAGAACCTATAATTTGTCCCACAATTGTATTTAAATAATATAAAGGATTTAATAATGTTTTAAATTCATAATTTATAGTAGTTTTTTGTACTTACTTATATGTAGGCAAAAAAGGGCTATAAGGAAGGCTACTTTGGAAAAGCAGAGTTGCATGAGTATAAGGTAAGTGTTTGAGTGATTTTAAAAAGGTATATAGAGGATAATTGGTTAATATTTTAATAAATTTAAATCTTTTTAAATCTTTTAATAGTCTTTGGAATTCTACTTTTGTATGGTGGGTGAAACCTTAAATCTAAGCCTAGTGAAGTGTTCCATTGTTCAAGAACAAGAAAAGGGAAAACTTGTTTAAGCTTTACATAATTTGTTATAAGAGACTAAGGACAATTATAAGATAAGGTGATAATGGAAAAAATTTAGTAAGACAAAGGTTACCTAAAGTAACTCAAATAATGCAACAAAATATGGTGAATTTGCTCATTGAGATGAGGACCATGCAGGCTAAAATGGAAGCTATGGAGATATCTCAAAGAAGAAGGGTCATTAGTAAAGATGACAAAGATATATAAGAGGAATATATTATAGTATAAGATGATGAAGAAATAAAATATATAATAGAGGACAGATTGATAAAATCCATGATGAAGATGGGCTCAAAACCAAAACTAGATGTGCTAATGTATGAAAGTAATCTAAATGTAGATGAGAGGTAGATTTTATAGAAGTAATGTACAAGTATTTAGAGTATAAGGAGGTGGATTAAACCATTAAATTAAAATTTTCAGTCACTAAATTGAGAGGACATGCTTATTTTAGTGAGATGGAATCTAGTAAGAGAGAAGGATAATAGGTAAGATAAAAATCTAGTCATGGGATAGGATGGTGGTGAAGATGAAGGAAAATTTAATTCCCAAGGATTACCATACATGTTTGTTTATGATATTGTATAATCTTAGACAAAAGGATAACTTAGTGAAGGAATATAATAAATAGTTTTATAGGTTGACAATCAGAACATGCCACTTGGAAGAAGATGATGAGAAGTTAACAAGGTATTTGAATGGTCTCAAATTCTCCATACAAGATGATATTAGTATATTGACATTGAAATTAGTTTAATAATCATACCATGTATCCTTAAACTTTGAGGAAAAGTTGGCAAGAAGGCATACACAACAAGCAAGAGGAAAAGGGTAAGAGTGAGAGGAAGAAGAGAGTATGACAACAAGCATGCATATGAGGAAGGTAAAAGTAGTAGAGAAAGGCATGAAACATAAATAAGAGGTGGTTATAGAGGTAGGAGGCCATAATATAGAGGTGGAGATACATCTAGAGGAAGTTAGACTACTAGTTTCATAAGAAAATGTTTTAAATGAAACAAGTATGTAGGTCATAAGTATTGGGAGTGTCTAAAGGAGTATCAAGAAAGGACTTATAGGAATGAGAGTATAAATAAAGTGGAGTAGCATACAGAGGAAGAGAGTTTTGGATCATATTCACATATAGTGGCACCTGAAGAAGGTGAGTAACTCTTGATGACAAGGACATTGTTGAAGCCACCAAAGGAGAAAAAACATACCCAATGGATAACACTATTCAATACAACATGTAATTTCCATGGTAAAGGTTTTAAAATGATTATAGATTTAGGAAGTATAGACAACTTGGAAATGAGATGGTAAGTAAACTTGGTATCAAAAGATTGCCTCATCCTTCACCTCACAAAGTTTATTAGCTTTAGAAAGGATATAGTGTGATTTTGAATGATCAATGCTTAGTATATTTTTATATTGGAACCTATAGGGATCATGTCATGTGTTATATCATCCCCATGGATTTTTTTCATGTACTACTAGGAAGGCCTTAGCAGTTTGATAGGTCAACTAGTCATGATGGGGTGAAGAATGCCTATTCTTTAAAGCACAAGGGAGTCAAGTATACATTATATCATTTGAATAATGATTAAAAATTCATTGGTGTCTATTTAAAGGTATTATTTTTAGGTTATAAGGAGTTGGTGTAGTATCAGGATAGAGAAGTGAATATGGATGAACAACCCAAAGAGATTGAGGCAACCCAAGTTAAGGAATGTGAACCTATGCCAAGTAAGACTTTTTCAAGTAAGTTTTTTAATTATTTTTTTGTAAGTTTATCTCATCATATGATTAATATTTATATTTTTGAACTCATATAAGGCATGATATGAAAGTTCACATGCATGAGGGAATGTCTTGAAAAAAAAGAGTTGAGCAAGAGATGAGTAGGTTACAATAGGTTCAAGAAGGATAACCAAGTGAAGACAATAGTATGAAGTGTTAATAAATATAATGATAATAAGGAAGAGAAAATTTAGTCCTTGTATATATAGGAGGTGAATTTTAGTTATGAAAATTATATAGGGCATCAAACTAAGCACTTATGCAAGAAAATGGCATGTAAAGACTCAAGAGTTGACATGTATGAGGTGGAGTGTACCAAACAAAGAGAATGGGTGAAGGATAAATTAAAAAAATTAATAATAGTAGTTTTATATGAAATCAAGGTTGATATGAATCAGTTTTAAAGGGTGGAAACATGTTTTACAAACCCAAAGCAAGCATCAAAAGACATCAATAGTGTTTTGTTTAACGAGTTTGTTACATGTGTAGGTACACTATTGAAGAGAAAGAACCAAAGGAGGCCAAAATTTGGGGCCCATTCACATGTTCACCTCTATGAGATGAAATTAGAAATATAAAACTTAAATTTTAAGTTACAAAGCAACTAAAGAGGAGTATACACTAAGTTGATTCTTATGGAGAATTTTCTTTAGCTTGGTAGTATGATGCCGGGGAATCCTTGTGGTTCCCAAAAAGGACTAATTTTTTTCTTGAATTTGTATTTTATTTTATTTTATGTGTAATATGTCTTAATTTTTTCATATGAGTGATGTATATTGGTACAATTTTCATAAAATTTAATTTATGAAGTTTCCCTCCAAAACTACCACTATTTGAAAATTTGAATTTTAGAACCTTGTTGAAGGGTTTCCATGCATTGTATGAAGGTGTAAAATGTTATAAACATGTTAAAAATGTGTAAAATAGGTCTTAATATTATTTAAATTTCTTAAATAACATCTTAAATTATGTAGGCATGGTCATAAAGTGCATATAGTAGAAAACATCGAAAAGGTAATGTAATTTTCAATAATTTCCACATAGAAACCTCCTAGATTCAGTTATGTATCTTGGTAAAAGGTGGTAGAGAGAGTTTTTTTAATAGTGTGTATTAAATTAAAACTATTGATATAATGGAATTTTAATCAATGGAAATTTATGAATAAGAAAAATAGTGATGTTGAAAGTTCTGAGTTTTATGATATGGCATGACTGAGACTAAGGAATTTGCTTGTTGAATATTCCATATGGTAAGTTATTGAATTTTGGATTATTGGTAATGTTTAGGAAAAAATTTTATTATATTTTTTGATATAGGAAACCCCATATTGAAGTGGGAAAAGATACTTTTCATAGATATAACCAAGTTTGAAATAGAGTATGGGTTTATATAACCTTGTTCATGAAGTTGTATGAACTTTTAATCCTTTTTAGTATCGAGTTATATGAATGGTTGAAATTTGGAAAATAATGGTTTATTAATATTAATATTTATTAAATTCATAACTAAGATAATATTGTACTTGTTTCATTGATAATGACCAACCTTATTATTGTTAGCACTGTCTAAAATTTGAAATCCCTATAGACTGAGATTTGTGGTTTTGAATCTTGTTTTGAGTAAAAAAAAAATAGAGGGAGGTTTTATAGTTTAAAAAAAATTTAATAGACACACATAAGGTTTAAATACTATTTTTATTAAAATAGATTGACAGAAACCTTATTAACCATGGTTTTTGTTAGTTAATATAGTTAAGAGAGACTGAGAATTACATGTGAGCGAGGTGAGGGTTTTAAGAATGAAATAATGAAATGAATAATTTTTTTAATGCTTATAAATACATAATACATCAATTTTTTTGTTTTAAATTATTTTTAAAAAGATTTATGCATTTATTTTTAGCCTTGGCCAGTTCAAAGACCCTAAACCCTACTAACTAGGGTTCAGTGCATTGGGAGAGCAATAATGGATGAAAAATCACAATTTATTATAATATTGTGTACATTTGTATAAAATAAATTAATAAAATTATTTAAATACTTTACCATACCTATAGTATGGACTTATAGTAAGTGACCTTGGATAAGGGCTAAAAAGGCCTAGTTTAGAAGGGCTAAAAGAAGAAAAGTGGTATTAGGGAGTGAGATAGAACCTAAAATTTGTCCCAAAAATGTATATAAATAAGAAAAATGAATTTATAATGTTTTAAATTAATAATTGATATTAATTTTCTATACTCACCTATCTATAGGGAAAAAGGGTTACAAAGAAGGCTAGTTGGGAAAAGCAGAGTTGCATGAGTATAAGGTAAGTGTTTGAATGAGTTTCAAAAAGGATATATAGGGTAATTGGTAGATATTTTAGTCAATTTAAATATTTTAAAATTATTTATAACTATACTTTTTCATGGTGAATGAATCCTTAAGTCTACGCCTAGTGAAGTGTTCCACTGTTCAAGAATAAGAAAGGGAGAACTTATGCAAGCTCTGCATCAGATTCTTTGGGTAATTTCCCCCATAATAAAAATTTGAAACATTTAGGCTGATCTAAGGGGGGTATTTAAATTTTAAGAGTATTTATTTTGGGATCCTAAGACATTATTGACAAAGGTAGATATTTTTGGTAACTATCAACATCTTAATGTTATTGGGAATATCCAAGATATGAAAAAGTGATTTGGATTATGGTGACAATCTACTTAGTATAATAGAGAATTATGGAATATAATAAGGTTATCATGTATATTAGTGATGAAAAATTAGTTTGGCCATGTCCATAGATAGATAAACAGATAGGAGAAAATGTGATAAAGATTTAAATATGTATGCACAAGTCATGTATGTCAAAAATTGATATTTCTAAGTTTTTAATAACAAAATTATGTGTCTAAAGTGTCCACAAATCTCCAATTTTTGGTTTATTATTTAAAATAATAGATCAAAAAGATAAAATAAATATTTTTTTACTTTTAAAATATCACTTGATGTTACTAGGTGTGCCCCAAATATCTATCTTACTCCATGAAAAAATTGCAAGGAAACATGTAGAAATCAATGTCCACTCATGATATAAAATATGAAATAATATATATAATTGAACTATTTGAATTTAAAAATTCAATTAATGAATATACCTATGGGTATGGGGATCAAATATGTCCTATGTTGAACTCAATAGGAAAATTTCATGGGGTGATTATTCCCAAGGAGATATCATTATTAAAAACATGGGTTGAAAAATACAAATTTTTCAACCCCCATTAGAGATGGAGAAGTACTAGTTGAATGATTCATAACCCCAAATTTATTACTCAAAATGTCATCATGATTTTTTTATGGAACCTCAAACCATTTTCTTATGAAAAGGTATAACCTAGACATAGGTTTTTATGCAAATTTA
>JARHVA010001248.1:0-310000 GCA_037957365.1 Torreya grandis | reverse complement strand
TTGTTCCATATTTTAGTATTGAGTAGACTTTGTTCCTAACTCTGAGAAGAGCAAGGGCCTACTCTCCTTAGAACCAATAATTTTTGTATGATATTTATATTAATTTTGAATTAATTATGCATTACTAGATAATTAGAATATCTTAAATACTTGCATGCATTTGTAATTCATCATAATTAAATTCAAGATTCGCATTCCAATAGTTATTTCATTTTCCAAATCAAGTGTGACTTAGTCTTAGTGTTTATTTTGATTTACTAAAAAGTAGTGAGTTAGCTTAGAATTATCTTTCCAATAGAGTTCTTAAATTTCATGCAAGTGTGAATTAGATTTACATTTACATTTCCAAGCAAGTGTGAATTGGATTAATAGTGCTTTGATTATAAGTAAAGGATTGAATTAGTTAGTGTAATGGTTGATATTTTCTCTTAGAAAGTGTAAAAAAAATAGTTTAAAATCATTTCTTTCATTAAAAAGTATTATAATAGAGTCACCAAACACCTCCCAAAAAGACTAGTCTATTGATCTACCATCATAATCCTTGTTGTAGATAGCTTTAGACACTAGCCTTGGTTTGGTAGACATCAATCTAAAAGAAGTATTAAAATAAGAGTTAAAAGACACTCATCATTTTTGGTGCCATTTCTGAGGATCCTCAAGTGTTAATAAGGTAAATCTTATTGATCTATAGTAAAAAAGTTTAGAAAATAATAAAATTCCAAAAAGAGAAGTCAATTTATGTTCCAACCTAGAGATTTAAAAGGATGATTTGATCCTAGATTCCATCCAAAAACAAAAGTAGAAAGTCCTTCAAAATCTTTTATTGAAATTCCTTATTCTGAACATAGAGAAATAAGTCCTTCACCATCTCTAGCTGAGATTCTTGAATAAGTTGTTGAATCACATCTTCAATATTATTCTAAAATCCTATATGGAACTAGAACATTTACACAACCAAGTCCTATAGGAAGAGTTCACCCAGACTCACTCACAAGAAGAGACTATCTAGAGGCTAAAAAAGATCTAGAATAAGCATTAAATCAAATTATAGATGAAGAAAGTTTCAAAGAATTTGATCAACCCACTACCAGTCATACAAACATCCTTTGGGAAGCTAATCCCAACTTTAAAGAACCATCATAAGAAGAAGACATGGATGATCAACAATATCGACAAGTTGCACAACTAGGAAGGACTTTTTACTTTCTTATTATTGTAGATCCTAATGATCAAACTACCATGAAAAACATTTCCCATGCCAATTTTCCAAATTTTTAAGGAATATTCTCAAAATATCCTAACTAGTTTTTGTTTGAATTCAAGGTGATGTGTCAAACTTATGACTACACAACAAAAAGTAAAAAATTGGAATTATTTCCATCAACTCTTAAAGATCCAACCATGAGATGGTTCATAGGTTTACTAGGTAATTCCATTCATACATGGCAGGACATGGAAACTAAATTATTGAATAAGTATCAAGATTATTGCAAGGTGAGATAAATAAAGGAGGAATTATTTAAAATAAAACAAAATGAAGATGAATCCTTGGAAGATTATTTGGACAAATTTTTGTTTACATACAAACAAAATAGTTACCCACTTACTAAGGACATCCTAAAACTTGTTTTCTTGAATGGAATAGATGAGGACATTAGAGATGAATTAAACTTAATGGGTGGAGGAGACATAAATAAACTATTATTTCATAAGATCTCATAGCTCTATACTAACTACTCCCAAACCAAACCAAGCATGAGGAAAGAAAAACTAGGGAAATCAAATGAGCTAGGCAAATTAATGGAAGAATATGCTAATCTAAAATTATACATTATAGTTACATTAAACACCACATTTAATGGTTTATAGGCTAAATATAATGATTCAAAACCATTGGAAATATACTATCCCAACTGTAGGCTGAAACATGCTTGTAGAGACTATCCTTTAGACAAAACAAGCATTTCTTCTTATGGAATCTGTGAAGGAATGAACCATGACAAAAATCATTGTACCCTTTTATATACCTTTAAAAATTAGATAAAATTAAATGTTTAATCAATTTAAGAGGTAAAATATGTACAAAAGTAGAATTTCTTTCCATAACATCAAGTCTAAGGATATTCTATTATGAGAAATTTAGCTAATCCATGGATAACACCAGGGAATGTTCCAAGACCTCCACCTATGTGGGGTCAAATTTAAATACCCCCAGCTTAAATGTCATGGCCTAGATAAGATTAGGTGTAACCTCAACCATGGATGTTACCACAACAGCCATGGATGCCTCCAAAATAACCACATCCATGATGGAATCCTCAATGGAATCCAGAATAGACTCTAAATCAATAATACAACCAACTGAGAATACCACCATAGTAAAAAAATATAATGCCACCCCCTATAGTCCAACATCTAAAACAAGTTAATCAGCCTCTAATTCCTACACAAATAGTAGCTAATCTGAAGAATAAGCAACCAACACCTGTTTATGTCAATGAACAAGGAGACACAATGAACATAGGAGTAATTGATTATTCTGATATTTAGTTAAGATTAGGAAAAATTATAAAATAACCTCCAATTCTCATTTTTTGAGGTATCTGATGAAAAATAAGAAACAAAATTGTCTCAATTAAATAAGAAGGAAATAGAAACCAATGAAAGCTATAAAAAACCCAAGTAAACACCACTACACCAATAGTTCCTTTTCTTAAAAGATTGAAAGAGGTTGAAATCAAACAAGAATCAGACTTGATCCATGAAATGCAAAAGATCAACATTGAGGTACCCCTATTACAAGATATTAGGGACATTCCTAAATTTAACAAAATCATTAATAAATTATATGTCAAAACACTTGGAAGAAAGATGCAGTACCCAAAAACCATACACATTGATGGTAAGGTAATTGACTTGTTATTAGGATACTTCTTAATACCTAGGTATGTAGACCCAGGAAGTTCAATCATAATAGGAGGAAAGGAAATTCCTAATGTTCTAGTGGATTTAGTGGTAGTAATAAACATCATGATAACTAATAATTTACAAACATTATCTCTCATGGGAATGAAACCTACCTCTACTATTCTCCAAATGGTAGATCAGTCTATAACCAAACTATAAGGAGCTATAGAAAATGTCACAATACTTATTGAGTATTTGGAATATATAGTTAATTTTATGCTGTTGTAACCTAGAATAAAAAATTTGGGATACCCTCTAATCTTAGGAAGACCATGGTTAGCTATTGCACTGATTGATTGCAAGTCAAGAGATATTACCATTTCCAATGGTCTAAAATCCAAATGCATTTCCTTATATCCTCCTAAAAAACCATCAGTGAATCACATAAAAAACCTTTAGGTAGACAAGTTAGATAACAACACAAATGACCTTTCAACATTGGCCATGATTATAGTAAAAACCCATTTAGAAAAATTGAGTGAAGTAATAAATATAGAATCTATAGACTGTGATAACTAGAATCTATGAAATAGGTAGAATTACCAGTGGCATATTCTCTCAATCCTTCCAATGCTTCTTCATCATATGACCATAGGATTATCTAAGTAAGTATATGGGATTATGAAGAAATACAAAAAACATAATTCTTGAGTGCATTTCATTATCCATTAACAAGAACTATTCCTTCTGGAGATGGGTTTGTAAGAAATGTAACTACATTCCATATATTACTACCTCATCTTTGTCCTCTAAATTCACTAATGAGTGAATATAATCAAGCTAAATCTAAACATCTAGACATAAAACCTCTCACAGTATTACCTATAAAAGTTTTGAACATCAATAGTTGGTCGATAAATGATGAGGAGGTTAAAATCTTTGAGGTCCTAGAACAACACACCAAGGCTTGTGCTTTGGATTATACTGACATGAAAGGAATTCACCCAAATGTTTTCACACATTACATCCACATAGATTCAGTAAAAATAGTAAGACAACCATAGAGAATAATAAATCTAGCATTGAAAGACAGTGAAAACAAAAATTCAAATGTTGCTAGACGTGGGATTTATCTACCCTATCTTAAATAGCTAGTTGGTTTCACCATTGGTGATTATACCAAAAATGAATGGAAAGTGGAATGTGTGTGTGGACTCTAGAGACTTTTATAAGGTCACTTTAAGAGATTATTTTCCTTTGCCTTTCATTTATCAAGTTCTTAACAATTCTTTAGGGAAGAAATATATTTTTTTGGATGGATTTAGTGGATATCACCAAATCATAGTTGCAATTGAGGATCAAGATAAAACCACATTCACCTACCCCTAGGGAACCTTTTCCTACTAAGTGCTCCCATTTGGACTTTTTAATGCTCTTTCAAACCTTTCAAAGAGTAGTTTTAGCAATATTTTCTGACCTCACAAATGACTTTATAGAGGTATACATGGTGATTTCACTATCCATGGAGAAACCTATGAGGAAGCTCTTATCATTTTGGAAAGAGTTTTGATAATATGTGAGGAACATCAATTATCACTAAGCCATGAAAAATGCTTGTTAATGATGGATCATGGAATAGTGCTAGGACATCATGTTTCTACAAAAGGTATTTAGGTAGACCCAAAGAAAATTGAGATAATATCTAACCTCCCCATTCCACACACATAAATAGAAGTCAAGAGTTTCTTGGGCCATGCTATATATTACATATGCTTCATAGACAACTTCAAAAAAATAGTTACTGGAATGTTTTCCCTACTTACAAAGGATAGTGAATTTGTATGGAGTGATGATTACCAACAAGTTTTTGAGACAATCAAAGCTAAGCTTAGTAATGATCTAGTTTTGAGAGGACTAGACTAGACACAACCCTTCCACGTATACATATATGCCTCCAATAAATTAAGGGGTCCAGTCCTGGGATAGAAAGATGAGAATGATCATATGTATGCTATCTACTACATCAACCAAAACATGACTCTTGCTGAAAGAAATTACACCACAACTAAAAAATAATTACGTTTTTTACTCTATGCAATAAACAAATTCAAACATTTTATAATAGGCTACAAGGTATTTATTTGTATAGACAACTCAGCCATTAGGTACCTTACCAACAAACTGATAGTGAGAATAAGGATTATTAGATGGTTGTTACTTTTATAGGTATTTGATATCACTATCATAGATAAACTTAGGGAATTTAATGTGGTTGATGATTTATTGTCCAAAATCAACACTTCAAGTGAAGAAGAAATAGTGGAAGATGATTTCTTAGATGAACAACTATTTAGCATTTCAATAGAATCTCAATGGTTTGTTGATATAGCTAACTACCTTGCAATAGGGAATTTTCCTACACATTTTTCATAAAAGGAAAGAAAATATTTAATCAGAGAATTTTTTTCTTTTAAATGGATTAATATAATGTTATTTAAACTTGGGCCTGATCATGTGTTTCATATGTGTGTGACAAATAATGAAGCATATGACATCATTAGGGATTATCATGACGAACCAAGAGGAGGACATTACTCAACCCTAAAAACAATACATAGAATCCTAGGAGTAGTCTATTACTGGCCTTCTCTTCATAGACAAGTCAAAAAGTATGTTAGACAATGTGATGCATGCCAAAGACTGGGGCAACCCACTCTTTCAACTGAGATTATTGTCCATTCTTAACTAGTTTTTAAACCATTTGATAAATGGGGAATTGACTTTGTAGGACCTATAGACCCCCCTTCCAGAGGAAAGGAGTATCTCCTCATTTGCACAAACTATGTCACCAAATGGATAAAGCTTAAAGTTTTAACACATGTTTGAGAAGAAGTTGTAGTAGATTTCATCTATTCTATAATTATGTAGATATTTGGTGCTCTAAAAGAGGTAATCTTAGATCAAGGACCCCAATTCATGTCAAACATGATAAAGCACATCATGGAAGCATATCAAAATCAGCACAAGAAGTCCTCTCCATATCATCCTCAAGCCAATGGATAGGTTGAAGTCATCAATAGAGAATTGGAAATTATTTTTACAAAGATTGTTAGTACCAACCAAAAAGATTAGGTAGACAAAGTACCAGAAATATTTTTAGTGAACTAGAGGTTTTTTATTTAAATAAGGTTAATCCTATGGAGATGAAAAATTATAACTAGATAATCATCTATTCCCTAAAGAGAGGAATAATCATAACATACAAAAGAAATAGATGAGGGAACACATGTAATAATGGATAAATATATCCAATACAATCAATTACATCATTATCATTATGATGAAATCATCTTATAAAAAACATCAAAATAAAAGGGTTTATCATCATTATTGATCAAATATGGAAAAATTCTATGGTGGCATAAGTAATAAATGTCCCCTCCATGTGACCAATAAAACTATGATCATGCCATGCCATCATTCAAATGGTCATGTCATTGTTCAAGTCACCCTAGAAATTGGTAGTCCCACTTTGTAGACATTGAGTGAAGCCAAAATTCATGTAAAATAATGATTACACTACCACTAGCTCATAGGGAGTTAACCTCACATGTATATCATGTCTATAGAAGTTACCAATCTCTACAAAGTGCATCAAAAACTTTCCTCTATGAATTCCAAAGAAAATAAGTACAAATTATAGTTACAATTTGGCAAATTTATACACAATTAGTGGCAATTTGGTTTGAAATCATAAATTTAGGAAGGAATGGGGAAAAATACAAGGTTATAACCAAAAAAGGTAAGCAAATTCTTCAATTATAGGGCTTTAGTGACAATTTTTGAGGTGAATGGTTGGCTACCATTCATCTAGAAATTCTAGGGCTTCCATGAAACACTATTAAGATAATTCATGAAAAAAATTACTCCTAATTTTTCTATTGTTGAAGGAGTAGTTATTGAAGTGTTTAGTCAAGTTATCAAAAAAATCATAGAAATCCCAAATGAAGGAATGAAAGTAATAGGAAAATTTCCATTTAATGGCTTGATTTCTCAATTCAATGGCAATAAATAAACTGGAGCTGCATGCTTCATTAATTCAAAAGGGAAAGCTAAGGGGATCTATAGATATTTGCTTCCAAATCCATGGAAATTTATGTCTTTATGGGTAATCAAGTATATCACCTATGAGGGACAATGTAGTGTTTTGGGAGGAGAAGCCATGAAAATCTTGATACATCTTAAACATGGAAGGCAAAACCCCCAGTGCAAAATTAACCTTCCATATTTCTTGTATGGTGCCCTTCAAGTGATGACCACAACCCCCAATTCTTCCCTTAGGTATCATGGCCTCATTCACTTTATTATTTAGCATCATTTCCTGTAATAAGGGAAATAAGTTTGGGAAGCCTTTGAAAATAGGGTCATTAGACAAATTCCAACCCTACCTATATAGGAAAATGATGGAACATTAGGATCAATGTAGTCACAAAGGCAATATCTTATAGCTACTACACCCACTAATAAAATAATCTCAAGGAAAAATCTAAAATATCTTATAGTTTTAAAGGAAATTCCTCTCTTCGATAAAGGTTACAAGATCTCAAGCTTCTCAAACCCTCACTATTTCATAGCCTCCACAAGAACCTTAGGAACCTATTGAGAAACTAGTCCTCTACTCAGGAAGAATAAAATTAAAAAGATAAGTTGCCTCAACAAGACCTAATAAGGCTAAGGGAATGACTACTATAGTAGAATAATAATCAAGTGTAACCTAGAGAACTAAGAAAAGGAGAAGGAAGTTGATTCCTTTGGATGAAGATGAACAAGAAGTAGTGAATACTTTGGATAGTCTTAAACAACTATCTCAACATTTAGAACAATATAATATTGAAGAATGAGAGACTCCTAAAATAACTCCTATAGAATAACATGTGGAAAACCCTACCATACAACCTTTGGAGGAATAAGAAAGCTCTTTGACCAAAACAAGGGAACTAGAACCTAAGAAAGGTAACATAACAAAAGAATAGAATGCTCAAATTGAAGTTCCATTGGACAAAGGAAAAACTCCATGAACATTTAAATAAGGATAATCATCTAGTCTAAAGGACCCTATTATGAATCTAACACTAGAACTTTATAAAGCTCAAGAGCTGACCATCAACAATCAATCGATATTGGAGATCTAGTCAACCAACTACATAGTAAGGATCAACTTAATTATGTGTTAGTAAAAAATTTAGAAACATATTTAAAAAATGTTTTCAAAATTAATGAACTAAAAAAACAACATAACAAAAAAATGAGGAAGAAGTCAATTCATGGATATATATAGAGAGTCTTGAGAAAGAAAATAGAATATTAAAATAGAAACTATTGAATTTTTCTCGAACACTTCCTACTATTACCCCTGAAAAGGATAGTTAACCCACATATTTTATTAAATCACTTGTTGATAAAATATGTCAAACCATCCATCCATACAATCCTCTATTAGAAATGTTCCATCAGGCTTAAGAGGAATACCAAACATTCAAATAGAAGAATAAAGTTTTAGTCACTACAAATAAGATATTGGAAAATGAAAAATAGATATAAAAAACTAAAACTCAAACTTTGGAAGAAGACTTTTATAATGATTGTAAATTAAGAGAGGATCTTTTGACTTGCATAAGTCCTACTCCTGCATATAGTCTATTTCTATTTAAACAATTCTATAGATGGAAAATTCTCAAAATATTTTGCCATCTTCCCTACAAGATTTTGGACCCATCCACATTTTTAGAAATATTTTATAGTTTTGAGCCTGACAATCAAAATCTTTGTGAATTTTATTTACATGACTTGATACTAGAATATCATGATCACAATAAACTTTTGATCAATCTACATGTAGGATAAGTTCAACTAAGATCACTCCATTACACCTTCAAAAACTAGTTGGATTGAAAATGTAGATTTGAAGAATATACAGAGAATGCTAAAACTATAGGGTTATGCATGATACCAAACTTTTCCATTCCTAAATTGGTAAAACAAAACTTCAAGATTGCCTACCAAAGTGATGATGTCAAAAATCATTATTTGGAAGATTTGTATAATTGAACTATCTCACTTGACATTTTCACTAGGCAAAACTTTGATTTTGTTGTTTCAACTAGTATTAAAAGATGGGATCTATTACCAGTTCTCTCAAGAGACATGAGGTTATATCTCCTAACAATTTTAGATAGATCAGGAGAAGAGCTGAAGCAATCCTTGATGAGATTGTGGTAGTATTGAATTCTAATAGAGAATAGATGTGGAATGGAATGAGGTATAGACCCCATTTGTTAGTTATACCAATTTGAGGATGGTATAATTGGACAACACATTATAATGAACAATTTAACATCTAAACACAAATATTTCAAAGGTATACAGGATTTATAAGTAGTACAGATCATCATATCACATATGAATTTGATGACTATGATCTAAAAAAGGGCATAAATAATAGACCCATAACTAATGAAGCTAGATGAATTTTTACAATGGGACTTACAAAAGCTAAAGCTTGGGGGATATGATGAACCCAAAATAAGGCTCACTATTGACATGATATTTCCTTCATTTCATCTCTATAAGGATATAATCTTATAGAAATCATAGAATTTTAGCTAAATGTATCATGAAAAATAGATACTTTATCTCATTTATGTCAAGACAAAGGTTGAGTTACTATTTTGTCATTTATACCCAAAAAGTATCATGTTTTAGAGTTTTGGTTTTGAAGAATACATAGGAAAGATGGTAGAAGTAGCATTTTGAAGAAGCTTCAGTTTTGACCCCAGTCTTCCAAATCTATGGACATACTCAGTCCTTATCTATGGACCTTGCAACTCTTGATTTATGGACTATGTAGGTCAATTTCTATGGAATCTGTAGTTTCAAAGTCTAAGAAGCAAGAAAGTTTATAGATAGTCCAAGAAAGGAAGAATTGCTCCAGTTGGAACTACCCAAAGAAATATTTGCTTCCTATTTTAAAGGATTTAATTTTGATATAATTTATATATATTTGGACTATAAAACTATTATAGGGATAGTATAACTATTTCATGATGATAATTGGATTTTATAGGATTATACTCAATCTAAATCTCTTATCTTTGGGGCAAACATATTGACTAGTAGTTTTATTTTTATGCATACCATCTTTAGTCTAATATATTAGTATAAATATGTAATTATTTCACCTTAACATGAGAATAATGAATATATACACACTTTGAGTTTTAGACATATTGTCAACATTCCAACTTTCATAATTTAATGCAATATTGTTCTATCTTTTAGTATTGAGTAGACTTCATTCTTGACTCTAAGAAGAGTAAGAGCCCACTCTCATTAGAACCAAAAATTTCTATACAGTATTTATATTTATGTTGAATTAATTATTCATTAATAGATAATTAAAATATATTAAATAATTTCATGCATTAGTAATTCATAAGAAGTAAATTCAAGATTCACATTCTAATAGTTATTTCATTTTCCAAAGTAAGTGTGACTTAGTCTTAGTGTTTCTTTTGATTTACTACAAAGGAGTGAGTTAACTTAGAATTATCTTTCCAGATAAGTGTTTAAATTTCATGTAAGTTTGAATTATATTTAGATTTACATTTCTAAGAAAGTGTGAAGTAGATTAAGTGTGCTTTCATTCCAAGCAAAGGATTAAATTATTTTGTTTAATGGCTAATCTTTTCTCTCAACAAGTGTAAAATAGATAGTTTAAAAGAATTTATTTAATTAGAAAGCATTATAATAGAGTCAACACACACCCCTCAAAAATACTAATCTATAGATCTACCATCATAATCCTTACTGCAGATAGCTTTAGACACCAGCCCTAGTTTGATAGAAATCAATCTAAAGGATTGATTAAATGAAGAGTTAAATGACACTCATCATTGTTGGTGTTGCTACTAGGGATCCTCATGTGTTAGTAAGTTAAATACTAATGATATATAGTTAAAAAAAATATAAAATTATAAAATTATAAAAAGATCAATCAACTTATGTTTTGACTTAGAGATTTAAAAGGATGATTTGTTCCTAGATTCCCTAAAAAATAAAAGCAAAAAGTCTTTCAAAATATTTTGTTGAAAGTCCCTCTTGTAAACATAGAGAAATAAGTCCTTCACCATCTCTATCTAAGAGTCTTGAATAAGTTTTTTGAATCACATCTTAAATATTCTCTTGAAATCCTATTTGGAACTAGAACATTGCCATAACCAAGTCCTATAGGAAGAGTTCTCCCAGACTCACTCACAAGAAGAGACTATCTAGAGGATTAAAAAGATCTAGAAGAAGAATTTGAACATATTATAGACAAAGAAAGTTTTGAAAAATTTTATCAACCCACTACCATCCATATAAGCATCCTTTTGGAAGCCAATTCCAACTTTAAAAAACCATTAGAAGAAGAAGACATGGCTGATCAACAAGATCGATAAGTTGAAAAATCAGGAAGGACTTTTTCCTTTCCTATTATTATATATCCCAATGATCTAACTACTATGAAAAACATTTGCCTTGCCAATTTTCCAAATTTATGGTGAATATCCTCAGAATATATTGACCAATTTTTGTTTAAATTCATGGTGTTGTGTCAAACTTATGACTACACAATAGATAATTAGAAACTAATTTTTTTTCCATTAACTCTTAAAGATGCAACCATGAGATGGTTCATGGGTTTACTAGGTAATTCCATTCATACATGGTAGGACATGGAAAATAAATTCTTGAATAAGTATCAATATTATTTTAAGGTGAGATAAATAAATGATGAATTCTTTAAAATCAAACAAAATGAAGATGAATCCTTGGAAGATTATTTGGACAGATTTTGTTTTACTTATAAACAAAGTAGTTACCCATTTATTGAGGATGTCATAAAAAAAAATTCCTCGAAGGACTAGATGAGGACATCACATATGCATTGAAATTAATGGGTGGAGGAGACATAAATAAACTATTATTTCATTAGATCTCAAATTTCTATACCAAATACTCTTGAACCAAACTATACATGAGGAAAGAAAAAGTAGGGAAATCAAATGAGCTAAGCAAATTAATGGAATAATTTGCTTATCTAAAAATAGAAATTATATTTACACTAAACACCACATTGGATGGTTTTTAGGCTAAATCCAATGCCATAGAACCATTCGCAATACACTATCCCCAATGTAGGTTGAAACATGCTCTTAAAAACTATCTTTTAGATAAAACAAACATTTCTTTTTATGGAATTTGTGAAGGAATGGATCATGACACATATAATTTTACCCTTATACCTACCTTTAAAAATTAGATAAAAGAAAATGTTTAATCCACTAAAGAGGTAAACTGTGTGCAAAGGTAGAATTTCTTTCCATAACATTAGGTCCAAGGACAGTATAGTACAAGAAATTAAACCAATCCATAGATAACACCATGGAATGTTCCAACACCTCCACCTATGTGGGGTCAAATTCAAATTCCCTCAACTCAAATATCATGGCTTGGACAAGATTGGGTGTCACCTCAACCATGGATGTTGCCACAACATCTATGGATGCCTCCACAACAATGACATCCATAATAGAATCCACAATGGAATCTACATCAACAATACAACCAATCGAGAAGACCACCACAAAAATAAAATATAATGCCACCCCCTATTTTCCAACATTAAAAAAAATTAATTAGCCTCTAATGCATGCACAAATAGAAGAAAATCCAAATAACAAACAACCAACACCTATTTATGTCAATGAACAAGGAGACATAATGAACGTAGGAGTAATTGATTGTTCTAATATTTAGTTAAGATCAAGAAAAATTGTAAAAAAAACCTCCAATTCTCATTTATAAGGTACCTAAAAAAAAATAAGAAATAAAATTGTCTCAGTTAAACAACAAGAAAATGGAAACCAATGAAAGCTCTAAAAAATGCAAGGAAAACACCACTATGCCAATAGTTTATTTTCCTAAAAGATTGAAAGAGGTTGATACAAAGAAGAATTAGACTTGATCCATGAACTGTAAAAGATCAACATTGAGGTAACCCTATTACAAATTATTAGGTAGATTGTTGAATTGAACAAAATCATCAAGAACATGTGTGTCAAAACACCTAGAAGAAATAAATAGTACCCAAAAACCATACACATTGATGGTAAGGTAGCTAACTTGTTATCAAGAAAGTTGTTAATACCCAAGTATATAGACCCATATAATCTAGTCATAATAGTCATAATAAGAGGAGAGGAAATTCTTAATGTTCTAGTGGATTTAGGGGACACAGTAAATGTCATGATAACTGATACTCTCCAAACATTATCTCTCATGGGAATGCAACCTACCTCTACCATTCTCCAAATGGAAGACTAGTTTGTAACCAAACTAAAAGGAACTATAGAAAATGTTGTAGTAATTATTGAGTCTTAGGAATATAAAATTGATTTTATGGTGTTGAAATCCAAAATAAAGAATCTAGGATACCCTCTAATCCTAAGAAGACAATGGTTAATTATTGTAGTAGTACTGATTGATTGTAGGTCATGAGATATGACCATTTCCAATGGTTTAAAATCCAAATGCATTTCCTTGTATCCTCCTATATAACCATCCATGAACCACATAGAAAAAAATTAAGTAAACAAGTTAGATAACAAAAAAAATGACCTTTCACCCTTGGCCATGATTACAATAAAAACCATTTAGAATAATTGAGTGAAGAAATAATTCTAGAATCTACCGACTATGCTAGTCCAAAATCTACTAACTATGTAGACTTACTAGTGGCATATTCTACTGAGCCTTTTGATGCTTCTTAATCATATGACCATAGGATGATCCAAAAAAGTGTATGGGATTACACATAAACACAATAAACATAGTTCTTGAGTGCATTTCATTATCCATTAGCAAGAACTATTCCTCTTAGAGATGGGTTTGTCAAAAATATAACAACATTCCATATATTACTCCCTCAACTTTGTCCTCTAAAATCACTGATGAGTGAATATAATCAAGTTGAATCCAAACATCTAGATAGAAAACCTCTCATTGTATTACCTAGAAAATTTTTGAACATCAATAGTTGGTTGACAAAAGATGAGGAGGTTAAACTCTTTGAAGTCCTATAATGACACACCAAGGATTTTGATTGGGGTTATACTGACATGAAAGGGATTAACCCAAGTTTTTTCACACATTTCATCCACACAGAGTTAGTAAAACTAGTAAGATAGCCACAAAGAAAAATAAATCCATCATTGAAAGACAGTGAAGATAAAAATTCAAAAGTTGTTAGATGTGGGATTTATCTACCCCATCTCAGATAGTTAGTGGGTTTCACCATTGGTGATTATACCAAAAAAGAATAGAAAATTGCATGTGTGTGTGGACTATAGATAATTGAACAAGGTCACTTTAAGAGATTATTTTCCTTTGCCTTTAATTGATCAAGTTCTTGACAATTTGGTAGGGAAGAAATATTTCTCTTTTTTTGGATGGATTTAGTGGATATAACCAAATCATAGTTGCATTTGAGGATCAGGATAAAACCACATTCACTTTCCCTTGGGGAACCTTTCCATATTAAGTGATCCTATATAGACTTTGCAATGCTCCTGCAACCTTTCAAAGAGAAGCTTTAGTAATATTTTTTGACCTCACAAATGACTGTGTAGAGGTCTACATGGATGATTTCACTATCCATGGAGAAACCTATGAGGAAGATCTTATCAATTTGGAAAGAGTTTTGACAAGATGTGAGGATCATAAATTATCACCAAGCCATGAAAAATGCCTATTAATAATCAATTAGGGAATAGTACTAGGACACCATGTTTTTGTAAAAGGTATTTAAATAGACCCAAAGAAAATTGAGATAATATCCAACATCCCCATTTCACACACATAAATAGAAGTCAAGAGTTTCTTGGGCCATGCTAGCTATTATACATGCTTCATAGATAACTTTAATAAAATAAATTCTCTAATGTTTACCCTACTTATAAAGGATAGTGAGTTTATATGGAGTGATGATTACCAATAAGGTTTTGAGACAATCAAATCCAAGCTTAGTAATGCTCTCATGTTGAGATGACCAGATTAAACACAACCCTTTCACATATACACAAGTGCCTCCAACATAATAATGGGTGCAATCTTGGGATAGAAAGATGAGAATGATCATATGTATGATATCTACCACATGAGCAAAAACATGACTCATGCTAAAATAAATTACACCACAATGAGAAAATAATTCATTGTTGTAGTCTATATAATAAACAAATTTAGATATTATATAGCAAGCTACAAGGTGTTTATCTATATAGATCACTTAGCCATTAGGTACCTTACCAATAAAATGATATCAAGAGGAAGAATTATCAGATGGTTGTTGATTTTATAAGAATTTGATATCACAATCATAGATAAAACTAGAAAATTTAATGTGGTTGTTGATTTTTTATCCAGAATCAACACTTTAGGTGAAGAACCACTGGAATATGATTTTTTAGATGAATAATTATTTTCCATTTCAATAGAATCTCCATGGTTTGCTAATATAGATAACTACCTTACTACAAAGAAGTTTCCTCCACATTTTTCACAAAATAAAAGAATATATTTAATCAGAGAAAGTTATTCTTTTAAATGGATAAATGGAATGATGTATAAACTTGGGCTTGATCATGTATTTCATAGGTGTGTGACAAATAATGAAGCATATGGAATCATCATGGCTTATCATGATGAAATAAGAGGAGGACATTACTCAACCTTGAGAACCATCAAAAAATCCTAGGAGTAGGATTTTACTAGCCTTCTCTTCATAGACAAGTCAAGAAGTATGTTAGAGAATGTGATGCATGCCAAAGAATAGGGTAACCCAATCTTTCATATGAGATGCCTCTCTATCCTCAACTAGTTTTGAAACCATTTTATAAATGGGGAATTGACTTTATAGGACCTATCGACCCCACTTCCAAAGGAAAGGAGTATATGCTTGTTTGAACAGACTATGTCACCAAATGGGTAGAAGTTTAAGTTTTAACACATGATCAAGAAGAAGTTATAGCATATTTATTATATTTTAGAATTATATAGAGATTTGGTTCTCCAAGGGAGGTAGAATCAGATCAATGACCCCAATTCATGTCAAACATGATAAATCACTTCATAGAGTCATATCAAACTCATCATAAGAAGTCCTCTCCATATCATCCACAAGCCAATGGATAAGTTAAAGTCACCAATAGAGAATTGGAATTTTTTTAAAATATTGTTAGTACCAACCAAAAATATTGTGTAGATAAAGTAACATAAGTAGTTTGGGTTTATAATACTACTTAGAAAATAACTATTGGCTTCTCACCTTATGAGCTAGTTTATGGTAAGAAATCTCTATTCTCTATTGAATTTGAATTACTAACATTGAAAATAGCATTAGAAGTGAGAATTGAATTGGAAGAAGAATAGAAGGAGAGAATCATGCATCTAAATAAACATGATGAAATGAGAATTAAATCATTATAAAGGACTAAATTGGTAAAAAATCAGATGAAAATTTGGCATGACTCACACATCAATCAACAAAAGTTTCATAAAGGAAACTAGGTATTATTGTTTGACTCAAAATTTCAATAATTCAAATGAAAACTCTAGACAAGGTGGTGGGGACCATATAAAATAGAAAAGGTCTTTGAAAATGGTTCTATCAAGTTAATGCCCATTGATGATAGTATAAGGACTCTACTCATCAATGGACATAGACTAAAACTTTACCAAACGATCCTCAATAAAGAGAAATTTGTTCAGACAATGCAATGCTAAGTAACTTTCCTAGAACTTATTTCCTCTAGAGAACTTGTTCCTTAGTGATTTCTCTCTTCTGGAAATAATAATAATAATAATAATAATAATAATAATAATAATAATAATAATAATAATAATAATAATAATAATAATAATAATATAGTTAAAATCCTTTCAAGGATGTTATTGAAAATGCATGACTGGAAAACCTGCTTGTTGGCTAGTCATGCATTACATAAAGGGCCTTTGTTAGAAAACCAATAATGGCTAGCCAAGGGGGAAAAAATTTAAAAAAAATAAATTGATCATGTAATCCTGATTGATTTCCCCATGCAATAAAACTTCATATTGTTCCTTTGAAATATACTAACTAGTTCATGCAAATTTACTTATACAGGACAAATGGCAAGAGAAGAATAAGATTTGAGGTAAGAATAAGTGAGTGATAAGTTTTATTTATTCATATTTTAGCGAACCAAAGTTTTTTGATTTAAATAAGGTTAATCTTATGGAGATGATAAAGTAAAACTAGATAATCATCTATTCCTTAAAGAGAGGAAGAATCATAGTATGCAAAAGAAAGAGATGAGGGAACACATGTCGTAATTGATCAATATATCCAATGCAATTAATTGCATCATTATCATTATGTTGACAACATCTTATAAAAATCATCAAACTAAAAGGGTCTCTAATAATTATTCATCAAATATGGAAAAATCCTATGGTAGTGGAATAAATAATTATCCCCTCCACGTGAGCAATAAAACTACTAGCATGCCATGCCATCATTCAAATGATCATGTCAGTATATAGGTCACCTTATCATATGGTATTCCCACTCTATATACATTGAGTGAGGATAAAATTCATGTAAAATAATGATTACACTACTACCAACTCATAGGGTGTTAACCTCGCATACATAGCATGATAGTTGAAGTTACCAATCTCTATGAAGTGCATCAGATTCTTTCCTCTATGAATTATAAATAAAAATAAGTGAAAACCTTGGTTCAAATTTATAAAATTTCTCTACAATTAATGGTATTTTGGTTTTCATTCCTAAATTTAGGAAGGAATGGGGCAAAATATAATGTCAGAACCAAAAAAAGGTAACCAAACTCCTTAGCAATAGGCTTCAATGATAGTGTTTGAGGTGAATGGTTAGATATCATTCATTCAAAAATTCAAGGGCTTCCATGAGACACTGGCAAGAGAATTTTTGAAAAATATTACTCCTATTGTTTTTATTATTGAAGGAGTACTTATTCTAGTGTCTAGTCAAGTTATCAATGAAATCATAGAAATCCCAGATGAAGGAATGAAAGTAATAGGAAGAATTCCATTTAATGACTTAATTGCTCAATTCAATGGAAATGAAAGGACTAGAGTTGAATTTTTTATTAACTCAAAAGGGAAAGCTAAGGGGATCCATAGAGATTCACTTATAGAGCCATGATAGTCTATGGTATTATGGGTAATCAATTATATCACCTATGAGGGATAATGTAGTCTTTTGGGAGGAGAAGCCATGAAAATCTTTATACATCTTAAACATAGAAGGCAAAACCCCCAGTGCAAAATTAACATTCCATATTTATTATACGGTGCCCTCCAAGTGATGACCACAACCCTTAACACTTCCCTTAGGCATCATGGCCTCATTCACATTATTATTTGGCATCATTTCCTACAATAAGGGAACAAATTTTGGAAAGCCTTTAAAAATAGGTTCATTAGACAAATTCTATCCCTATCTATAAAAAAAAGTTAAAACATCATGATAAATTCAATCACAAAGGCAATCTCTTACAGATGATACACCCACCAAGAAAATAGCTCAAGGAAAAAGCAAAATAGCTTGCAATTGTAAAGGAAACTCCTCTCTCTTCAAGAAGGGTTATAAGATCTCAAGATGCTAAAACCCTCACTATTTGAGAGACTCTATAAGAACCTTATGAACCTATTGAGCAACTAGTCCTCTACTCAGGAAGAATAAAATTAAAAAGACAAGTTATTACCTCAACAAGACCTAAGAAGGCTAAGGGTTTGACTCCTACAGTAGAATAATAGTCAAGTGTAGCCCAGAGAACTAATAAAAGGAGAAGGAAGTTAATTCTCTTAGATGAAGATGAAAAATAAGTAGTGAACACTTTGGATATTCTTAAACAACTATCTCAACCTTCAAAAAAACATAATATTGAAGAAGGAGATATTCTTGAAACAATGCATGTAGAAGAACATGCGGAAATCCCCACCATACAACCATTGGAGGAATTAGAAAGCTTTATAGCCAAAATAAGGGAACTAGAACTTGAGCAATGTAACATTATAGAAGGACCAAATGCTCAAATTGAAGTTCCATTAGACAAAAGAAATGCTCTATGTAAATTTGAATAAGGAGAGTCATCTAGTCCAAAGGACCCTATTATGCAACTAACACTAGAATTTTCTAAAGCTTAAGATTTGATCCAAAAATAGGTAAAAAATATTTTAAATCTAGTCAACCAACTACAAAGTAAGTATCAACTTAATTCTATGTTAGTACAAAAGTTAGAAACATCTTTGAATTATGCTTTGAAAATTAATGAACTAAAAAAGAATAGAATAGAAAGAGGAAGAAGAAGTCAATTCATGTATATATATAGAGAGTCTTGAGAAAGAAAATAGAAACTATTGAATTCTTATCAAACACTTCCTAATATACCCCTAAAAAGGATAGTTATCCCACCTCTTCTCTTAAAGCATTTTTTGATCAAGGATGTCAAACCAACCATCCATACATTCCTCTATTATAAAAGTTGCATCAAGATCAAGAGGATACCAAATATTAAAATAGAAGAATAAAGTTTTAGTCACTATAAATATAATATTGGAAAATAAAAAATAGATATTAGAAACTAAAACTCAGAATTTGGAAGAAGACTTGTAGAATGCTTGTAAATTAAGAGAGGTTATTTTGGCTTGCATAAGTCCTACTCTTGCATATAGTCTATTTTTGTTTGAACAATTTTATAGATGGAAAATTCTTATAGTATCTTTCCATCTTCCCTAAAATATTTTGGATCCATCTATATTTTTATAAATATTTTATAGTTTTAAGCTTAACAATCAAGATCTCCTTTGTGAATTTTATTTGCATGAATTGATACTAGGAGATCATGATCACAACAAATTTTTGATCAATCTACATTTAGGATAAGTTTAACTAAGATCACTCCATTCCAACTTAAAAAATTAGTAGGCTTGGAAAAGTAGATTTAAATAATATACATAGCATGATAAAACTATAGGGTTATGCATGAGACCAAAATTTTCCATTCCTAGATTGGTAAAACAAAATATCAAGATTACATACTAGAATGTTAATGTCAAAAATCATTATTTTGAAGCTTTGGATAATTTTACTATCTTGTTTGACCTTTTCACTAGGCAGAACTTTGATTTAGTTGTTGCAAATAGTGTTAAAAGATGGGATCTATTACTAGTCTCTCTCAAGAGATGTGAGGTTATATATCCTAATAATTTAAGATGGAGAAAGAGAAGAGCTGAAGCAATCCTTGATGAGATTGTGGTATTATTAAATTTCAATGGAGAGTAGATGTGGATAAGAATGAGGTACATACCCCCTTTGTTAGTTAGACTAATTCTGGGATGGAAGAATTGGACAACTCAATCTAATGAACAATTTAACATCTGGAAAGAAATAGTTCAAAGGTATAAATGATTTACAATCAATATAGATCATCATATCATAGATGAATTTAATGACTATGATCTAAGTAAGGGCATGGAGAATAGACCTAGAACCAATGAAGCCAAATGAATTTTTTCAATGGGACTTCCAAAAGGTAAAGCTTGGGGGAGATGATGAGTCCAAAATATGACTCATTATTGACATGAAATTTCCTTCATTGCACCTCTCTAAAGATATAATTTGATGAAAATCATAGAATTTTATCTAACTATAGCATGGAAAATAGATACTTTATCTCAATTATGTCAAGCCAAAGGTTGAGTTACTATTTTGTTATTTATACCTAACAAGTAGCATGTTTTAGTGTTTTGGTTTTGAAGAATACATAGGAAAGATGGTAGAAGCAACATTTTGGAGAACCTCCAATTTTAACCCCACTCTTCAAAATATATAGACTTACTCAGTCCTTATCTATGGAATCTATAGGTCCTTATATATGGACTCTATAGGTTTATTTCTATGGATTTGACAGGTCTGAAGTCTAAGTAGCAAGAAAGTTTGTAGATAGTCCAAGAAAGGAAGAATCACTCCAACTGAAACTACACCAAAGAAATATTTGCTTCCTATTTTAAAGGATTTAGTTTTGATATAATTTTTACATATTTGGACTATAAACTATTATAGGGATAACATAATTATTCCATGATGATAGTTGGATTTTCTAGTATTATACTCAATCTAAATCTCCTATCTTTGGGGCAAATAGATTGACTAGTAGTTCTATTTTTTTTGCATATTGTATTTAGTCAAATGTATTATTATAAATATGTAAGCCATCCATATTATGACAAAAATAATGAATATAGACACACTTTTATTTTTAGACGTATTGTGAATGTTCCATCTTTCATAGTTTAATGCAATATTATTCCATCTTTTAGTATTGACTAGATTTCATTCTTGACTCTAAGAAGAGTAAGGGACCACTCTCCTTGGAACTAAGAATTTATGTACGGTATTTATATTTATATTTAATTAATTCTTTATTACTAGATAATTATAATATCCTAAATAATTACATGCATTATTAATTCATAAGAAGTAAATTTAAAATTCACATGCCAATAATTATTTCATTTTCCAAAGCAAGTGTGACTTAGTCTTAGTGTTTCTTTTGATTTACTACAATGGAGTGAGTTAGATTAGAATTATATTTCCATATGAATGTTTACATTTCATTAAAGTGTGAATTACATTTAGATGTACATTTCCAAACAAGTGTGAAGTAGAGTAAGTGTGCTTTGATTCTAAGCAAAGGATTGAATTAATTAGTGTAATGATTAAAATTTTCTCTCAGCAAGTGTAAAACATATAGTTTAAAATAATTTATTTCATTATCAATCATTATAATAGATTCACCAAATAACCCCATAAAATATTAATCTATATATCTACCATCATAAGCCTTACTATAGACAACTTTAGACACCAGCCCTAGTTTGATAGACATCAATCTGAAGGATTGATTAAAAGAAGAGTTAAACAACACTCATCATTTTTTGTGCTGATGCTAGGGATCCTTAGGTGTTAGTAAGGTAAATATTATTGATCTATAGTAAAAAAAATTATAAAAAAATAAAATTATAAAAGGAGCAATCAATTTATGTTTCGACCTACAGATTCAAAAGGATGATTTGTTTCTAGATTCCCTCAAAAAACAAAAGCAAAAAGTCCTTCAACATCTTTTGTTGATAGTCCTTCTAAACATAGATAAATAAGTCCTTCACCATTTATAGTTGAGATTCTTTAACAACCTATTGATTCACATATTTAGGAGTATCCTAAAATCCTATTTGGAACTAGAATATTGACACAACCAAGTCCTATAGGATGAGTTCACCTAGACTCACTCACAAAAAGAGACTATCTAAAGGCTGTAAAAGATCTAGAATAAAAATTTGAACACATCATAGACAAAGAAAGTTTTGAATAATTTCATCAACCCACTACCAGTCATACAAACATCTTTTGGGAAGCCAATCCCAACTTTGAAGAACCATCAAAAGAAGAAGACATGGCTGATCAATAAGATCAACAAGTTACACAACCAAGAAGGACTTTTTCCTTTCCTATTTTTGTAGATCTTAATGATAAAACTAACATGAAAAACATTTCCCCTACCAATATGCCAAATTTTTAGGGAATATATTTGGAAGATCTTGACCAATTTCTATTTGAATTCAAGGTGTTGTGTCAAAATTATGACTACACAATAGACAATTAAAAATTGAAATTATTTCCATCAACTCTTAAAGATGAAACCATGAGATGGTTCATGGGTTTACAAGGTAATTCCATTTTTACATGTTAGGACATGGAAACTAAATTCTTGAATAAGTATCAAGATTATTTCAAGGTGAGAGAAAGAAAGGAGGAATTCTTTAAAATCAAACAAAACAAAGATGAATCATTGGAAGATTATTTGGATAGATTTTTGTTTGCTTACAAAGAAATCAGTTACCCACTTACTGAGGATGTCCTAAAACTTGTTTTCCTCAAAGGACTAGATGAGGACATCAAATATGCATTAAAATTAATGGGTGGATGAGACATAAATAAACTATTATTTCATTAGATCTCAGAGCTTTGTACTAACTATTCACAAACCAAACCAGGGATGAGGAAAGGAAAACTAAGAAAATCAAATGCATTAAATAAATTAATGAAAGAATTTGATAATCTAAAAATAGACATTCTAGTTACACTAAACACCACATTAGATTATTTTTAGGCTAAATATAATGAAGCATAACCATTGGTAATATACTATCCAAAGTGTAGGGTAAAACATGCTCTTAGAGACTATCCTTTAGATAATTTAGAGTAAAAAATACTCTATGTTTCATTCTGATTTTCAGTGGTGCATGATCTAGATTGCTATCCCCACATAATTTGGTTTGAGATGGTGAAGTTTTTAAACTAGAGCACGAGCTCTAATTTCCTTTTGATTCATTTTTCTCTAAGTGTTGAAGTCAAGTGGAAGCTACCAAGTGTCATCATCTGAGGAACCTTTCATATTTTCTATGAGTTGGTCAAAATGTGCCAAGTGTCAGCGTCCATGGTTTCTTATCGATACTTGCGTTTCATCTCTTTTTAGTGAAAGGTGTTAACAAGCTAAGTATCAAGATCAATCAAAAAGTGCCAAGTGGCAGTCGTGGAAGGTCTCAATTTTGATTTTATAAAGTGATGAAAGATGCCACATACCCTAGCAAAACAGAGCGAAAGCCACCACATGTTGAGATCCAATTATTTTCATTTTGCTTCACTGATATAACAAAGACTGTGGTGGGTCTTAAGTGTTGTTTCTAAAGCAAGCAAAAACCCCTAGGTGTCGTTGTCCATGTAAATATGAAATGAGACCCATTTTTTTCTATGGTATAAATAGAGTAAAGCAGAGATCGCCATGTGTCATTTTCCATAGGTTTCTAAAAAGGTAGCTAAAGAAGCAAAGACTAACACATAACCCAAGATAAGTAAAGCAAAGATTGCCATGTGTCCTTTAATGAAGCAGCAGAGATTGACACATGTCCCTATGTCCCTTTTAAAGTTACTTGGGTAAGAAATGTTGTGGGTCTGATTTTATTTCAAGCTAGTGATGTTTTGAGGAAGTGGATTGTGACAAGTGTCAAAGGTAGAACACTCCTGAGCAAAGACACAAAAGAGTATAAGTTATGCAAAAAGTGTCGTGTGTCTTCGATAGGTGCTATGAAACATTCCAAGTGTCATCCTACAGTGTCTCCTAAAGTAATAATAAGGTTTTCAAGAAATTGGCTAAGTGTTACCTAGCGTTTAAGAGAAGGGAGTATCCTACAATCTGTTTCAGCCAATGAACTATTAGAAGACAAAGCATTTCAGAATCTATAAAATATCTTCTGTTAGACACTTCTAGTTTGGTTAGATTTCAGTTGGGCCATTAGATTGGGAATAAATATACAATCTAGAGTGAATCTAAGGCTATAAATAAGGGTGCAAAGATCACTAGAAGGGGGATCAGATACTAGAGAGAATTTTCTGAGAGAATTATTATTAAGAGTTTAGACTTTCTGGAGTTGTGACTAAGAATATCATATGATTTTGTTCTATCTTCTTAAGTTGGAAGGTTTATGTAACCGTGTGTGTTTTTGTGCCTCTTTTATGACTAAAGAATTAATGATAAGATTGAATCCTATGCCTTTGTTGATATTTTATGTGTCATTGCAAAAGTAGTCTAGGATATGTTGTCAAGAGTTTATAAAGACTTTCTAGAGCTGTGATTAGGAATGTCATTTGCCTTTGTTTCATTTTCTTGAGTTGAAAATTTTATATAACTGTGCATGTTTATGTGCCTCTTATGTGACTGGAAAATTTAAATAAGAAGATTGAACCCTGTGCCTTTTTTGATATTTTTTGTATCACTGCAAAAGTAGTCTATGATGTGAGCCTTTGTTTCTATTGTTTCCATCTTTTACATTGATCATGCACTTGTTTGCTCTTAAATGTAAATGAATCTTATATATAGTCTCATTGTGCTTAGGATTAAGGTTGAATTACATTCAAGCACATTGCCATAGTTAGATTTTCTTTCTTGCATTTGTGTTTCTATTAAAATTCCTATCCCTTTTCCGAATATACACTTGATATAAAGAAGAACCAGCTTCTCAAAAATTTGGAGGTTATTTCAAGTCACAAGTCCCACATCTTGAAACTTCCCATTGTTGGTGTTTAGAACAAGTGCAATTTTAAATCATCAATAGTTTTTGGCATGCCTGGTGGGATCAATCTTGAACTTTATTTCAAGATTGTATGAACCAGAGAGTTACGACGAGTCATAGCTATGGACCTATAACTAGATCACAATCTGCTACAAATCTAGGTATTCTTTTGCCACCTTTGGTAACTAGTCCAAGAAGAAGAGTCAACTAGTTTGTACCAATACCAAGATCAAATATGGGAGCCCCTATACCCCCAAGAAATTATGCAAGATGGAACATTGGTAGTCCCTTGATTTTCCCAATATCACCAACCACTTGGGACCCTATCTCAGTGAATGCCCTAAGATCTTTGCCCAAATTTAGTGGGCAAGACTTTAAAACACCTAAGGAACATCTTCAAGATGTATTAGATGTTTGTGCTATACATGTTGTCACACAGCAAAATGTGGCTATAAGATTATTAGCAACTTATTTTAAAGGGAAGGCTCTAGAATGGTATCGGTCTTTGACTCCAAATACCATATCTACATGGGATCAGCTTGGAGATATTTTCTTTAAAAAATTTGAAGAGAAGGGTGATAAGTCTTCTTTGTTATAGAAATTAATTACCATTCAAAGGGCACCACAAGAAGCCATGACTGACTTCAATTTCAGATTTCAAAAGACATGGGAAAGAATCCCTGCTACCGATAGACCATTGCCAGGTATGGCTATAGTATTTTATTTTAAGGCTTTGAATTTAGATATATCTATTATGATTCAGTCACTTAGAGGACACACTTTGCCTGAGGCTTATGACTATGCGATCAAAGCTGAGAATAATTTGATAGATGCTAGAAAGTTACCCCCAAGGCCTCCCATGCCCATGTTCCCACAAATTTCCTTACCATTACCTCAAGAAGCCCCTAAATATATAACCCAACCTGTGTCTATGTACACATATTCTCAACCACCTACTAAAGAAATTTCCCCCACTCAGTCATCTAAGCTAGATGATATCAAGAATATCTTGAGGACATTTTCTAATGAGTTGATTGATATAAAAATATAGCAGAATACTTTCCCTAGGCCTCCATATCAAGGCTATGAAGGAAACATATTTTCATCTCAGCCAAACCAATATCAGCGTCCTCTAAGGCAAAATAACCCTCAGCCAGCAAACCAATTAGTTGCAGTCCCTACACCCTCACAAACTATTCCTCCCAATTCAAATAGGGAGATTGTTCTAGGGAAAAATAACTATGTGGAAACACTAATGCCTGGTGTTTCCCTTGCAATAATGCTCATACAACTAGAGATTGTCTTATGGGTAATCTACAATAGAAGGTGGCAGAGGAAAGAAGAATGGATGGTCAATTTGCAAGTTCCAGTGACAATCAATCCTACCATTCTTCTGATAATCAAAATTTAGTCTTAATGGCTCAGATGAAAGGGATGTCTTTGTAACAAGAGAAAGAAATAGCCCAGGAATATGCTTTGTTCTCATGGGTTGAAGATGAAGAATCAGTATTTTTGAATGAAGCTTCTATTTCCAAGAAACCAGTGGTGCAATTAGACTACTGTACTAGATCAAAGAGAATAGTGCTGGAACATCCTAAAGTTGTAAACAATGAAGTTATGGAGAATCCTTCATTTCAATGTCATTAACACATAGCTATTAGACAAGAAATGTTTCAGCTAGTGCAGAATCAAGAAGTTCTTGAACAAGTTCAAAGAAAGACAAGATATCTTAATCTTTCAAGAATTCAAACTTTGGACCAATGAATGTGGTGGATCAAATGAATATGACCCCAGCACAAGTATCAATTTGGGACATTTTAGCTATTCCTAAACAAAGGACACTATTACAAGAAGCTCTTCAAAATCAAGTAATGCCCAAATATACTGAAGGACCTAATGATAAAAGAAATCTCAAAGACATAGTTCATTTGTAGGCAATAGCCTTAGTGAACAATGCATCAGAGGTAAGAAAATCCAAACTAGATTCCTTCTATTTTACTAAGATAGGTGACTGGACTAAGCATAATCAAGAAAAAGAAAATAAATAGTTGTTAGCTATGATGCATAGTGACCCATATGAAAATTATAATTATAATGGTTTGGAAACTTATGTTATTTTTGATGAGGACCATGAAATCCCAAACATTTTAAGGGAAGAGACACCAACTACTCAAGGATACGAAAAAGATTCAGAAATCTAGACTTTAAATTTTGATGGGGCTAGAAGTAAAAATGGTGTTGGAGTAGGAATTTGTCTTACTGCTCCAAATGGTGAGAGAATTTTAAGACCTATCCATTTTCAATTTTATTTCAATAATAATGATGCCAAGTATGAATCTTTAGTACATGGGCTCCTATTAGCCAATAAAAAGGGAATAAAGAATCTAATAGTAAAAAGAGATTTAGAATTAGTAGTAAAGCAAATTAGAGAAAAGGCAATAGCAAAGAATGTCAAGATGAAATCCTATAAGCACATAATTTGGGACTTAATAGAATATTTTGAAGCTTTTAATATTGAAGTAGTTCGTAGGGTTCAAAATTTTGAAGCTGATAAGATGGCACAGATTAGTTCACAGTTTGATCTAACAACTGGCCTATTAGTTAATAGTGAGTCAGTAAAGGTTATAGTAAGGCCAACTATCTTGGATAATGATGAGAATTGGCAAGTGTTTGAGAATGATTTTCAAGTACTCTCATTCTTGCAACAAATAGGGGAATTTGTTGATCAATTGCAACCAAAGATTGAAGAGGCATATGGGGATCAAATTATACAATTAAAGAATAATAAGCTTCCCAAAGGTTTAATCACTTTAGAAAGCCTTTTTGATGCAGAAGATGTAAGCCTAGAGAAGAAGAGGTTCCAAGCAAACAAAGAAGATTATTTTGAAATAGAGGTGAGTGAAGGAAAAAATTTAAAATTTAGAAATTTTGTAACTCAAGAAGGAAAGGAAAGGCTAATTGAATTATACAAAAAATATGATAGAGTCATAGCCTGGAGCTATAAAGATCTTCATGGATATAATAGAGACATCATTTAGCACACAATAGAAATGACTAAAGGATCTAAGCCTATCAGATAGAAATAGAGTCCAGTGAATCCAAGGATTGAGCCTCTAATGCTGGATGAGTTGCAGAAACTTTTAGATTCTAAAATAATTTTTCCAATCAAACACTCAACCTGGGTATCAAATCTGGTACCAATTAGGAAAAAGAATGGTGATATAAGACTTTGTGTAGATTTTAGAGATATAAACAAAGCGTCTTTGAAGGATCATTATCCCTTGCCATCCATAGAACAAATTCTACAAATTGTGGCTGGATCAGAGAGATTCTCTTTGTTAGATGGTTTCTCTAGTACAATCAGATTTGGTTGGCTAAATAAGACCAATACAAGACTAATTTTAATACCAAATGGGGAACATTTGCATATGCTAAGATGCCATTTGGCCTATCAAATGCTGGAGCCACTTTTTAGAGAGTTATGGATGTTACATTCAGGGAACTGATAAATAAAATCATCCTGATTTATCTTGATGATCTTACTATTTTCTCAAAGAATGTTGCTAATCATTTTGATCATTTAGAAACTGCGTTTAAAAAATGTCAAGAATTTGGAATATCCTTGAATCCTAAGAAATGTATCTTTGATGTCCCTCAAGGAAAATTATTAGGACATATAGTATCTAAAGAAGGAGTTTCCATAGACCTAGAAAGAGTGGCAACTATAATGAACTTACCTCTTCTAGTCAATAAGAAAGTAATTCAATATTTCTTGGGAAAGATTAATTTTGTCAGTCAGTTCATATCTGACTTTGTAGGCTTAGTAAGACCAGTGACACTTTTGTTGAAAAAAGACCTAATTTTCAAGTGGAATACGGAAGGAAGGAAAGCCTTTGAAGAGGTTAAGAAAGCTATCTCAACAGCTCTAGTACTTAGAAACCCAGATTTTTATAAGCCTTTTGTAATGTATGTATATGGAGGAGAGCTTAGTATTGTTGCTATTCTAACATAGAAGGATGATAAATAGCAAGGAGAGCATCCAATATCCTTTTTCTTGAGGACTCTTGGGAATATGAAACCAAATATAACTTTGTGCAAAAACAAGCATATGCTATGGTAAAAGCTCTCAAAATTTTTAGGCATATAGTATCAAGAAGTAAGATTATGATACTTGTAGCACATCCAAGTGTCAGAGAATACATCATGGAGGGGGAAATTACTAAAAAAAGAGCAAACTAGATAACTAAGATCCTTGAATATGATGTAGAAGTCAAACCCACTAAATTAGTTAGAGGTAAGGGTTTATGTCAATATATGGCTCAAGAGCTTGAAAAGATGATATCTGAAGAGACAAATTTAGGAACAGAAGAAGAAATTGTATTGAGAATACAAGAAGTTGATCAGGAATCTTGGGTTACAAATAGGATTCATTTTATGAAAAATGGGATTTACCCAAGAGAACTCCCTCAAAATAAGAGAATATACTATAGGATGTAAGGAGTTCATTTTGTTTTAATTGAACAGGTTCTTTTCAGAAGAAATTATGATGGCAAATTATTAAGATTTGTAGAAAAGGATGAGGCTAAGAAAATATTCCATGAAATGCATCATGGAGTATCAGGTGGACATTTTTTTGCAAAGATCATAGCTATAAAAATAAGTGAAGCAGGTTATTTCTAGCCTACTTTATTTATAGATTGTTATCATCTAATTAAAAAATGTAAATCTTGTCAATATTATGTGGAAATGAGAAGGAATGCAACAATGCCTCTTAGTCCTATAATTGTGGATGAACCTTTTGCTCAATGGGTTCTTGAATTCATTAGAATGATAAATCTAGTATCTAGTATGGGTCACAAATGGATATTGATAGCCACAAATTATTTCACCAAATGGACCGAGGCAGTGCCGCTCAAGGAATCAACAAAAAATGTGATCCTATATTTTCTAGGGAGTATCACTACTCATTTTGGGGCTCCTCGCACCATAATTTTAGATAATTCTAAAGCACTTTTAGGGTCCAAAGTATATAACTTTGCATTAAGGCATGGAATATATCTGAAAACTTCTAATTATTACCCTCAAGGTAATGGTTTTGTAGAATCAACTAATAAGAACCCGATTAGACTCATCAAAAGAATAGGGGCTGATCATCACAAGGAATGGCATAAAGTGCTTAATTTAGCACTGTGGGCTGATAGAATTATGCCTAAATAGGTGATCAAAATGTCCCCATATGAATTAGTATATGGGAAACCTGCTATAATTCCCATAAGCTTGGAGATTCTTGCTCTCCAGCTAATCAAACAGATTGAAATTGAATAAAATGGCCCCATGCAAGTTAGATTAGCAGAACTTTTAGAAGTTAAAGAAAAGAGGGATGCATCACATGATTCATTGATAAAGCATCAAAAAGTAATTAAAGACTATTTTGATAAAAGGACTTCAAATCCCCATTTCAAAATAGACTCAATTGTTTTGAAATGGGATGCAAGAGCTGCCAAACTAGGTCAACACACTAAGTTTGAAGCATTATGGACTGGCCCTTATAAAATTTAGGCATGTAAACAACAAAATTCATTTGAGCTAGAAATGATGGAAGGTGAACCTAAAGATATTCCTATAAATGGAATCTATTTGAAACATTTTAGTTAAGACTATGTTTTCTAGAGATTTTAGATCATGTAGGAGTTGTAGATTCTTTTCGAGCAGGCTCAAAAGTCCTTAGGGTTGCCAATAACTATAGAGTAAAAAATACTCTACGTTTCATTCTAATTTTCAATAGTGCATGATCTAGATCACTATCCTCACATAATTTTGTTTGAGACGGTGAAGTTTTAAAACCAAAGTACGGGCTCTAATTTCCTTTTGATTCATTTTTCTCTAAGTGTTGAAGTCAAGCGGAAGCTGCCAAGTGTCATCATCCGAGGCACCTTTCATATTTTCTATGAGTTGGTCAGAATGTGCCATGTATCTCATATGAAACCAAAAGAACATGCCAAGTGTTAGCATCCATGATTTTATATCAGCACTCACATTTCATCTCTTTTTAGCGAAAGGTGTTAACAAGCTAAGTATCAGGATCAAGTTAAAAGTGCCAAGTGGCAGTCATGAAAGGTCTCAATTTTGATTTTGTAAAGTGATGGAAAATGCCACGTACACTAGAAAAAGAGAGTGGAAGCCACCACGTGTCGAGATCTGAATTATTTTCATTCTGGTTCACTGATATAACAAAGACTGTGGTGGGTCTTAAGTGTTGTTTCTGAAGCAAGCGAAAGCCGCTAGGTGTCACTATCTATGTAAATATGAAATGAGACCCATTTGTTTCTATGGTATAATAGAGTAAAGTGGAGACTTCCACGTGTCATTTTTTTCAAGTTTCTAAAAAGGTTTATAAAATAAGTGGAGACTACCATGTAACCCCAGATAAGTAAAGTGGAGATTTCCATGTGTCTTTTAATGAAGTAATGGAGATTGACACCTGTCCCTGTGTCCCTTTTAAAGTTACTTGGGTAAGAAATGTTGTGGGTCTTATTTTCTTTTAAGCTATTAAAGTTTTGAGGAAGCGGATTGTGACAAGTTTTAAAGGTGGAACACTCATGAGCAAAGACACAAAAGAGTATAAGTTATGCAAAAAGTATCACGTGTCTTTGATAGGTGTTGCGGAACATGCCAAGTGTCATCCTTCAGTGTCTCCTAATGTAATAAGAAGGTTTTCAAGAAATTGGCTAAGTATTACCTAGCGTTTAAGAGAAGGGAGTGTCCTATAATCTATTTTAGCCAATGAACTACTAGAAGACCAAGCATTTTAGAATCTATAAAATATCTTCTATTAGACACTTCCAGTTCGGTTAGATTTCAGTTGGGCTGTTAGATTGGGAACAAACAAACAATCTAGAGTGAATCTAAGGCTATAAATAATGGTGCAAAGATCACCAGAAGGGGGATCAGATACCAGAGAGAATTTTTTGAGAGAATTATTGTTAAGAGTTTAGACTTTTTGGAGCTATGACTAGGAATATCATATACTTTTGTTCTATCTTCTTAAGTTGGAAGGTTTATGTAACTATGTGTGTTTCTGTGGCTCTTATGTGACTAAAGAATTAATGAGAAGATTGAATCCTATGCCTTTGTTGATATTTTTGTGTCATTGCAAAAGTAGTCTAGGCTATGTTGTTAAGAGTTTAGACTTTCTAGAGCTGTGATTAGGAATGTCATTTTCCTTTGTTTCATTTTCTTGAGCTGAAAAGTTTATATAACTGTGCATGTTTCTGTGCCTCTTATGTGAGTGGAAAATTTAAATAAGAAGATTGAACCCTATGCCTTTGTTGACATTTTCTGTATCACTACAAAATTAGTCTATGTTGTGAGCCTTTGTTTCTATTATTTCCATCTTTTACATTGATCATGCACTTGTTTTCTCTTAAATGTAAATGAATCTTACATATAGTCTCATTGTGCTCAGGATTAAGGTCGAATTACATTCAGGCGCATCGCCATAGTTAGATTTTCTTTCTTGCATTTGTGTTTCTAATAAAATTCCTGTCCCTTTTCCCAGTACACACTTGATATAAATAAGAACCAGCTTCTCAAAAATATGGAGGTTGTTTCAAGTCGCAAGTCCCACATCTTGAAACTTCCCATTGTTGGTGTTTAGAACAAGTGCAATTTTAAATCATCAATAGATAAAATAAAGATTTATTTTTATATAATCTATGAAGGAACAAACCATGACACAAATAATTTCACCCTTCTACCTACCTTGAAAAATTAGATAAAAGTAAACGTTCAGTCTATTGAAGAGGTATATTATGTCTAAAGGTAGAATTTGTTTCCAAAACATTAGGTCTAAGGATAGTCTGGTGTAAGAAATATAGCCAATCTGTGGATAACACCATGGAATGTTATAACACCTCTACCTATGTGGGGTCAAATTCAAATGCCCACATCTCAAATTTCATGCCTAAACAAGATTGGGTGTCACCTCAACCATGGATGTTGCCACAACAGCCATGGATGCCTCCACAACAACCACATCCATAATGGAATACATAATGGACTCCACATCAACAATATAACCAACTAAGAATACCACCAAAAAAATAAACTATAATGTCACCCCCTATTTTCCAACATCCAAAAAAAGTTAATCAGCCTCTAATGCCTACACTACTAGTAGCTAATCTAAAGAACAAGTAGCTAGCACTTATTTATGTCAATGAACAAGGAGACATAATGAACATAGGAGAAATTGATTATTTTAATATTCAGTTAAGATCAATGAAAATTGTAAAAGAACATCTAATTATCATTTATGATGTACCTAATGAAAAATAAGAAACAAAATTATCTTAGTCAAATAACAAGGAAAAAAAAGAAATGAAAGCTCTGAAAAATCCAAGGACAACACCACTACACCAATAGTTCCTTTTTTGAAAGATTGAAAGAGGTTGAAATCAAACAAGAATCATACTTGATCTATGAACTATAAAAGATAAACATTGAGGTTTCCATATTATAATTTATTAGGTACATTCTTGAATTGAACAAAATCATCAAGAACTTGTGTGTCAAAACACCTAGAATAAAGAAATAGTACTCAGAAACCATACACATTAATGGTAAGGTAGCTGACTTGTTAGCAAGAAAGTTGTTAATATGCAAGTATGTAGACCTAGGTAGTCTAGTCATAATAGTCATAATATGAGGAAAATAAATTGTTAATTTTCTAGTGGATTTAGGGGCAACAATCAACATCATAAAAACTAATACTCTCCAAACATTATCTTTTAGGGGAATGAAACCTACCTCTACCATTCTCCAAATTGTAGATCAGTTTGTAACTAAATTACAAGGAACTATAGAAAATGTTGTAGTACTTATTGAGTCTTGGGAATATCCAATTGATTTTACGGTACTATAACCCAAAACAAAGATTTTGGAATACCCTCTAATCTTAAGAAGACCATGGTTAACTACTATAGCAACACTGATTAATTTTAGGTCAGGAGATATGACCGTTTCCAATGGTCTAAAATCTAAATGCGTTTCCTTGTATCCTCTTACAAAACCATTAGTGAACCATATAGAAAAACTTTGGTTAGACAAGTAAGATAATAACATAAATGACCTTTCAACCTTGGCCATGATTATATTAAAATAACATTTAGAATAATTGAGTGAAGAAATAAATCCAAAATATATCAATTGTGCTAGTCCAAAATCTACAGACTGTGTAGACTTACCAATGGTATATTTTCTCAATCCTTTTGATGCTTCTTCATCATATGACCATAGGATGATCTAAGCAAGTGTATGGGATTGTGAATAAACACAACAAACATAGTTTTTAAGTGCATTTCATAGTCTGTTAGTGAGAACTATTCCTCTTAAAGATGGGTTTATCAATAATGTAACCACAATCCATATATTACTCCCTCATCCTTGTCATATAAATTCACTGATGAGTGAATATAAGCAAGTTGAATCCAAACATCTAGACACAAAAGCTCTCATGGTATTACTTAGAAAATTTTTGAACATCAATAGTTGGTTGATAAATGATGAGGAGGTTAAATTCTTTGAAGTCATAGAATGACACATCAAGGCTTTTGCTTGGGATTATATTGACATGAAATGGATTCACCCAAGTTTTTTCACACATTACATCCACACGTAGTTAGTTAAACCATTAAGACAACCACAAATAAGAATAAATCTAGCATTGAAAGACATGGTGAAACTAAAAAATTAAAATTTATTGGATGTGGGATTTATCTAACCCATATCAGACAACCAGTGGGTTTCACCATTGGTGATTGGACCAAAAAAATGGAAAGTGGCATGTGTGTGTGGAATATAGAGAATTGAACAAGGTCACTTTAAGATATTATTTTACTTTTCCTTTCATTGATCAAGTTCTTGACAATATGGTAGGGAAGAAATATTTCTCTTTTTTGGATGGATTTTATGGATATAACCAAATCATAGTTGCAGCTAAGGATCAAGACAAAACCACATTCACCTACCCCTAGGGAACCTTTTATTTTTGAGTGCTCCCATTTGGACTTTGTAATGCTCTTAAAACTTTTAATGAGTAGTTTTAGCAATATTTTCTAACCTCACAAATGACTATATAGAGGTCTACATGGATGATTTCACTATCCATGGAGAAACCTATGAGGAAGATCTTATCAATGTGGAAAGAGTTTTGACAAGATGTGTGGAGCCTCAATTATCACTAAGCCATGAAAAATGCATATTAATGATGGATCAAGGAATAGTGCAAGGACACCATATTTATACAAAAGGTATTTAGGTAAACCCAAAGAAAATTGAGATAATATCTAACCTCCCCATTAGACATACACAAATAGAATTCAAGAGTTTCTTGGTCCATGTTGGTTATTATAGATGCTTTATACACAACTTCAATAAACTAGTTACTCCAATGTTTTCCCTACTTATAAAGGACAATGAGTTTGTATGGAGTGATGATTACCAACAAGATTTTGAGATAATCAAATCCAAGATTAGTATTGCTCTAGTGTTGAGAGGACCAGATTAAACACAATCCTTCCACATATACAAAGATGCCTCCAACATAATAATGGGTGTAGTCCTAGGATAGAAAAATGAGAATGATCATATGTATGCTCTCTACTACATTAGTAAAAACATGACTCTTTTTTAAATAAATTACATGATAACTAAAAAATAATTCCTTCCTATAGTCTATGCAATAGACAAATTTAGACATTATATAACAGGTTACAAGGTGTTTATCTATACAAAACACTCAACCATGAGGTGCCTTACCAATAAACTAATAGTGGGAGGAAGGATTATCTTATGGTTGTTTATTTTATAAGAATTTTATATCACCATCATAGATAAACCTAGAAAATTTAATGTTGTTTCTAATTTTTTATCCAGAATCAACACTTCAAGTGAAGAACTAGTGGAAGATGATTTTCTAGATGAAAAAATGTTTGCCATTTCAACATAATCTCCATGGTTTGTTGATATAGCTAACTACCTTGTTACAAGGAAGTTTCCTCCACATTTTTCACAAAAGGAAAGAAAATATTTAATCAGAGAAAGTTATTATTTTAGATGGATTAATGGAATGTTGTATAAAATTGGGCCTAATCATGTGTTTCATAGGTGTATGATAAATAATGAAGCATATGAAATCATCAGGGCTTATCATGATGAACCAAAGGAGGAAATTACTCAACCTTGAAAACCATACACATAACCCTAGGATTAGGATATTACTAGCCTTCTGTTTATCAATAAGTCAAGAAGTATGTTAAACAATGTGATGCATGCCAAATAATGGGGTAACCCACTCTTTTAGCTAAGTTGTCTCTCCATGCTCAACTAGTTTTGGAACCATTTGAGAAATGGGGAATTAAATTTATAGTACCTTTAGAACCCCTTTTAGAGGAAATGAGTATCTACTCATTTTCATAGACTATGTCACCAAATGGGTAGATGTTGAAATTTTAACACGTGCTCGAGAAGTTGTAGTAGATTTCCTATATTTCAAAATTATGTAAAGATTTGGTACTCTAAGGGAGGTAGTCTTAGATAAATAAATAAAATTCATGTTAAACATGCTAAATCACTTCATAGAAGCATATCAAACTTAGCACAGGAAGTCCTCTCCATATCATCCAAAAGACAACGGACAAGTTGAAGTCACCAATAGAGAATTGGAAATTATTTTAAAAAATATTGGTAGTACCATCTAGAAAAATTGGGTAGAAAAAGTACCAAAAGAATTTTGGGCTTATAATACTACTTGGAAAACAAATATTGGCTTATCACCTTATGATTTGGTTTATGGTAAGAAACCTCTATTCTCCATTGAATTTTAATTAAAAACATTGAATACAACATTAGAAGTGGGAATTAAACTAGAAGAAGCATATAAAGAGAGACTCATGTAGTTTAATGAACTTAATGAAATGAAAATTGAAGCATTACTAAGGACTAAATTGGTGCAAAATTAGAGAAAAATTTGTTATGACTCATACATCAAACAATGAAAGTTTCAGAAAGGAGACTGGGCATTATTGTTTGACTCAAAATTTCAAAAATTCAAAGGGAAAATATAGACAAGGTGTTTTTTACCATATCAAATAGAGTTATTTTAAAATGGTTCTATCAAGTTAACTACCATTGATTATAGTAGGACTTTGCTCATCAATGGACACAGACTAAAACTTTGTCCATGTAATAAAACTTTTGAGGGAATCTACTCATCAATGGCCTTGGATACAAAACCAAAAATGACTGGCCAAGGGGGAAAAAAATAAAAAAAAAGGAATTTGATCATGCAATATTGATTGATTTACCCATGCAATAAAACTTTAGCTTGTTCCTTTAAAATATAATAACTAATTCATGCAAATTTACTTATACAGGATAAATGGAAAGAGAAGAACAAGATCTAAGGTGAGAATAACTGAGTTATAAGTTTTATTTATTCATGTTTTAGTGAACTAGAGGTTTTTTTATTTAAATAAGGTTAATCCTATGGAGATGAAAAATTACAACTAGATAATAACCTATTCCCTAAAGAGAGGAATAATCAAGCATGCAAAATAAAGAGTTGAGGGAAAACATGTCATAATGGATAAATATATCCAATGCAATCAATTGCATCATTATCATTATGACAACATCATCTTATAAAAAACCTTAAAATAAAAGGGTATCTAATTATTATTGATCAAATGGAAAAATCCTATGGTAGTAGAAGTAATAACTATCCCCTTCATGTGAGCAATAAAACTACCATCATGTCATACCATCATTTAAATGGTCATGTTATTATTCAATTCACCTCAACAATTAATGATCCCACTTTGTAGATATGGAGTGAAGCCAAAATTCATGTAGAATAGTGATTACACTACCACCAAGTCATAGGGAGTTAACCTCACATGCATAGCATGCCTAAAAAAGTTACCAGTCTCTACAAAGTGCATCAAAAATTTCCTCTGTGAATTCCAAAGGAAAAAAAGTGAAAAACCTAGTTCAAATTTGGTAAATTTATCCACAATCATTATAATTTTTTTTTTAATTCATAAATTTAGGAAGGAATGGGGAAAAATACAAGATTAGAACCAAAAAGGTAACCAAATTCCTTAGCAATAGGCTTCAATTATAGTGTTTGAGGTGAATGGATGGCTATCATTCATTCAAAAATTATAGGGTTTCCATGAGACACTAGTAAGAGAATTTGTGAGAAAAATTACTCCTATTTTTTTATATTATTGAAGGAGTAGTTATTCCAGTGTCTAGTCAAGCTATCAATGAAATCATAGAAATCCTAGATGAAGGAATGAAAGTAACACGAAGAATTCCATTTAATGACTTGATTGCTCAATTCAATGGCAATGAAAGGACTAGAGTTGCATTTTTGATTAATTCAAAAGGGAAAGATAAGGGGATCCATAGAGATTCACTTCTAGATCCATGACAGTCTATGGAATTCAAGTATGTCACCTATGAGGGATAATGTAGTCTTTTGGGATGAGAAACCATGAAAATATTGATACATATTAAACATGGAAGGCAAAAACCCTAGTTCAAAATTAACCTTCCATATTTCTTTTATGGTTTTCTCTAAGTGATGACCACAACCCCTAATGTTTCCCTCAGGTATCGTGGCCTCATTCAACTTATTATTCATCATCATTTCTTGCAACAAGGGAAAGAAGTTTGGGAAGCCTTTGAAAATAAGGTCATTAGACAAATTCTAGCCCTACCTATACAAGATGAAGCTAGAATATCATGATCAATTCAATCATAAAGGCCATATCTTATAGCTACTACACCCATCAAGAAAATAAGCTCAAGGAAAAATATAAAATAACCTATAGTTGTAAAGGAAACTCATCTCTCTTCAATAAGGGTTATATGATCTCAAACTTCTTAAACCCTCACTAATTCAAAGCCTCCAAAAGAACCTCAAGAGCCTATTGAGAAACTAGTCCTCTACTCAGGAAGAAGAAAATTAAAAATATAATTTTCCTCCTCAATAATACCTAAGAAGGTTAGGGATTCAACTACTATAGTAGAATAACAGTCAAGTGTAACCCAGAGAACTAATAAAAGGAGAAGGAAGTTGATTATTTTGGATGAAGATGAATAAGTAGTAAATACTTTAGATAGTCTTAAATAACTATCTCAAACTTTAGAATAATAGAATATTAAAGAATGAGAGACTCCTAAAATAGCTCCTATAGAAGAACATGTGAAGAGCACTACCATACAACCATTGGAGGAATTAGAAAGCTCTCCAGCCAAAATAAGGTAAATAGAACCTTAGAAAGGTAACACAATAGAAGAATAAAATTCTCAAATTGAAAATCTATTGGAAAATGGAAAATCTCCATGTACATTTGAAGAAGGAGAATCATCTAGTCTAAAGGAGCCTATTATGCAGCTAACACTAAAAATTTTTAAATCTCAAGAGTTGATCTAGCAACAAGTAATAGATATTATAGATTTAGTTAGACAACTACATAGTAAGGATCAACTTAATTCTGATTTAGTACAAAATTTAGAAACAACATCTTTGAATTATTCTTTGAAAATTAATGAAATGAAAAAAATAATAGAACAGAAAGAGGAAGAAGTCAATTAGTGGATATATAAAGAGAGTCTTGAGAGAGAAAATAGAATATTAAAATAGAAATTATTGAATTCTTCTCAAACACTTCTTACTTTTACCCCTAAAAAGGATATTCAACCCACATGTTCTCTTAAATAATTTTTTAATCAAGGATGGCAAACCAGCCATCCATATATTCCTTTATTATAAATGTTGCATTAGGCTCAAGATAAATACCAAACATTCAAATAGAAGAATAAAGTTTTACTCACTATAAATAATATATTGGAAAATGAAAAAATATATTATAAACTAAAACTCAAACATTGGAAGAAGAATTGCAGAATGCTTGTAAATCAAAAAATGTTAAGGTGTGGAGCCTAAAAGCTTCACCAAGGAGCGCATTACCAAAGTTGCAAGTTTACACAGTCACCAACATCGGTCAGGAGTGACTGATGTCGGTCAGGAGCAGTTGAAGAGACACCGGTGTTGGTAGGGATTGGCCAACGTCGGTCAGGTGCAAGCAGGCAGGAACCGGCGTCAGTTAGCTGTGCATCCAGAAAGTGATTTTTGAGGACAGAACTGAGTGTTTGCATGATGAGATTAAGTTATAGTCTTAAGTCCGCATCTCTATTATTAGCAAGACTATTTTTAGAGCCCTTGTTCAAGAGGCTTAACTATTGGTTGTAAGTGCATGCTCAAGTTTCCTAATTCTATATGTAGGAAAGATCTTCTTAGCTTATTGTTGTAGTAGAACATTGTGAATGTTGAAAGAACAGTACATAATTGTATAGGTGAATCAATCCAGGTTGTTGGAGTTGATTTTACTTGAGAGAGAGAGCTCTTGAGGGAAAGAGATCTAGAGAGAGATCTTGTACATCTGAGAGAGGTATGGAAGAAAGAAGTTTCTTCAATTATATTCCTTCTGTAAAGAGTTTAATACAAGTTTTCAGGGTGGTTTCTTGTATCTCTTATTCTTTGCTATTTATCATTCTAGTTACTTATCTATCTGATTTAATTCCATGGTTTATTGCTTTCATAAGTGTAATCATATTGTTGGTTGATACCCAACAAGTGGTATCAGAGCTTGGTTGCAGGTTTAGAGCTTGATAACCATAAGTGGTATCAGATCTCAGGTTCACTAATAGGTGGTTCAGATCTGTGTAGTGTGTATTGATTACAGGTTGCTCACAGGGGTTTCTGCAGGGATTTCTGTTTAAGTGGGAGAAGCAATGGCAAAACAAAGTAAACTGAGAATGGAGAAGTTCAATGGCAAAAATTATCAACATTGGAGAATGCAGATAGAGGACTATCTGTATCAGAAAGATCTATACTTACCATTAGGTGCGATTGCAAAGAAGCCCACAGACATGGATGATGAAGAATGGGAAGTTCTTGATAGAAAGGCTCTGGGGTCTATAAGACTGAGTTTAGCATCTACTGTGATATCTAATTTATCACAAGCAAAGTCTACGGTAGAGTTGATGACTACTTTAGCAAATTTGTATGAAAAACCCTCAGCTTCTAATAAGGTATATCTTATGAAGCAGTTATTTAATTTGCATATGCAGGAAGGTGGATCTATATCTAATCACCTGAATGATTTCCATGGAATTGTTAATCAATTAAGTTTAGTCAATATTGTATTTGATGATGAAATTAAAGCTCTTTTAATATTATGTTCTTTGCCTGAAAGCTGGCATAGCTTAGTAATGGCAGTTAGTAATACTGCATCTGCTTCAAATATTTTAAAAGTAGAGGATGTTGTTAGTGTTATCTTGAATGAGGAAATTTGTAGGAAAAGCACAAAGGAAACATCAGGGAATGCTTTAAGTTTTGAGAGCAGGGGAAGGCAAAAAGAGAAGAGAAAGAGGAGATCAAGATCTAAGTCTAAGGTGAGAGGTAGATCCAAATCCAGAAATGGAAGGAGGCCACAATGCTAGAATTGTGGAAAGATGGGGCACATAAGCAGAGATTGGTGGTCATATACTAAGGAGGACAATCAGCACGAAGGAAAAGAAGCAAAGGTTGCAGGTATTGCACAAGATGCTTTAATATTCTCTTTGCATAATAATATAGAATCTTGGGTTTTAGATTCTGGTGCATCTTTTCATGCTACCCCTAATAGAGAATATTTTAGTGACTATATCCATGGAGATTTTGGAATAGTGTATTTAGGGGATGATGAGCCTTGTAAAATTATTGGCAAAGGAAAAGTGCAGCTGAAAATGGAGAATGGCAACACATGGGTGTTGAGAGATGTTATGCATGTTCCTATCTTGAAGAGGAATTTGATTTCTGCAAGAAAGTTAGGGGATGAGGGTTGTACAGTAACTCTCACAGCTAAATCTTGGAAGGTGACCAAGGGTGCACTTGTTATGGCCAGAGGTAAGAGAGTAGGTACTCTCTATTTATGTAATTGTGTTACTAATATTTCTCCTTATGTATTATCTACTTCAGATGTGGATGCTAAACTGTGGCACTCAAGGCTTGGCCACATGAGTGAGAAGGGGATGTCAATTCTTAAGTCTAAAGGTAAGCTTTCTAATTTGAAAAACATAGATCTAGAATTTTGTGAGAATTGTGTGTTTGTAAAATAGAAGAGAGTGAGTTTTCTTAAGACTGGGTCAACAAAGAAGAGGCATAAGTTGCAGCTTGTTCACACAGACGTGTGGGGACCGGCTCAGGTAGCTTCTATTGGAGGATCACAGTACTATGCTATGTTCATAGATGATGCTACAAGAAAGGTATGGATCTATTGTATTAAGAAGAAATCTGATGTATTTGAGACTTTTAAGATTTGGAAAGCTATGGTTGAGAATGAAACAGGTAGAAGATTGAAGTGCCTAAGATCTGACAATGGTGGTGAGTTCTGCAGCTATAAGTTTAGAGATTATTGTTATATTCATGGAATATATAGGCAAAGGATGGTTCCAAGGACACCTCAGCAAAATGGAATTGCTGAAAGGATGAACAAAACAATAATGGAGTGTGTAAGGTGTATGAGATTACATGTTAGTTTTCCCTTAGAGTTTTGGGCAGAAGCTGTTGACACTGTAGTAGACCTGATTAATAGAGGACCCTCTACAGTGCTGGATGGTGGAATCCTAGAAGAGGCATGGACAGGTTAAAAGGTAGATCTCTCATATCTCAAAGTTTTTGGTTGTGAAGCCTTTGTGCACGTAGATAAGGAAAATAGAAAGAAGCTAGATGTTAAGTCTATGAGGTGCACATTTATTGGCTATGGCTCAGATGATTTTGGTTTCAAATTTTGGAATCTAGGAACTAACAAGGTAATTAGGAGCCGTGATGTTGTCTTTAATGAAAAAGTGATGTATAGTGATCAGATGAAGAAGCTGAATCAATATGGGCAGAGCAATGGAGAATTGGATGAGGTGACGGTCCAAAATGAGCTCGTGGGAAAAAGAAATAATCACTTATAGGAAAATATAGAGACCGACATCGGTAGGGTAGGAATCGACGTCGGCAGAACAAAAACCGATGTCAGTAATACAGGGATCGACATCGGCAGGACAGGCATCGACGTCGGTCAAGAAGAACCGACGTCGGCCAGTAATAGGTCTGGAGGTGACCGAGGTCGGTCACTGTCAGAGAATTTGGGCAGACAGCGTGTTGTGAACGAGTCTCAAACACCCATCAGGAGGTCAAAAAGGGTAAGTAAGCCTCCAATTAGATATTCACCTTCATTATTCTATTTATTGCTAACTGATGGTGGAGAACTAGAGAGTTTTGAAGAAGCATTACAAGTGGAGTCCAAGAGTTAGTGGGAGCATGGCATGGCTAAGGAAATGGAGTCCTTGAAAGAGAACCAAACATGGGATTTGGTTGAGCTGCCAGCTGGTAAGAGGACACTGAAGAACATATGGACCTATAGGTTGAAGGAAGGTGAGAATAGATAGATGAGATATAAGGCCAAGTTGGTAGTCAAAGGATTTCCACAAAAGCCAGGTATTGACTTTGGTGAGATTTTTTCTCTTGTTATTAAAATGACTTCTATACGGGTTGTATTGTCTTTGGTTGCTATTGAGGATTTGCATCTTGAGCAGCTTGATTTTAAGACAATGTTTCTTCATGGAGATTTGGATGAGGAAATATACATGGAACAACCGGAAGGATTTGAGGTCAAGGGTAAGGAGAAGTTAGTGTGAAGATTGAAGAAAAGATTGTATGGCCTGAAGCAAGCTCTTAGATAGTGGTATTTGAGATTTGACAGGTTTATGACTGAGCATGGCTACAATAGGTGTCAATCTGACCATTGTGTGTATTTTAAGAGATTGGATAATGGTAGATATATTATTCTATTATTGTATGTAGATGATATGCTGGTTGCAAGATCACACATGTAGGATATCTCTGAGCTTAAGGTGAAATTAGCTCAAACATTTGCTATGAAGGATTTGGGAGCAGCAAAGAAAATCCTTGGCATGAGCATTAAGAGAGACAGGAAAAATCATAGGTTGATTTTGTCTCAAGAGGATTATGTGAACAAGGTGTTGAAATAGTTCAATATGCAGGATGCTAAACCGGTAAGCACACCTTTGGTTGGACATTTTAAGTTGAGTAAAGAACAATGTCCTAATTCACATGATGAGGTAGAGTACATGAGTAAGGTTCCATATTCTTCCGTAGTAGGGAGTTTAATGTATGTAATGGTGTGTACTAGACCGGATATTGCCCAAGTAGTGGGAGTTGTAAGTAAGTATATGGCCAATCTAGGGAAGGAACACTGGAAAGCAGTTTAGTGGATCTTTAGATATCTGAGAGGAACCAGCAGTAGGCATTTGTGCTACGGAGGTTCAGATACTTCTCTACATGGTTATGTAGATTCAGATATGGTAGGTGATTTGGATGGTAGGAGGAGCACCACAGGATATGTTTTCACTATTGGTGGAATGGAGGTTAGCTAGATATCAAAGTTGCAGAAGGTTGTTGCCTTGTCAACTACAGAAGCAGATTATATTGTAGCTACAGAGGCTAGCAAAGAGATGATATGGATGACACGGTTCATGGAAGAGCTTGGGAAGGAGCAAGAGAGTTGCAGACTATACAGTGATAGTCAGAGTGCCATTCATTTGGCTAACACTTCAGCCTTTCATTCAAGAACCAAGCATATACAGCTTAGGTACCACTTCATAAGACAGGTATTTGAGGATGGTGAGTTGAAGCTGGAGAAAATCCATATAGATAAGAATCCTGCTGATATGTTAACCAAGCCGGTTACAAAGGAGAAGTTGAATCTTCATTCAACTTCTATTGGTCTTCATGATTGAGTTGAAGATGGAGGAGCTAGAAGATGTTGTTGTACAGGTACTGGTGCAGCTGTTTATCTCCAAGTGGGAGATTGTTAAGGTGTGGAGCCTAAAAGCTTCACCAAGGAGTGCATTACCAAAGTTGCAAGTTTACACAATCACCAACATCGGTCAGGAGCGATCGACATCGGTCAGGAGCAGTTGAAGAGATGCCAGCGTCGGCAGGGATCAGCCGATGTCGGTCAGGTGCAAGCAGGCAGGAATCGGCATCAATTACCTGTGCGTCTAGAAAGCAATTTTTGAGGACAGAACTGAGTGTTTGCATGATGAGATTAAGTTGTAGTCTTAAGTTCGCGTCTCTATTATTAGTAAGACTATTTCTAGAGCCCTTGTTCAAGAGGCTTAATTGTTGGTTGTAAGTGCATGCTCAAGTTTCCTAATTCTATATGTAGAAAAGATCTTCTTAGCTTATTGTTGTAGTAGAACATTGTGAATGTTGAAAGAACAGTATAGAATTCTATAGGTGAATCAATATAGGTTGTTGGAATTGATTGTACTTGAGAGAGAGAGCTCTTGAGGGAAAGAGATCTAGAGAGAGATCTTGTACATCTGAGAGAGGTGTGGAAGAAAGAAGTTTTTTCAATTGTATTCCTTCTGTAAAGAGTTTAATACAAGTTTTCAGGGTGGTTTCTTGTATCTCTTGTTCTTTGCTATTTATCATTCTAGTTACTTATCTATCTGATTTAATTCCGTGATTTATTGCTTTCATAAGTGTAATCATATTTTTGGTTGATCCCCAACAAAAGAGGCTCTTTTGGGTTGCAGAAGTCCTACTCTCACATATAGTGCATTTCTATTTGAATAATTCTATAGATGACAAATTTTCAAAATATCTTTCCATCTTCCTTACAAGATTTTAGATCAATTTGTATTTTTAGAAATATTTTATAGTTCTAAGCGTAAAAATCAAGATCTCCCTTGTGAATTTTATTTGCATGACTTGATACTAGGAGATCATGATCACAATAAATTTTTGATCAATCTACATGTAGGATAATTTCAACATTCTAATGAACAATTTAACAACTAGAAATAAATATTTCAAAGGTATAAAATATTTACAAGTAGTATATACCATCATATCACATATCAATTTGATGACTATGATCTAAGTAAGGGCATAGAGAATAGACCCAAAACCAATGAAGCCAGATGAATTTTTGTAATGGGACTTACAAAAGGTAATGTTTGGGGGAGATGATGAGCCTAAAATATGGCTCATTATTGACATGGAATTTCCTTCATTTCATCTCTCTAAGGATGTAATCTTATGTAAATCATAGAATTTTAGCTAAATGTAGCATGGAAAATAGATACTTTATCTCATTTATGTCAAGCCAAAGGTTGAGTTACTATTTTGTCATTTATACATAACAAGTAGCATGTTTTAGTTTTTTGGTTTTGAAGAATACACATGAAAGATGACAGAAGTAACATTTTGGAGAAGCTCTAATTTTAACCTTAGTCTTCAAAATCTATGGACTCTGTAGGTCCTTATCTATGGAATTTTTAGGTCTATTTCTATGGACTCTGTAAGTCCAAATTTTGAGAAGTAAGAAAGTTTTTAGATAGTCTAAGAAAGGAAGAATTGCTCCAGCTGGAACTACACCAAAGAAATATTCACTTCCTATTTTAAAGGATATAATTTTGATATACTTTTTACATATTTGGGCCATAAAACTATTATATGAATATTATAATTTTTCCATGATGATATTTGGATTTTCTAGGATTATACTCAATCTAAATCTCCTATCTTTGGGGTAAACAAATTGACTAGTAGTTCTATTTTTTTTGTATATTGTCTTTAGTCTAATGTATTAGTATAAATATGTAAGTCTTTCATCTTAAGATGATAATAATGAATATAGACACACTTTGAGTTTTAGACATATTTTTAATGTTTCAATTTTCATAATTTAATGCAATATTATTCCATCTTTTAGTATTGAGTAGACTTCGTTTCTGACTCTAAGAAGAGTAAGGGCCCACTCTCCTTAGAACTAAGAATTTATATATAGTATTTATATTTATGTTGAATTAATTATTCATTAATATATAATTATAATATATTAAATACATGCATGCATTATTAATTGATAAGAATTAAATTCAAGATTCACATTCCAATATTTATTTCATTTTCCAAAGCAAGTGTGACTTAGGCTTAATGTTTCTTTTGATTTACTACAAATGAGTGAGTTAGCTTAGAATTATCTTTCCAGCTAAGTGGTTTAAATTTCATGAAAGTGTGAATTAGATTTAGATTTAAATTTCTAAGCAAGTGTGAATTATATTAAGTGTGTTTTGATTCTAATCAAAGGATTGAATTAGTTAGTGTAATGGTTAATCTTTTCTCTCAACAAGTGTAAAACAAATAGTTTAAAATCATTTATTTCATTAGAAAGTATTAGAATAGAGTCACCAAACACCCCCCAAAAACAATAATCTATAGATCTACCATCATAAGCCTTTCTACAGATAGCTTTAGACACTAGCCCTAGTTTGATAGACATCAATCTAAAGGATTGATTAAATGAAGAGTTAAATGACACTCATCAAAGATCCAAATAAGTAGTTTGATGATGAAATATCTTGCACGTGTAGATATTTTAGGAGAAGGTGGTCATAGGGGTTCATTCATTTTTATTCATAGTTGATTTTTGATAAATTTTATATCATGTGTTGAAGCACAGAAAAAGCTATGAAGGAGAAAATTTGGTCTCCCAGATAAAATCTAGACATAGTTGGTTCTGTGATAAAATATTTTGAGAAGTATTTTTGATGGCATTATATCTAAAATGTAAAAATTTTTCATGAGTTATTTTTTATATGGTTGGATTCTCCTATGAGAGGAGACAATTTGGTTCAACTTTTAGATCATGCGAGTAAGCACATAATAAGTTATTAAGGTACAAATTTGCCCTTCTAGGCATATTGAAAGGATTTCCATAGTCATTTCTACAAAATTTAAAGATAGAACAGGATAAATGGTATGTATTTCTCTAATAATATAGGAAGCAATGATATGAGGATAGGTGCACAATTTTTAATGACTAAGCAAAGGTGTAGGATAGGGATCTAATGGTGAATAGGTATTCATACAGATTGATCAAACAGTGAACATTGAGAGTTAAATACCTAATTGGTTTGTAGAGATTGATGGATCATGTAGAGTCAACATTTCAAGATTACACAAGATGAGGTCAAAGTGATTTAGGTTTAATGTTTGAGTATTGGTGCCTATACATTAAAGATTAGAAAATATTGATGGTGCGTATTTAATCTGAGTTAAGAGGACATGAGATGTGATCATTGTGTTTGGGGTTTAACTATGACCATTGCCATTTGAATATTTTAATATGCTAAAGGAAAGACAATTTCTATTTTTTGGGCCATAACTTTTGATCTAGATAGAATTTTCTCATGTAGTAAAAATAAAAGTGGTAGAGGACTCCAAGGTGAATCTATAAATATGCATTTGAAGATCTAGAAGAGTGTAAAAATAAATATATTTAACTCCAATGTTGACTATGTTTCCATATATTTTTTACAAGTGACCCGAGATGGATATTCAAGCTTATGTAGATGTTTTGATGTTTCATGGTTAATTGTATATTAGGGATTGTTTTAGACTCCATAAAGATGCTTTATGAGTATTTTAGAGGTGTGATGAATCTATCTTGAGTACAAACAATGCTTAATAAATTGAATGTATGTTGATTAATGGTGTTCCTATGTATAGGTCTCTATTTGAATTGTTTAAGCATATATAGAGGTGAGATAAGATGACTATGATCATTTGAGGATGTTTGAAGGGACATAAGAAATGTACCCATGTATTTGAAAGTGGTTTTGTGTTCTCATTTTGTTTGATGTTGTGCTAAATGGGTGAATAGGTCTCTATGAGACCTATAAGAGCTACAAGGGCGTTTTTAAGAGGTATATCTACTTATGTGTGAACTATATGAGATGACTTAAGGATAAAGGTGTGTTTTATGTCTGACAAAGAAATATTATGATCTCTTTAATTCATGATTACTCTGTATAAAGTGAAACTAAATGTGTTAGATTCTAGACTTGTAAGTGAGAAATTTGGGAGAGATTGAAGGGAGGTTTGTGTGTGTGTGTGTGTGTGTGTGTTTTATGGATTGAAGGAGGGGTAGAGTGCCTTGAAGATGAGTTTATGACTAGAATAGATTTAATACTATGTGTATGATTTATAGGTCATATTTGTTATATCAAAATAATACTCTTGAAATTTGAGGATATGTGAAGAGGTCTAAATGTGAATATGAAGATAGTTTGAATGATGAAGGGGAGATATTGTGGCATGCCTACGTGAGAATATTATTTGAAATAGAGATGGAGTTTATGAAGTGGTTAGAAACTAGAGATCCATCATCAGGTGTTGAAGACAACTCTAATGTGGAAGTGTTCTTCTCAAGGAGCATCTAAAGGACTTGATCTTCCTTAGGGGAAGTTGTTCCTTGTGAAACAATGTTTCACTAAAGACCTTTGATCAGAAGGACTTGACCAAAGGTTCCTAATCAGAAGGACTTGATCAATATCTTATTTTTGATAATCTTATAGGATAGTAGTCCATGTGTTTGTAGGCTTTAGAGTGGATTTTATTCCCCAAGAGGGTTTCCCATATAGATCTTGTGTTGTGTATGTGATCTTGAATTATGTTCATTATTCACTACTATGAATGATATGTATGCTTCATGAATTATTGTGTTGAATGCTTAAGTATTTGAAAGAGTTTGTAAATTTAATTAGATTGTTTGTCACTATTGATTCACCCCTACCCCATCTCATTGGATTGTACCTTTAACAATTGGTATCAGAGTAGGTCCTTCATGCAAAGTTTAACCACTTGAAGGTGATAAAAGGTACAATGGTTGAAAAATAGGTTATGGATTATATTTAAGACAATCTATTTTTTGCTTTATTAGAAGTTAATAGTGTGAAGACACAAGTGCAAAATCTGGAGGTAACAATCAATAATCTGTAGTTCATGATGAATAAAGATCTCAATCAAAATAAATTCATGACTTACTCAGATGTGCTCTTATCCATGGACAATAGAGATTTCATATCCACCAAAAGGATCAATATTGAAAATCCATTAAGTGGTAAAGGTCAAGAAAAAATAGGATCAAACATAAATAATGTCTTCAATGGGTACTATTTTTCCTACAATCAATTCGGTCATAGATATAGGATGTTCTCTCTAAAGATCAAAAGGGATGTCATATTATACAATTATAGCCAAAAAGGTCATATAGCTAAAAACTATAGAAGAACATTTTGGAAAAGGGATATACAAGTCATTGACACCATTAAATGGTTTAATGAGACCAAGTCTAAAGAAGAAAAGAAGCAAAATTCAAGCAAACCACCAAAGGAAGAGCCATTGTTTGTTTTATGAGCCTTGCATACTCAAGAAGATGATAATAAGATATGGTTCATATATAGTGGATGTTCAAATCATATAACAAGAGATAAGAGAAAGTTTATCTCTCTAAAGAAGACCAACCTAGGTGTAATGAGATTTGGTGACAAAAAAATTGCTAGCATTATTGGAAAAGGTACTATAAGTGTAAGCTAAATGAGTAAACAAGGAAATGTTGTAAATTTTCATGATGATTCATGTGAAGTAAGAAAGGAAAAATATAATAGATTAGTTTTAAAGGTTCATAAAACATATAACTAGTATGTATTCCATGAATCCTAGAAGGAGAAGTGCATCATGAGTCATTTGGAAGAAAGCTAGCTTTAGCATAGAAGGCTTGGACATATAAATTTTGATAATATGGTAAAGATCAGTTCAAAGGGGTTGGTAAGGCATATTCCCAAGATTTATAATATTCCTCATTCTCTTTGAAATGCATATCTTCATGGGAATAAAACTAAGAGAAGATACAAAAATAAGGAATTCTCTACTACAAAGACATTAGAGTTGATCCACACTAATCTATATATACCTATGAGATCTCAAAGTATTCAAGGTAATAACTACTTTATTCTTGTCATTAATGATTTTACTAGGATGGCTTGGATATTCTTTCTTAAAGAAAATCCATAAGATTTTTCAAAATTTATGGCATTCAAAGCCCTTATTGAAAATGATAAAGGTTCAAAGATCAAGTGTGTGAGATCAGATATAAGAGGTGAGTTTTGGTCTTATAAGTTTGATGATTTTTGTGAAGAACAAGGGATAAGAAGACAATAATCTATCTATAGAACACCATAATAGAATGGTGTTGAGGAATAATAAGACTCTTTTAGATATGAGTAGAACCATCTTTCAAGATGCAAAATTATCAAATGGCTATTGGGAAGAGGCATCCAACACTTCCATTTACATACTAAATAGTTGTCAAATTAGAGTAAAAGGTGACAATAATGCTTATGAGTATTAGAAGAATATAGCAGCTAATGTCAAACATTTCAAAGTATTTGAGAGCAAGTGTTTCATCAAAAGAGATGAAGAGAATCTTGACAGATTTGATTCAAGATCTGATGAGGGAATCTTCTTAAGTTACTCCTCTATCGGCACAGCCTATAGGTGTTTCAATAAGAGACTTCACAAGATTATTGAAAGTTCAAATGTAAGGGTAGATGAGACAAGTTGAGTCAAAAAGCCAAAATTTTAAGTAAGTGATTCAATTTAGAATTATGTTATAAATAATGATGAGTTATTTATTAAAATAGATGATGAAGATAAAGACGAGGAAGAAATACAAGACTCTAAAGTTCAATCTAAAATAAATCGTAAAGACCATCCAATCTCTCAAATTATTGAAAATTTTGGTGTAAGGTTATAAACTAGAAGGAGAATGATGATCAATCAAAATCAATAGGACTTAGCTTTATTAGCCATGATTGAACCCAAAACATTCATGGAAGCTAGCAAAGATGATAGTTGAAATGTTACAATAAATGAATAAATTGATCAAATAGAAAAGAATGAAACATGAAACTTAGTTCCTATGCCAAAAGATAAAAATATGATAGGTACCATGTGGTTTTTCAAAAATAAAATGAATGAGAAAGGAGAAGTCATAAGGAAAAATGATAGATTGGTGTGTAAAGGATATGCTCAAGTTGAAGGAATAGATTTCGATGAGACTTTTGCTCATGTATCAAGAATAGAAGCAATTAAAATCTTCTTGGCATATGCAAGTTTCAAAGGTTTTAAGTTATATCAAATGGATGTGAAATATGCACTATTAAATGGAAACTTAGAAGATGTCTACATTGAGTTACATGAAGGATAATTCATGTCAAGTAATCAATATCTTGTGTCCAAACTAAAGAAGGTTCTATATGGTCTTAAACAAGCTCCTAGAGCTTGGTATGGCATGTTAGATAAATATCTCTTGAGTCAAGGTTTCAAAAGAGGGGTAGATGATATTAATTTATACATTAAGATAGAAGACAATCATCAATTGATATTTTTTGTATATATTGATGACATACTATTTGGATATGAAAATGATAAAATGGGTAGAGAATGTGTAGACACTATGAAAACTGAGTTTGAAATGTCAATGTTGGGAGAACTATCCTTTTTCTTAGGATTATAGATTAATCAAATTGATACAGGGATTTTCATTTTACAAGATAAATACATCAAATATATGTTGAGGAAGTTTGACATGATGGATTGTAAGCCAATGGGTACTCCAATGATCATAGGATACCAGTTAAGTAAATAGGATGACTCACCAAAATTTTATCAAAATTTGTATAGGTCCATGATTGGAAGTCTTTTATACTCTACTATTTATAGGCTTGACATCATGCAAGCGATGGGTCTTATAGGAAGGTTTCAATCCAGTCCTAGAGAATTTCACTTGAAATCAGTCAAAAGGATCTTGAGATATCTTAAAGGAACCGTATAATATGGTTTATGGTATCCTAAGAGTAAAGAATTCTATTTGAAATCATATACTAATGTAGATTGGGCAGGATGTGTGGATGATAGGAGGAGTACCAGTGGTGAAGTATTATTCATAGAGGGATGCTTGGTGTCTTAGTTAAAAAATAAGAAAGCCTTAGTGTCTTTATCAAATACATAAGATAATTATATAACAACTTCCTCTTGTACTCAAGTCATGTGGATGAAATAAACTTTGGAGGATTATAAGGTAAGACAAAATGGACCTTATCCTTTTTATTATGACAATACTAATACAATTTGTATCTCAAAGAATCCTAGTACACACTCAAAAACTAAGCACATTATTATTAGATATGATTTCTTGAGATAAAAAGTGATTAATCAATGTGTTAAGCTAGATCATGTACCTACAAAAGAGCAGTTTGTAGATATTATGACCAAACCATTATCAGAAGCTACATTTGAGTATCTAAGATAAAGCTTGGGTGTCGTTTCATTTTATATGAATCAATAGAAGGTATATGGTTAAGGGGGAGAGAAAATTTCAAAATATTTCTCTATAGGTCTATAAATAAGCTATATTGTAGATGTAAATTTGGTGGTCATGGAAGTGTCTTGAGAAAGAAGGTTGGTAAGCCTATTTGGTGGTTTTAAATGGTGTGTGGAGAACTAAAGATTATAAAATTGATTTAATTGCTTAGAGTTATTATGGGGATTCACTCTTAGATTTTTCTTGGTGAGTTCAATTAGATTCCATTGGTTTTTGTGTGTTATGTCTTCTTTAGTTGATGTGCTTATGAAGAAGAGTGTCGACAGGGAGCAAAAAGGATGTGGACAAGGAAAGTTGAAGTAGGATAAAGGTAAGGGGAAATTTATATCATCTTTATAATGGTCCTATACTATTTTTATATTATTTTTATGTCCTCAATATTAGTTGGTAACCACTTTATCTTTGTGTCAAAGGGGGAAAAAGTTCCTATTGTGGGAGTGCTTGAAAAAAGTGAAGGTGAGTTGTATATTGTTATATATGATGTTTGTTGACATCAATGAAAAAGGGGTAGATTATTAGAGATTTTAATGATTTCATGGTATTTTCATGGAGGTGTCCTTGTGAGTGGATGAAGTGTTTTGATAGCCTAAGTAACAATGACAAAGTGTGTAATGTGCTTGTCCTACTATGCTTGGTTGATCTCCAAATTTTGACTATTTAAGAGATGTTTAGGGAATATTATGGTGATTATATAATGTGTAATATGTCCCTAATATGTTATACATGATTTTAGAGCTTGTGTGCATAAGTGTAATTCATCTATTTGTCCATAGTTTTCATCTAGACAATTTGGTTCAGTGGCAAAAACTCTGAGTAGGTAGTTTGATGGCATCACCATTGCCACATGGGAATGATTCAAGGGGATTTGATCATATGGTTGTGATCACATTTGTAAATATTAATTATTAATTAAATATTAAGTCATATATCAAATTTTAGTCAAATATATGAGGGTGCAAAGTTGGCTTCTCAATCATAATTCATTGTTTTCCCATACTTAGCCAAATTTGCGAAGTGGCTAGAAAGAGCCAAATAAGTATTTTGAAGATGCAATATATTTAACATGTGGAAATTTAATGATAATGTGATCATATGTTTTTTTCAATTTTTTTCATAGTTGATTTGTGCTAAATTTTATATCATGCATTGAAGTGCAACAAAAGTTATGAAGGAGCAAAGTTGGTCTCCCAGACAAAATCTAGACATAGTTGGCTTTGTGACAAAATATTTTGAGAAGTATTTTTAATGGAGTTATATCTAAAATATGCAAAGGTTTCATGATTTTTTTTATATTTTTAGATTTTCCTATGAGAGGATATCATTTGGTTCAAATTTTAGATCATGCGAGTAAGCGTAGAAGAAGTTTTTAAGGTGCAAAGTTGGCCTTCTAGGAATATTGAAAGGTTCCCCATACTTAGTCATTTTTGCACAAGTGAAAGATCTATGGTGTAAATTACTCTAAGAAGATATAAATTAATTAAATGTGGATAGGTGCATAATTTTTAATGACTTAGAAAAGATATAGTATAAGGATCCAAAGGTGAGTGGGTGTTCTTACAAATTAATCAAATAGTGAGCATTAAGAGTTAAAAACCTAATTGATCCATACAGATTGATAGAGCACGTGGATTAAAAATTTCATGAAAACAAAATATGAGGTCAAAGTGTTAGAGTTTTAACATTTGAACATTAACACCTATGCATTAAAGATAAAAAATATCAATGGTACGTATCCAATTTGAGCTGATAGGACATGAGATGTGAGCATTGTGTTTGAGGTTTAAATATGATCATTTCCATTTGAATATTTGAAATTTATAAAGGAAAGACCACTGTCTGGTTTTTAGACCATAAATTTTTTATCTAGATAGAATTTGGTCATATAGTATAAATCAAAGTGGTAGAGGACTCTAAGACACATCTAGAAATATGGATTTGAAGATTTATAAGTGTACACAAACAAATAAATTGAGTTCCAAATTTGATTGTGTTTTTGTATATGTTCTAAAAGTGACTCGAGATGGATATGCAAGATTTTTTAGATGTTATTTTGATTTTTTATGGTTAATTTAATATTATAGAGTGTTGTATACTCTATGAGGATGGTTTATGAGTATTTTAGAGGTGTGATCAATCTATATTGAGTACTAATAATGCTTAATAAATTAGTCGTATGTTTGGTAATGGTGTTCCTATGTATAAGGTCTCTATTTGAGTTGTTTTAGCATATGAAAATGTAACCTAAGATGATTGTGATCATTTAAGGATGTTGAAGGGGAAATAAGGAGTGGACCCATGTATTTGAAAGTGGTCCTATGTTCTTATTTTATTTGATGGTGAGCTAAATGGGCGAATATGTCTCCATGAGACCTATAAGATCTATAAGTGATTTATTAAAAGGTGTAGCTGCTTATGTGTGATCTATATGAGATGCTTTAAGGGTGAATGCATGTTTTTTGGTTGATAAGGAAATATTATGATCTTGTTAATTCATGATTAATCTATATATAGTTAAATCAAATGTGTTGGTTTCTAGACTTGTAAGTGAGAAATTTGGGAGAGAGTTTATGGAGGTTTGTGTGTGTGTTTTTTGGAGTGAAGGAGGGGTAGAGTGCCCTGAGGATGAGTTGAAGAGAAGAATAGATTAAGGACTTGTGTATGACCTGTAGATCATATTTCTTATGTTAGAATAGTGATCTTATAATTTGAGGATATGAGAAAAGAGGTTTGAATGTGCATATGAATATAGTTTGAATGAGGAATGAGAGATATTGTGGCATGCCTATGTGAGAGTCTTATTTGAGATAGAGAGGGAATTTGTGCAAAGGTTATAAATCATAGATCCAACATTAGGTTTTAAATAAATTAGATCTAAGGTGGAAGTGTGCTTCTCAAGGAGGGTATAAAATACTTTATCTTCCGTAGGGGTAGTTGCTCCTTGTGAAATAGGTTTTCACTAAAGACATTTGATCAAAAGGACTTGATCAAGGTTGTAGGTGAAAAAGACTTGACCAAAGATTCCTAATCAGAAGGACTTGATCAATCTCTTGTTTTTGATAATATTATAGGATAATAATCCATGTGTTTTTAAGCTTGAGAGTGGGTTTTATTCTGCAAGAGGATTTCCCACATAGATATTGTGCTGTGTATGTCATCTTGCATTATGTTCATTGTTCAATGCTATGAATGATTTGTATTTTTCATGAATTATTATGTTGAATGCTTAATTATTTGCAAGAGTTTGGAAATTAAATTAAATTATTTGTCATCATGGATTCACCCCTCCCCCTTAGTGGATTGTACCTCTAATAATACATTCGATAAGCTTCTTGGAATGAGTCTCAAAGAGATGAGTTGTTACCAAAAGAATCCCAATTTGGTCTATACACATAGTATATAATACCTAGTGATTCTTTTTAATTCCCTACTAGTCCATTATTCAAGGGATTTATAATATGGGCATAGAAACTTTATTTAAAGTGTTGATTAAATTTTAAAGAAAAATAAGGAAAGAGTAAGGCAAAAAAAATCTCTATGTGAATATAAAAAATCAATACTTAAGACTGAACATGAGCCCAATAATAGTTTTATAATTGTATGTCAACTTTCATATAAGATCAAACTTCAACTATAGAGGGAAGGGAGTCAAATGGAATATCATGTGTACAATTACTATAGCTTCACTCTATAGATAATAAATTACAAGACTATATTTAAATCACACAAACTTATAGTTTATTTATAAAAAGGGAGAAAACATCGAAATCAGCTAGAATAACATGCAATTCATTCTCAGTTAGACATATGTATTACAAAAAAGACTCATATCATAGTCTATAACATTAATATTATATCTATTCACTTTGATATTGGAAGATATTAATTAATTAGACACATTATAATGTTAAAAATATGAATACATTAATTATCCTATGCCTTCTATTACAAAAATCTCAACCCTACAACTATGTTAGAAAATAGTATATACAATAATGATATGGGACCCACCACCAATTTACATGAGATCCCACTCTAAGCCATTATAAAAAAATATTTACATCCATACAATAATGTGTCCCAAAATAGACAAATGAGAGAATAATAAATAAAATAAGACAATGACCTTCCCTTGTAGGACCATAATAAGAGAGGAACTATCATCATGTAGAACCCAAAGGAGGACCAATTTATAATTGGATTTGAGTTCCTTGCTGAGTTACCAATGCCTTTTCAATAAGATTGGAGTCTTTATCTAGCTTTGTAAAGTTAATAGGTGGATAACTAAATAAAACATTAACCTAAGTAAATAATTAAACATGTGATTTCATAAGGTCATTAAGAGACACATTTAGTGAATTGACCTGATTGATGATAGTTGTAGATTGTGTGAAAAACCTATAAAATAGTTTAGGACCCATATTTGTTAGCATTCACCACCTTTCTCTTCATGGCTGCATTAAAATGTTAAATGTTGACCAAAAATCAATTAGTGTTGAGCTACCCACTCTTATGGGAAGAATGGTGTTTTGAATTCACATGAAACTTCATGTGATCATCATAAATGATTGTCCATATCTCATTGGGCCTCAATGGTGCAAGGGGATCATCCTCACCCTTCATAGGTGGATGCAAATTGGTCTGAAACTGAGGGGAAGTATTTTGATATAGTTAAATATAATACTTATAAATGAGTGAGCCCATTGGTTATACACCTGTTAATATTATTCTCTATGGAACATTAGTGGGTTTTGGACATTAGGCTAGGGTGAGATCACATCTTGGACCCTGAGGTTTCTATTTTGTTCTAATTTAACCTCAACCTACTCATGAGTGAGCTTAAAGATAAGACCTTTAATATGGTGGGAATGTCCTCCTAGAGATGGGAGGTTGGTTGTAAAGGTAGTAAAGTAAGATTACATAGGAAAATAATAGAAAAAGGAAAAAATTTAGAGACCTAGCATGGAGGAGGATGCAAAACCAAATTAAAATCAAACAACCAGAGGGGGAAACAAAAAATAATTGAAATAAAAGCCTTGAAGCTATCAGTGGTAAATTAGCTAGGAGATATTTAAACAAGATATAACTTATGTGAAACCTTATATAAGGTCCCATTGAGTGTGCCAAAATGAAGCTCCAAGAATTTGAATAGAGATATTGGGGTTTGACAAGGGGGTACTAAGAAAACTCCTAATAATCTCAAATACACTGAGAGATAATAAAGATGTATAGAAGCTATTTAGTTTTCTATCATGTAGCAAGATATAAGTGGACTTGAAAACTAGGCTAGGGTTATCATGATTCAGTGCATAAAGGACATAAATATCTCTAATGGGTATAATAAAAAAATAACAAGTTATAAAATGGGTAAATAATGAAATTTAAATAAGAAAGATATGTTATTTGAAAAAATAATCACTATTAGGTACAAATATAATTAATAATAATTCAAATTTAGTAAATGATTAATGATTTTGAAGAAAAATATGTTTTCAAAGGTAGAAAATGCATAAAATTTATAAATATAAGCTATTACATGTTCAAATAAAGCTAAAATAACATAAAAACACTAAACCCTAGTATATACATTACTTTATGCTAACTAAAAAGGTCTCAACTTACAATTAAGGTGCCCTCAGATCATGCTCAAACACAATTCAAGTCATCTACCAATCATGAATCTATGTTTGAACCATAATGGAGTAAGAATGAGATAGCCTTGTTCAATCTAATTTTAAAAATAAAGGAGAGAAGGTGACGTAAGAATAATAAAGAGTTATGGATCCCAACCCAAGTGTACAAATTAGGTGTAATTCCAACCAAAGGAGACAAGAGCAATTAAAAATGAAGGCAAGAATAATTGGGAGATGCAATGGTGTATCCAAATTAGCAAGTAAGTGTCTATGTGTACCTCTATCCAAAGAAGAGTATAAATACACAATGGGAGTTTAATGATCAATAATGAATGAAGAGAGAGACAAGAAGATAATTACATCCAATATATTGAATGAGATGGGGTTGGATTCAGTGTTTTAAATTTAAATAGGGAATCCTAAGGACTGGATATCCTAAAAAGTGGATATTTTAAAACATTTAGAAATATAAAAAACATAAAATCCATAATATATAAGATTTTTGGCCTATGATATGGAATTATATCAAAAATATATATCCTAGTCCATGAGGTATTTTTAAAATTCCATAGCCTAGGCCATATAGCCTCCTAAGGGGTCTCTAGGGTGTATAAAAAGGGTCTTGTAGGGTGAAATATTTTTTATAGAGTGTGAGGAAGCTTTAAATAGGTACACAATTAAATAAGTATCTCTCCAAGTGTCTAGGTAGGACCAAGTAGGACTCATAATTATGGTAATATGCACAATAAGTAGATATGTAATCATCAGGAGGAATACGGTCAGATGAATGACAATTAAAAGACTAGGAGGTAATACTAAGGATAATGTTTTAATTACTAAGTGAAAATTTTCCCAATACTTCACAACAAAATATTTAATGTAATTCATTTCTAGGTTGTAACACGATGTTATTAATGTATATCTCTAGGTTAGTGTGTTAAACTATGTGCTCAGGTGTTGCTATGACATGTTGGGAAGTTCATTGTTCCAATAAAATGCACTAGGAAGAATCTTCAGAATCGATGTGAGCTTGATTCTAAGTATAATATATTATCTTTTATCAGTGTCCATTAATACAAGGTCAATGCACTATATTTTACATTCCTAGGTGTGTTGATATATATTTTTCAAAGGGTGTGGAACCAAGATATTGGGTACATCTATTCTATCATACTGTAACACCTTTTCTAGGAGCATGGTACATGATCAGGAGTACAAGTAAGAGACCAAATATTGGCCATAAGAAAAAAATGATTTTATAAAAACCTTTATATTTGAGGATGAGAATCCCATAGTTAAAAAATATCTCCAAAAGCTAAAGATGTGTTTTGTCATGGATAGGAAGAAATATTAACTATGTAGAATCAAATTTTGTAGGAGGGAGAAACTAGGGATTTAAATACATATATACAAAATTATAAGGTAAATAAAAATAAAGAATATTTTTTGTTGAAGCCATGTAATAGGATCTTAGACAATGTATATCAAACATAGTCTAGTGAGAGTGATGATATTTAGATTTAAAGTTATTATTTGATCCTAAATTTTAGATAGAGGATCTTAGACCCAACATTATAGATCAAATAGAGGATACACAATTGTGAAATATAAATATTCAAGAGTAGGAAGAGGAAAGGACATTGTGAGACTCTCTTCCAAATGGGCCAAAATATAATTATCAATAACTAGTGTGAAAATTAGTCAAAAAATTTGGTAAAAACTTTGTACTAAATATAGAAACCATAATAAAATATTGGAGGCAACATCAAATTTTAGAATGGGTCTAATTTTTTAGAGAACCATGACGTATTCCTCATAATGTTTTGAAAATTCAAGGGTGTAAACCCCTCATTGGGAGAGATGCACATAGAAATCAAAGAGTACACAAGTCCATATTATTTAATAAATCCCAATATGAAGCTCAAAATAAAGGGTAAAATTGATCATCTATTCAGTAGATAAAACATATTGGATAAGTCTGATGGTGGTTCATTCCAAGAAGTTAGGAGAGATAAGATTATGTGCTAATTTGATGCATGATCATCATACATTATAATGTAAATTTGATTTAATAAGTCAAATTTTTTTCTTCTAAGGTCTTCATAGGTCATGGTTAAGGTGTTATAATATTTATATTTTTATAAATTTGTCATTTAGGCTTCATTCCTAGTTTCCCACAAAATGGCAAATTCAAAAATTCAAACTTGTTAATACATTTAGAGGGGGATTTTCATGTATTGAGGCAATTTTTTGATCATGATATTATTTTTAAATATCTATTAAGTAATAAAAATTATCTATATAAATCTTATCCATCTTCACTCATTATAAATCCTATTTAAAGTGAGTCATTATGTCAATCATATGTTGAAGAAGGACAAATTTAACATGTTTTGGATGAGTCTTAAGTTGTTGAGAGACTTTAGGTGCAAGAAACCAAAATAATATAATATTATATATTATAAGGATTGAACCATGTAAAAAGGATCCCAAGGAGGGATGAATTCAAGAAGATATAAGTTTATGTAGAGAAGGTAGAGAGAAAATGGTAAAGGATGATAGTTTATAGGGGATTTACAAGTCTATATGTATGTTTTTGAAGACACATTAATAAAATAAATTTTATATCATGTATTTGGTGGACTATCAGACATATTTTAATTTTTAAATACATGTTATTTTATTTGGTTACATAATTTTATGATGGTTATTTAATTGAAGGTCTCTAAAATAGGGTTTTTGGTAACATGATCGAAGAGAAAAGGTATTTTATAATGTTTTCATGATTATTTAAGCACAAATACAATTTATGAGTAATAATATTATATAAATGTCTAAATAAAATTGATATGAACCTTTGACATTTAGTAAAAAATGTTATTTATCTAAGTATAAGCTTGTGGCCATGTGACAATCCTACAAACACTAGTTGGACAAAAATTAATGTAACTTGAAAAATAACAACAAAAAATTCATAAAATTTTTTGTATAGGTTATATAATACAAAATTGAAGTATTAAAATTGTTTTAAAAAGCTTTGGATTTTTACAGAGGGGGATATCTCAAAATAACTGACTTGATGTTCTTAAACAAGGTTTAATGAGGGTTTTTGAGTAACAAAAATAGTCATAAATAAAAAACCAATGAAAAAAAAAATTAAAAATTGATAAGGAGATAGAGTAGATAATTTTTTATGTGCTCAAATTTATTTTATATCTAAAATAATCCTACAGAATAAAATATCACTAAAATATAAACCTTCATTTTTGTAAGGGTTTTACTATAAGTGAAACTCTTCTAGGTATCTTACACTAGGTCTTATAATACTTAAGTAAGGTTATTTCACTTTATTTAAATTCCTTCTCACTCAAATATTCATTAAAAAATCACATTTTTTTATATACCTTTAATATGAAACCAAATCTCATAATCTTTAGACCTTATCCTTCTTATTCTGATCTATTTTGTTATGGGGCTATGAATCACAATTCAAACTTTAAAGTTCATAAAATTGTCTTCATACCATCATTACCATATCATAAATTAAAATATATAGGATTTTTAAATCTTTTAAAAATTTAATTCTCAAGGAGATTTGAAAAATGATCACTCAAACCCTATTTTAAGATCAAATCAGGTTTGTATAAAAATACAGACATGTATATATTTTACTTTATAACTTTTTATGACCAGATTTTGATTGGATTAGTTGAAAAACATGATATGTAAATTGAATAAAAAATTTCATATAATTTTGATGAATCATTTGAAATGTTTTCAATTTTTAGAGGGCTTAAATCCTTCTAAAACCCTCATCTATAGGCCTGATGACTATATTTTGGTAATATATTTCTCTATATGTGTCCAAGAGTTCTTAAATCACTTAGAATACATCAAAAAAATCCTAAAGTACCTTTAAAATTATTTATTTTCTCAAATTTATTTTAGAGCTAGAAAATTCTACAACATAAAATATCACTAAAACTCAAACTTGTAGTTTTGTAAGGCTAAAACCTTGTTTAACAACACTAAAAGTAGTATTATTTGAAAACTACTCTATAAAAGTTATTAAAACTTGGAGAAAATGTAGTGAATTGTGTTTTTGATGTATTTTAGGTGATTTAAGAAATTATATATGCTTTTAGAGAATGATATTTCAAAAATATAGTCAGTGGGCCTATAGGTGAGGATTTTAAAAGGGTTTAAGCCCACTAAAAGTTAAAAATATTTCAAAACATTCATCAAAAGTCTATGAAATTTTGTAAGTATTTTAAATAGAATGTTTTTCAACTAATAAAAATGGTTTTAGGTCATAAAAAGTTCTATAATAAAATATATGCATGATTGTGTTTTTCTACAGACTTGATTTGATCTTAAAACAAGGTTTTAGTGATAGGTTTTCAAATTTCCTTAAAGTCTCGAGTTGTATAAGATTATAAATACTATTTATTGGAATGTATGATATGGTAAAAAGTGTATGAATAAAATTTGATGAAATTTAAAGTTTAAATGATGATTCATAGTTCCATAATAAAATAAATTAGAACATGAAAGATAAGGTCTCAAGATTGTGAGTTTTTGTTACTTTTGCCTATAAGAATGATATTGTTGATTGAATATCGATTGATAAGGCATTTAAATAAAGTGAAACAACCTTACTTAAGTATTATAATACCTATTTTAAGAGACATATAAGAGGTCTAATTACATTAGATGGTATTAGATCTTAGCAAAATCTTTTAGAAAGTGTGAAAATAGTTTTAGGGTGATTTGAGAAATAAATTTAAGAATTGAAAAGGTTAGGTAGTCTTATATCCCATTTAGGCTTAATAAATTGAGAATAAAATCACATTGAGGATAAAAAATAATAATGAATCCAAGGTGAAAAAGACTCAGATGTGTTAAAAGACCAAAGATAAGCTCTGGGTGAGGTACAAGAGGAAGAAGAGAAGTAGAAAAGGAATGGAAGGACTATGAAAAGAGAATAACCAAATGCAAATAAATAATGACATGAGAAAAAAAGAGGATACACAAAAAGAGATAGATAGGATGAATCAGGCCTTAGCATATTTAAAGAAACATTTTAAAGAATAGAATCAATCAAAATAAGGGTTATTCATAAAGATATAGAAGATGGTCAAGTGTCCAATTAACCATATTGTAGAAAGGAGAAAGAGGCAACAAGAAATTATAAATTGAAAGACAACGATAAGGGTTATAGTAAAACAACTCAAGAATGAAATTGGAGTGGAAATTAAGCTTCAAAATTTTTATTATAATAATATATCTAAATGTGTGATTTTAGGTATAAAATTTGATTAAAACATGGCTCAATTTAAGGGCTCAAAAATTGAAAAGAACAATAATGACAAGTTGATAATGAACCATAGTTAGTTGTTTGTAGAAGTAAAAACTATAAAATAAGATAAAATAATTATCTTTAACCAAGAGGATGAAAGTAGAATCATTAGAGATGAAGATGATAAAGACAAGGTACATATTGTGAAAGAAGATGTAGAATTTAGTTTGCATGATGATCATGAAACAATCAAGACAAATGAAAGACTTGTTTACAAATATAATAAGGTACATGAAGAGGATAACATTGTCGTGGAGGAAAATGAGATAATAAGGTTCTTACATGAGGAACCTAAAAAAAAATTTAGAAAAATAAAGATAAAGATGATAGTAAAGTTGGCATCTAAGAGGAGAGTCATCAAGAGAGTAAATTTCACAATTTTAAAGTTGAAGAAGATTATATAGAAGAGTAAGACCAAGTGATAATCCTCTTTGAAGGTTTGAATAAGGAGTATTTGAAGGAATAAATTTTCATAGAAAGGACAAAAGCTATAAAATCTAATGACTTGTTTGTCTATATGAGTTAAAAGTAGTTAGAGGTTGAAATTGAAGCATTAAATCATGATTTGAATAAGGAACTAGTTTATTATGTTGAAGAGACACTATAACTAGTGTTTGGAAGGATAAAAAGTGAATAATAAAAAGAATATACAATAATTGATAATTTAGATTGTAAGTTAGAAGGACAAGTGTGGTTGCAAGTGACACATGATGAGACCCAAAAGTCTTCATATTTTATATATAATTAATTTTTAAGTTTTTTATGTGAATATTTATTATTTAAGGAGCTTAAAATCATAGATAAAGTAGATATTGAAAGATATCAAGTAAAAAATATACAAATTGGAAGAGAAGACATCCTCATATTGGAAGATAAAGATACAAAGAAGAAGATGGAATAAAAATGCAATCCAAAATAGAAGGTTATAAATAAAGAGAATAATGAAATAGAGGAAATAATAATCGTATAGGTATAACACAACTAGAATAAAAGGAAAAATAAATCAAAGCTTCATTTGAGCTGGAGCTTAAATTTTTGCACTTGTAGAGTATGATGCAATATCATCATAAAAGGTAATGTAAATTTGATTTTATAAGTACAAGTTTTGTATTGTAAGGTATTAATATGTAATTTTGGATAATTAATATTTTTATTAGATTTAAATAAATTTTCCATTTATATTTCATTCCTATTTTCCTTCTAAAATGGTTGTTTCAAAAAATTAAACTTGCTAATACATTTTGGAGGGGCTTTTTCATGTAGTAATGTAATTTGTTGGTCAAAATATTATTTTTGAGTATATTTTAAGGATTATTAATTATTTATATAAATATCATCCATCTTGAATCATTATAAATCATTTTTAAAGTGATTCAATATGCTAGTTGTATGTAGGAGAAGGATAAATTTAACATGTTTTAGATGAGTCTTAATTTGTTGAGAGACTTTAGGTGCATGAAACCAAAAGAAGATAAGATTTTATATTATTTTAGATATTATTAGAAATTAGTCATGTAAAAATTATCCCAAGGAGTGATGAAGACAGGAATATATGAGTTTTTGTAGAGTAGGTAGAGATAAAATGGTGATGGATGATAGTTTATAGAGGATCTATAGGTCTGCATGTAAGTTTTTGAAGCTACATGAATAAAATAATGTTTATATCATGTATTTTGTGGAAAATAAGACACATTTTAATGTTTAAATAAATTCTATACATGTTATTTGACTTGGTTACATACTTTATGATGGTTTGTGAGTTGTAGGGTCTCTAAAATAGGGTTTTGGGTAACACAGTCTAAGAAAAAAGGTATTTCTGTCATGTTTTCATGATTGTTTAAGCATCAAGGATAATTCATAGAGTAATATAATTATATATATGTATAAATAAAAGTGATATAAATCCTTTATATTCATTAAATTTTGAAATTTCTCCAAGTATAAGCTCTCAGCTTTGTGATAGTCCTACAAACCCTAGTTGGATAAAAAACATTGTAACTTGAAAACAAACTGCATAAAAATCATAAAAATTGGTAGAAAGGTTTTATAGGATACAAGTGAAATATTAAAATTTTTTTCAATAGTTTTGGACATTTACATATGGATATATCTTAAAATATCATACTTGTTCTTAAATAAGGTTTAATGAGGGGTTTTGAGTCACAAAAACAATCATATCTCAAAAAATAATGAACCAAATGAATTAAAACTTAGTAAGGAGATAGATTAGAAAATTTTTATTGTCTTAAAATTTATTTCATATATAAAATAATTATATATCATAAAATATTACTAAAACTCAAACCTTCATTTTTGTAAGTGAAGCTAAAACCTTGTTTTAGCAACATTAAAAGTAGTAGTATTTGAAAAAACTATGTCAATTTTAATTGAAAATTGGAGGAAAGATAGATAATTATGTATATGATTTATTATAGGTTATTTATTAAATTTTTAATTCCTTTAAATAATTTTATTTTTAAAATAAATCTAGTAGGCCTGTACGTGAGGCTTTTAGAAGGGTTTAAGCCCATTAAAAGTTGAAAATATTTAAAATGATTCATAAAAAGTACATGAAATTTTTTAGGTAGTTGAAATATCATGTTTTTTAACCAATAATTTTATTTTAGGGAATTAAAATTTATATATAGAAAGATATACATTACTAATTTTTTTTGTAGACTTGATTTGATCTCAAAATAGGTTTTTAATGATAATTTTTCAAATCCCCTTGAGAATGCAAGTTGTAGAAGATTTTAAATACTATTTATTGGCATGAACGATATGGAAATGAGTGTACTAATACAATTTTATGAACTTTAAATTTTTAGTTATGATTCATAGTCCTATAAGAAAATAGATCATAATAAGAAAGATAAGGTCTCAAAATTATGAGTTTTGGTTTCTTGTTAAAGTTTATAATAAACTAGATTGTTGAGTGAATTTTCAATGAGAAGGAATTTCAAGAAAGTGAAATAACCTTACTTAAGTATTATAAGACCTAGTGTAAGAGACATATAATCATTTTACTTACATCATGACTACATGCATCTAAAAAAATAAGGTCTCAAGATTATGAGTTTTGGTTTCTTGTTAAAGTTTATAAGAAACTAGATTGTTGAGTGAATTTTCAATGAGAAGGAATTTCAAGAAAGTGAAATAACCTTACTTAAGTATTATAAGACCTATTGTAAGAGACATATAATAATTTTACTTACATCATGACTACATGCATCTAAAAAAATGCCTGTGTAAATGACCCATTTATAATTCTTTTTATAGATGAAGCTATTGAGTTGGTCATAAGACACAGAGTATATTATTTCAGATATGGATTAAATGAATACCATTAAATTTTGATCACAGAAAAAGATGAGACAAATACCACTTTTGGAAAAAATTGGGGTTCATCCATATACAAGGTAATGCCTTTTAGTCTAAAAAATGCCCATGTTTTTATATTCATTGCATTCAAGGACTTTATACATGTTTATATAAGTTTATATAGATTATTGGATTGTGTTTTAATAATTCAAAGACCACCTTTCCAATTTATAACTAATTTTGTAAATATCTTGAGCTTTGCACACCATTCTAAATTTTGAGAAGTGTTTTTTTTAACTCCCTTTTGTGTTTTATTGAGACATGTAGTATGCAATGATGATATTATGGTTGACCAAGTAAAATTCATAGTCATTATGGGATTACCATCTCCTATTATTTATTATTAAGTGTGATAGTTCCTAAGGCACTCTAGGTATTATCAAATTTTCATCAAGAATTATGAAGTTATATCTACTTCATTAGAGAAACTACTATGTAAGGATACAAGGTTCAAATGTACCACTAAATACAAAGTAACCTTCATAGATCTACAATAATAATTAGTAACAGATATAATATTAGTATTTCCCAATTATACTAAGCCATTTCACATTCATGTAGATGTTTTAATAACTATACTAGGTTTTGTATTGGCTCAACCTGGAGAAGGTAGTTTGGATCATCATATCCACTTTGTAAGTAATAATATATCAATGACTGAGAAAAACTTTAATACTATAGAATGAGAAATTTTGGATATGGTGTTTACACTATAGAAATCCAAGTATTATATTTAGGCTACACTATTTAAATTCTATACATAATGATGAGTCCAAAATATGACTCATTTTTACCATTAGTTTCCTTCATTTTTCCTCAATTGCCTTTTCTATGGACTAAACATTGTAAGTATCTTAGGCTTGTATTTAATATTGATGTAGTAAATAGATGATTTATCTTACTTGATGCACATAAAGTCTAAGTTACTAATTATATCACTTTATTCTAACTCTTTGCTTGTTTAGTTTCCTAATTTTGTGTATATATAGACAATACAATAGTATATAGAGAATTAAAACCATTTTGATGATCTTCAACTTCTACCAACATGAAGGATGTTTCTATATCTGGAAATCTATGAACTCATCTGACAATCTATGAACTCACCCAGTTTATTTTGGATCTAGCTATGAACTCTACCAATATCTACAAACTCATCCAATCTATAAATATGGACTCATCTAGTAGATATGGAGTAACCCAGTCTGTAACTACACACTCATCCAAAAAGCCTTCTAACCTCCATTGAAGTATTCCATTATCCTTACTAGAATGGTGTCCTTAATAAGGACTCATTTAGTGTCAAATATCCGTAAATTATGCCACTCTAGACTCTGCTAGAATCACTATGAACTCTACCAGATTGCTACAAAATCTATTAAAATTACTTCAGACTCTACCAAAATTGATATGGACTCTCCTAGGTTAGATCTTGAACCTATGCCATTGAATATAGAGACTTTCCTCTTTTGAAAAAAATACTTGAATATAATTTTGGTTAATTTCTATTTATAATATTACTATAAATAATAATCTATGAATAGATTTCCTATATTTCAGTCATTGTATATATAGCAATGGTCTTTTATAGATAATTTATCTAATATATCTAGGAAAGTATTCTTAATAGATTCTTAGTGGATTTTTTAATGGGTGGTTCTTTATATTGTAATTATCAATCACCTATTTTAAGATCCATTGGAATTAGGAGATATGTCTTGATATAAGAAGATTAGTTACTAAGATCTAGGGATCTACAGTTGTATAATTATATATAAGTATATCTCTATGTCTTAGAGAGTGGAATTATTGAATTGTTTAGTTGATATTTCAATACAATAATGCAAAGTTACAACTATATTCATATATTTTATTTTGATCAATTAATGAAAATATCCACAATTTATAAGTACTAAGTTTATTTACATCCCTATTGCCAAGGCAAGCAAGAGCCCACTCTCCTTAGGAATTAGGAATGTATTTTGTATGGTATTTTATGTTTTTAGTGTGTTTTTAATTTTATCAAATATAAGTGTTTTGGGCCCATAAATTTAGTTTAATGGAGTTTCATGCCAACCTGATATCCACCTCAGTGCATCTAGATATTTTGGAAAATAATTAGACTAATAGTTTTGATAGCCAATGAGAGGATGTAGTGCAAAACATACACTAGCTAGCTGATGGATAACTAAATAATAGTTAATCATGACATTGATGAAGATATAAAGAATTATGGTAAGTAGAGTGTGATAGTCATGGGACCATAGAACTGGCAGTTATGATAGTATAAATCTAACTCAACACTCAACATACATCCTCCACCCTAGCAAAGATGCTCTTGAAGGCCTATATAAAGAGATTGATATAGATGTAGAAGGGGAGAAGATAATTTTAGAAAATATATGTAAAAATTATTTTGAAATCATACCCTATAGAGTTTTCTCTAATGACCATTAACAATGCCTAGGGCTTTGTCTAGACTTAGATATAGAATGGAAGGCACCCTGGCTCCAATTATATGTGCCCAAGTTCTCCTATGAAATTATGTGATGTGGATAGTATGGTTGTTATATTTAAACTCTTATTGTAGATTTTAAACAATTAGTAATGGTGTTTCTTGGAAATACATTTAGGGTTGTCTTGTTTTGCATGTTTGCATTATGTTGATTTTAATTTCATATGTTTTGCTAGTTTTGAATTTTAATGGAGTATTTGTATTTTCCTAATGTCAACATCAATCTACATGAAAAATGGGTATAATCTATGCCCATGAACCTATCCTTTATTTAATCTACATCTATTAAGTATGGAGGATAACTTGAATCAAGTTAGTCTTTTGACCCAATCAACACCTATATGACCTCAAGATTACCTTGAAATAGGCATGTGCCTATGGGTCTTCCCATCAATTAATTTAATATAAAATTATTTGATACCCCAATTTTAAGCCTCATACCATGGCATAACTGGTCCAAGTAGGCCCTGATTCCTTTTCAACTGCACTTTAGGCAAGTGCATAGGGCCTCTACCCTATGTGAATTGATGCCAACACAAATGAGTGTTTAAATGTTGAGTTCAAAATTAGTTACCCTATGCTTTTACTTGATTTTATAAAACCCCTATAAGACCCCAACATTTTGGTTCCCTATGAGTGCAAAGATTGCCTAATAAAAAATAGAGCATTACCAGAAGTCATGGTGGGTTAAATATGGGCTTCCTTTGCCTATGTGTGTAAGTTAAAATATTACAACCACATAATGGGTAGTAATTAATAAGTTTTAAATAGATATTGGATGATTGATATAGGTAGAAAGATAAGGGAAGGCACCATGTTCTTTGATGTCTCTATTAGAGACAAGTAGAAAACTACATTTATGATTGAGTGGGGATGTTTTACATATAATATGATGCCCTTTGGGGTGACGAATTTGCCAATAATTTTCTCCTAGATGGTGATCATCACATTTAAAGACTTTATTCACAAGTTACTACAAGTATATTTAGATGATTGGATAATGTATAGATTGGTAAAAGATCACTATGACAATTTGAGTTTAATGTTTTAAAGGTGCCAATAGTTATAAATCTATTTAAATATCAAGAAGTGTATTTTTTTTATGTTGTTTAGTACATTTATTGATCACATCATCTACAAGGATGGTCTACTCATTGATCCATCCAAAAGTTCAATCATCCTTCAAATTTAAATACCATCACTAGAAAAAGATGTCCATGTCTTTATTGGACATTCCAAATATCAAAATAATTTTACAATGATTTATGCTAGGATTATAACACTGCTAGAGGAACTATTATGGAAGGATGGCCTATTATATTTGGGTATTGTGTAGAAGGATGCTTTTGAGACCCTAAAGCTAAAGCTAACAAGTGCACCGATACTAAAATTTATTGAATGGGAAACTCCCTTCCATATCCAGGGAAATTATTTTGATAATGTAATCAAAACCATTCTAGTACAACTAAGATATGGGAAAATGTATCATCTTATTTATTTTGCAAGCAAAAAACTAACCAAGGTAGAACAAAATTACACAAAAATTGAGTGTGAGATGTTTGGTATGATATACACCCTATAAAAGTTTAGATAGAATTTATTGATGACTCCATTTATATTATTTATTGATCATGAGGCATTTAAGTACTTAGTGAACAAGCCCATTTTTCATGGGCACATTTTATGATGGATCATATTATCCAATAGTTCTAATTTTATATTGTAGTCAAGCTTAGAAAAAAAACTCAAGCCTAAACCATCTGTCTTAAATTAACTCTAGAGATAAAATATCACTAATTTAATATGATATGTTTGATTCACAACTCTATAATATCTAATCCATCTCAGAATACTTAGTAGAGGTCATAGCATTTTTGACTTTTAGATCTGTGCTTCAAACCATGACAACTAAAGAAAAGAAGCAACTTATAGTTTACGTTACTCCATTTAAAATAATTGGTGGGGAATTGTATAAATTAGGCCATGATGAGATCATGCACATATGTGTCCTATATCACTAATAGGAATATTTACTACAAGAAGTGCATGATGGGATTATTTGAGGCCATTATGCTAGAGATGCCACAACACAAAAATTTCTATAATCAAACTTGTGGTAGCTGACTATGTTTAATGATGTAAAATAATACAAAATAAAGTGTGATGTATACCAATAGATATGAAAACCAAACCACCATGATTATATTCCCCTCATCCCCATCTTTACATAGGTGCCATTTAAAAAATGGTCCATTGATTTTGTTAGGCTTATTACTCTTATCGCAAGGCAAACAAGTGAAAGGTACATTTTGTCTTTTATAGATTATTTTACTAAGTGGGTGGAAGTAATAACAAAAAAATAATATACAACCATGATGGCACCAAGATTCATTTATAAAAAACATTATCAGTAGGTATGGGTGCCTGATTAGCTTGACTAGCGATCGTTGCACACATTTCATCAATGAAATAGTTTAGATCCTACTATCTAAGTATATGGTGGTGTAACATAAAATGACACCCTATGACCCCTAAGATAATGGAGCCATGGAATAATTCAATAAAATAATAGGGACATGCCTAAAAAATCTATGATGTTGGTCATAAGGATTGTGATGACTGCATGTTAAATATGTTATGGGCCTATCATACAACATACAAGTGCCTAAATAAGGCTACACCATTCTAACTAGTGTTTGGAATAAAATACATTTTACCTATGTATTTCCTAGTTCCCTCATTGTGAATCACAAGTATTGGTTGACTAGATGACCAAGAGTCATTAAGAGTACACTTGGAAGATTTGGCAAGGTTAGATGAGACATGTACCTAGGCACAATGGAGCTAGTAGAAATCTTTGCCTAATGTTTTGTTTCTTTTATGTTGTTTGAATAAGCTTGGCACTTTCAGGCCCACAATATACAATTTTTGACACTTACACTCACATAAATCTAGTTAGGTGAGTCATGTTTGATCACTTTTTAAGCACATGTGGCCAAACATCTATGTTTATGGGTGCATGGGAAATTGGCTAAGATAATTGAATTACAAGTATAATTTGACACGTAAAGTGCACATGAAGGTGTTCATGCGTAAGAGACCAAAAATAGGATAGTGAGGTACTGGAGGACTAGCATAAGGATTTGTGTGTGATAGTGAATTCTAAAGAAAGAGATAGTAAAGCATATAGAAATTGACCAAGATAGTAAGGCATGCTTGAAAGGAAACACAACACTAGGGAAGAGATCAAACTCAAGAGGCTAAGTCATAGACATGTGAAGTCTTACACCCAGGATAACCAAAAGGAAGAAAAGGGTCATGCCAAGATGTACTATGTGCAAGGAAGTGACCATTTTGATAGATGGCACACACCTAATAGCTTGTAGGAAATGACTATTTGTATTTCATATCACTTCCCTAAAGAAACTGTTAGCATAGTTAATTCTATAAAATGATGATAAAAAACAAAGATCTACATTAATGAGTAGATGGTGGTATATTTTAGTGGATTTCATAAATTTTAGCAAATTTTTTAGATCTCAATGATTTTATCCATTAATTTGGTAGATGAGAATAGAGTATGAGACCAAATTTGGTAGAGGTAGGTAGTTTACTTGTTATTTTTAAGAGATTCAGGGCAAGGAGATGAAGCTACCAAAAAGAGAACATGTTCTCCATAGCCTTCCTAATTGTGATTTAAAGAATGAATAGGATATTTCATCTCACCCTAAGGTGAATAGGAGGTAAATGGACCCAATTTTAAGGGGAAGTGATAAAGTAGAGGTTTTAAAAAGATATCCAGTTTACCATTAAAGGGGTGGGAAGCTCAAAGTCCAAACATGTAATCACATTTCTCATGGCTTTGAAACAGACCAAAAACCATTTTAGGCTTTGGTAGGATCCATCATTTTCAATGTAAATCTAGAAGATTTAGGTTGGGGAAGAAAAGTCTAAGCACATGAGCACTAGAAGTGAAGGATGTGAAGACAAAAAAATTAGTAACAAAAGTAGCCACCATAAAATCTAAGGTGAAAATTATAGAGGAAGTTAGCATCATAGATATTGAACCAACTATGAGCACAAAACTCACCTATTGAGAAATGCAGTACCTGCTACAAGTCATGGTGTATGGAAAATAGGTATCCTTTACCCATGTGTGTAAGTTAAAATATTACAACCAAAAAATGGGCAATAATAAACAATAGATGTATAAATATTAGATGATGAATAAAGGTATAAATATAAAGGAAGGATCTAAATTCTTTGATGTCTTCATTAGAGACAAGTAGAAAATTATAGGCACAACACAACTCTTTGAGTTGACAAGCTTTGGCAAGCTATAAGACCTGGTGTATTTATTTCTCTCATAGGTACATGTTGACAGGTTCTAATTTCTCAAATGGAACATGAGAATTTTTGTGAGACATATAATAAAAATCATAGGGATACCTTGGCCAGGCATGTATATAAGGGAGATTATGGATGATGATGTATAAATGGAGAGGGTTGAAAAGCTTTTGGGATATTACAAGTTAGGATTTTCATCCCCATAAAAGACATTTAGGACTCAGGCATAAGGGAATAAATACACATAATAAGCACCAAAATTTTCCCTAGGAGTTGATGGGTAGATATCAATAAAACCTTCCTTTGTATTGCCCACCACATGGCATAGGGTAAAATTCTCAACATCTCTAAATTTATCATAGAAGTGATTATAAATAATGCATAAGAATGACATCTGACATGTGAGACTTTATGGTGGGGATATATGATTATCTTGATGGTAATGAAGTAGTTAGGTGTGTAAGATGGTGATGATGACCACCTATGGGTGTTTTCACCAAATCATGAATCCCCAGTAGTAAAGTACCAAGACTACATATGCCCCCCCTAATTTTTCATAGAAGTATAAAACTAGAGTGCAGGGGTGGTTTGACATGTATGTATATTCCTTTAGAAAGGAGTGGAAAATCCCACAAGAAATCCCTTAATAACTTGTGGGAATGATGGCCTTTGCCATGATTCAACAACTTTGTGTGGTATAACTAACACTCATAGATGGAAATATTTTAGGTTGGCTCTGATTGCCTTATGCATTTTCAACCAAATAATTCATGGTAGTACTTAAGAAGATCTCAAATGTGCAATAGATTCATATCCATACCAAGGATATAGATTCTGATAGGAAGATGATGAGGTGCCAATTTGTGTTCCATGTAACCAAAGAAACTAAGGATGAGGAAGATGATAGTGATAGACTTGCCATCCATCCCCTCTAAAGGATTATAATCAATGAGAAAATTTTCAACTTATAATATGATATTAATCCACACAAGAAGGTAAAATATCCTAGAAAAGATGATGAACACCCCCTCATAGCCTGTGATGAAGGGAAAGATGTGTCAAAAGTCTAGGCAAAGTCACTCTAGAAGAAGTCGAGTGAAAAACTAGAGGAAATTATGGAGTGCATATAGTTAAAGATAGGCTCTGAGGAACCAATCATGCCACCTATGCCAAAGAAGCACATAAAATTAAAGCAAGGGGGTGATTATTATAGTAAGCATCCAAGAAATACTAAGGGACCTATGAAATTACCTATTAATACCCTCGCATACATGGAGAAAGAGGTAGCCTTGGTACCTATAATAGAAGAAGAGACTGAAGAAGATAGGGTAGGGACTTATACCCTAAAAATAGAGTAAGATGAAGAGGAGCTTGTGTTTCACTATTTTTTGTGTTTATTTTCCTTTTATAAGTGAGTAAAACTTAAGAAAATGTGTGGTAAGAAGAACCTAATTTCATTATTTATATGTGATCAATCGATTGTAGATACTCCTCTTTATTTGGAGAGGATGATCTACAGATAAAATAGCAACTATAAAAGGGTGGATTAATGATATATATATATATATATATATATATATATATATATATATATATATATATATATATATATATATATATATATATATATATATATATATGGGTGGATTGCCTAGCATAAACTAGATCTAAGAATCACTACACTTCCTTGGAGGCTATCAATCCACTTTTTAAGACAATTATGTTCTAAAAAATTAAGTTAGATGTTTAAATGATGTAATAGAAAGTAGTGAAATCAATGCGAGAGATGATTTTGAATAAAAATGAAGTGATTTTTGACTAAAATAGCAATAACTTGATAAAAACTAGTGATAAATTATTCAAACTTTAATAAAATAACTTAAAACTCTATGTTGTAACAAAAAATTAGAAATTAGAATTTTGGTATGGGATGATAGGTGAAAATTTATTATTGTTTTGAGAAAAATAAAACACACAATGATCGTCGATGGCCACTATGCAACCAATACTAGTTAAGGTAATTGTTACTAGTTGAGGTATAATCGGTCCCAATCAAATATGACCAGTGATAGTTCTTGTAAGTCCTAGTGTGGTCAAAAAGGATGTTGGGGTGAGTTTTAGGAAGGATTTAAATGTGGTTTCTAGGTTATATGTTGGTTGTGAGAGTAAATTGGACTCTCAGGAGTGTCAAACTTGGGAGTTAGGTGGTCAAAGGATTGAGAATGATTTATGGATGGTTTGGTGATGCAGGGGCATCCTATAAGGACCCCAAGTTTGATCCATTTTTGTCTTTACTTGGTTTAATCAGTGTCTTATAGGTTTTATAGGTATTTTTTAGTCCATTTGAGGAGTCTAGTTGGTCTAAATGTTCTTATAATTTGAATTACTCATTTTCCTTCCAAAACCTTCTTTGAGTAAATGTGAATTTATAAGCTTTGTATTAGTACTATTTTATGCATTTCTGAAGATGGAAAGATATAACAAGTGATTCAAATTTTTTTTGGACATTATAAAAGGTCCATACATGTATTTAGTCTAATTTCATATGCTTATAGGTTTCATATTGTGAAAATTAAGACAATTATCATATATCAAGTAACCTCTATGTAGAAACGTGGCAAGAAAATAGTTATGCACATATATAGGAGTCTTGGATTCAGCTTAGGAGGTGATTATTGATGATTTCATTTGAATATATATGAATGAATAATGGGAAAAAAACATGTAGGAAGGGGGAGAATTGGTTTTTTTAACCCCTATTTTCTTGAAATTGAATAGATCCAGACCTTGATGAGGTCATTTATTATTACAGCTAACTAAATGAGTTTATTGATGAGAGAATGATATGGAAATTGGTTTCTAAATCTATTTGAATATAAAATGGATGAATTATAAATGTGTTTGATTACTAATTTTTGTTTACTTTTAAGGGATAAAGAGAAAACCCTATTGTAACAATTACAAGAGTAGACCTTGTTACCTATGATACAGGATGTATTTTGATTAAATGTTGATCAAATAAAATTAGATACTAGTTATAAATATTTTTAAAGGAAATTGAAATGTATTTTGATCTTGTAGTTTTAGGAAAGGTTAATAAATCCATTGGTGTTTATGCAAAGAATACACAGACCCCTATTATGGGTGTTGAATCTTTTATACATAGATTATGCATTCAATAATGGCATGTGAATGGTATAATGAAATATTATTCAATGTGGATATTGTTTAATTTCATTATAAATATCACATAAATAGAGATAGTGTGAACCTTATGATGTGTAACAGATACAAGTAAGAGAGCCCCTATTTACTGTTGAATCCATTGGTGTGAAGAACTAAGCATTAGAGTTAAGAAAGGAAAGATCAAATATTTGAAGTTTAAATCGTTTTAGAACATTATAATAAGTGTATTTTAATATATTTAATGTTTTTAGAGTCTTATGTTGGATAAATAATGAATCTTGAGATATCAAACCTAAACACAAACCCATATTTAGTCTATTCTTGATACAGACAAGAGTATTTGGGTGTGTAAATGTAGAACAATGCTTGAATAGTGGAAATTAGAGATTGGATGAGTTGAATAGGGTCTATAAAGACCACACAAACCTATTTCTAAGCTTTGAAACATTTTCATTTTCCTAAAATATAATTTATTATGCTATCAACTAGGACTGAGACATCAAAAAATCCTAAACTAGGGTTTGGAGAGTATAATCAAAACTAACCACCTAAATTTCATAAAATTTGGTGAAAAGATGTAATTTAATGTGAGTAAATATATTTAAGAGTTTTCTTATCTATTATGTACATTACCATATGTTCATAATGGACCGTTGGTTAACTAGCCCAAAATAGGCCTAATAGGCCTAAATATAGGTAGAAATTAGCATTGAAAGGTGATCAAAGCAAATATTTAGGTTTGAAAAGTTTGTGACTAGGAGGTTTGTGGAAAAGGGTACTTGAGTAAATTATTATTTTATAATTTTTTGAAGGTATAGATTCATACCAAGATAAAAACCCCAAAAATAAGACTAGTAAGAGTGTGTTAAGGGTATGCAAGGTTGAGTAAAGTAAGGGATTTAAACTTAGAAGGGTTGTCATAGTTAAATATTTATAAGAGTTCGTTATAAAGACCCTACCAAGAAGGATCAAGATAATTAAAGACACAAAGATATCAAGTGAATCCTAGTGAACTTTTAGCAAGAAGTAACAAACCATACATTTGGGAAAAGTAATACATTATGACAAGGCATAGAGTGAGTGAGTTTTGGTAGTGATCTACATAACTTGGGGTAGAAGGTGAGTACCTAGAGTTGTATAAATCCAACACAAGGAATGAAATGTTGGGAGATGGGAATGGACACAAGTAAATGAAACTACTAAAATGAAAATTTAAACTTGATAAAAAGTGAAAATACATAGCTCTAAGGTCTAAAAGAGTGTTGAGGTTGAGTGGTAAACTACAATATATCCTAGAGTAATATGAGTAGAGTAACAATACTTTGGATCTTTATGATGTGTTTTTGAAGCACCTAGGTATCTTTAGTCTAGTTACTAGTTTTCTTGGGAGCTTTGATTTGCCTGAGAGTAAGAGAGTCTCATGTAGAAGATAATTTTCAACCTCCCTGAGGCAAGGATTTTAGGTTATGTTAAGTAACCATCCTCGATCCTAGTCAACTAGAACTGATCGAGGGTGATCACTACCAATCAGAGAGAAATAGTCAAAAATGGATAAAATATCCATTTGCACATTATTTTGGTTGTTAAGGGGTTAATAAATGGTTTGAGGTTAATAAAGGGCTCATTGGTATGCATGAGGAATAAGTATAGGAAGTTGGTGCTTTAAATGCCAAGGTAAAAATGTTCCTTAGGCTAGGTGTTGATCAAATAACCATCATTTTAGGTAGGTGAGGTGTAAATATAATTAACTAGCTTAATTAATTAATTAAATTAGATAAATGAGTTAAGTGGGTGTGTTGAAGAATTTTAATAATTAATCCTAACCCAAGGGGGATAAGGGGGATAAGGGAGCCAAGGGGTGTTTGAAGATGACTAGAACCATGTTGTGTAGTTTTTTAGTGTCTACATTTTGACCTTTTTTGTTTTGTAGGTTGCATCCTTAAGCTACAAAATAAAAATAAGTGCAGTGGCAAGTTGGATGCCCCAAATAGGGGAGGAAGTATTCCCCCTTAAATAGAGATATGATGAGGTTAAAACAAAGTTGAGTGTGTGTTTGACAAGTGGGCATGGGTGGTAATAATTGGTAAGATGGTATGAAGTGGCAAATAGGGATACATTGAGGAGTACAAGTGATAAGTGAACTAGGCCATCACATTAGGCATAATGGATATGGGTGCACTTATAAATGTGAGTCTCTATGCAAAAGTGTCTAGATTCATAGGGGGCCAAAATTTGGATGATATTGAGAAGGAAGAAGTAGTTATAGGTGTTATAACTAAAAGTTGGTATATTCTTAGGTATCTAAAAGGTTATGGTTGAGCATATCATCATTAAACATGACATGGTTGAGAAAATAATGTCAAGGTTATTATATTAGTTAGGTGAACAAGTGAGCTATGATGTAGGTTGGGTTAATTTTTTTTAAAGGGGTGTGATGGGTGAAAAGGGAAGGGTGGGTGTTAAAACCCTAAATTACTCAATTGACATTGGTTAGAGTCAACCATCCTCAATTATATAGTGAATGGTGATGGTCATAGGCAAACCCTAAAAAGGGGTTCATGATTGTAAAAGTCAAAAGTTATTCTATGGTTAGCATTTTGTATTTTCTAACTTCTATTTATCCTATGTGCTAATAAAAATATGGAATCAAAAGTTTCTCATGAGTGGTGAGTTGGTGATTAAAGTTTGACGTGGAGTTGATTGGAGTGTGGTTGGACTAGAGAGGGCATGAGGTGGGTTAAGGAGAAAAAGGTTGGAAAAAATACAATGAGTCAGAGGTAAATCTAGAGGTGAGGGTGAGTAGTGGAAATGTAAATAGCTCCACCATGATTATACATGCATAATGCGGTAGGTGGCATATCTTTGGATTACATTAATTTCTTGTGGATTGTAATTTAGAGTAGGTAGTGCGGGAGCGAGGGGATTTAGGTGTTTAAAGGGAAATTTGGACTATAGGGGGAGGTAATTATTGTTAGAATTATATGAGATCTAGAAATAAGATAGGGGGAGAAAATATATGAGGACATTATAAAGGTTTTAAGGTTGTCTGGGTAGGAAGGTAAGGTTTTGGGGTCATCAAGTGGTCTCACAATGATCGACACTAGTTGTAATTGATCTTCATTAGTTGATAGTAGATTAGTGTTCAGTTAAGTCAAGACCAACATTGATTCAAAATCCTAATCAATGTCAATTGAGGATTGATCAATAGTGGTTACATAAGGAACCAATAGTAATTGGGACTCAAACATTTTTGGTCATTTAAGAAGACTAAGGGGTGAAGGTACAAAGTAAGGTAGAGTGTGTTTGTAAGGTTGTGTAGAGCTTAGATAGTCTTGATGTAGTAGTCTAAGACTTAGGTAGAGGGGTAAAAATTGAGACTTAAGAGTAGTTGTTAGACATAGGCTTGGGAAATGTGGACTTATAATCAAAGAGGTTGGTAGGGAATGATGTGATAGGTATAATGCATATGTTACTTATCAAGGTGTAGGTTAGGCTAAGATTGTTATCTAACCTTGTAGGTGAGGGAGTTATTGGTGATGTAGGACTGAGTCTCACCACTTTTAAAGGATGATTATATGGTAGTAGTTAGACTAGAGGTCATGCAGTATTATTGGTGCATGTCATAATATGTAGCAATGATTGTATCCCTCATCAAGAGATGGGTATCGACTACAAACATTTTCATGTTGCTGATTGGAGAGATCATGATTCTCTTAGAGTATATTCATAATATTTTGAGATTTCCTATCTAAGGTCAAGAGATAGATAGCATTCATAGTGAGGAGTATGACATCTACATGGATCATCGATTTGAAGATGATTTTATATAGGCAAGATGACACGCAAGGGGATTTTAATATGGAGATATGTATTATATGGATAGGGTGGGGAGATGGCTTGTGATGATGATGATGATAAATATGAATTTTTATGCACTCCCATATTTAAGTGGAGGCATAGTCCCCTAGGCACTAGTAGGCATTATAGTGGATATGATGGAGGACTAGATGGTATTTACATGGGCCCTAGTACTACTAGTTCATATCTATCGAAACCTATAGGGTTATCATGTCCTAAATGATATGGGTTGAGTGTGGGATTTATTTTGCACTATTGGGTGTATTAGTATATTACCATGCTTTGGCTAGTTGGATTGACATGGCACACATGGACATAGGCTAGGTATCAAGTTGGTTTCATAAGATGGAGAGAAAATCATGCATTACCCTAAATAAGGGTAGAGGGGAAAGACTTATAGTGGTTCAGAGATCAATTGGATGCATTAGTAGATATGGAGGTGATCTAAAGAAACTACACATGATTCCCCTCATGGTTGGGTCTTACCACACATACATTCTCCTTGTAGATCTATATATGGATACATGGGAGGTAGAAGTATAAGGTAGAGTTAATCCCGTTCGACTGAGTGAGGAGACAATTTGGATTAGTGCAGGGTGTCTTGGGTGCATTTTTGAATCATAGGAGAGAGGATGTAGAGGCACCATTACTTCCACCACAACTAGTTGGGAAGGTGATTCTAGTGTTTATAGACATTAATGATGTTGGTGTTATATAAGACTATATCATATGGTTCTAAGGACACCATGCTACTAAATATTTTGAGGGAGATATTGGATAGGAATAGGCTAGAGGTGTAGGTGGATAATAATAAGATGTCAATGTAGAGAAGGAGGAGAAGGGCGATCAAATAGATGTTGATGCCCCAGATAGATAGGTTGTGATTATAGAGAGGGAATAAAAAAGAGTGGCATTAGCTTTAGCACAAGTATCTCTAGTAGCTATGACCTTAGAGATAGAGACTACATATGAGCAGTTGTTAGGGAGGACTTAGGAGAGAGACACTCTTTAGGGATAGGTTATTATTCTTACTCAAGAAAGAGACAAGGTGAAAGGATAGATATCTACCCTAAATAGGAGTGAGACCATGGTCAAACTTAGTTGGTCTCAGTTACATAGGAGAGGGATTAAGTATAGGTATAGGTGACTCTAATATCAAGGGAGAGAGATGCACTGAGACATATGGGAGGATGGGCATCGACATGACCAGTGAAGACCACCCTAGTGTCCAAATATGTGGCCATTATAGAGGAGCTATGATACAATGAGGCACTTTTCTTTAGATAACTTCTAGATTCACCCTAGTATTTTGAGTATGTGGTAGAGAAACTCATGTGTGGGAGAGTTAGTAATGAGAATCCTAGTGAGTGGTTAGTATTTATAGGTATACAGATGGATCTGAGAGATGGATAGTCTCCAAGGGGTACTAGTATCCCTACACCATAGACCTTATTAGACTCTCACTTGTATTATTATGATTTTGATTTTGGCCTATGAGCTGATGTAGTGAGATGTACATATCATTTTGAGAGATATGGACACTTTACATACACACACACACACACACACACACACACACACACACACACACACACACACACACACACACACACACACATGTATGTATGTGTGTATATATATATGTGTGTGTGTGTGTGTGTGTGTGTGTAAATATATGTATATATATATATATGTATATATATATATATATGTATATATATATATATATGTATATATATATATATATATATATATATATATAATATGGTGATTCGATCTATAATGTGATGATCATGATGTATATTGCTTATGGCTAGTTATGATGATTATGGTTTATGGTTAATTATGCTCATGTGATGATGTTATTTATGGTATTTAGGATGTTTGCATGATGTTATGACATGTGGTGATTTATGGTCATGAATGTTTTAGCAATTTCCTTGCTTAGTAGGTGTATGTTTATTTAAATTTTGGTAAATGTAGACAATTACATGATTGTTATTAATCTATATGCTCTCATACTTAGATAGTTATGTCATGGATTCATTTATTTATGAAAACTAATTAATGTGGATAATATGGCTAATAAATTTATGATCAAAGTTAAAATATATTAGGTTTGATATTATAAATATGATTGATGTGAGGGTTACTTAGATAGATGTGATGGTAATTAACATATGATAATTATGATTTATAATTAAAATGTTTGTAGGAGACAACACCAAGATAAATGATATTAATGGATAATGCCAATCATGCAATAAAACACATAATTTATTAAATGTTATGACTATATTTATTTGGATTAGAGTTGATCTAAAAGATGCTTAAAACTATATTCACACATAGGTTAAGTTTGAACAACAAAACTACATGTAAGAGAGAGAAAAATTTAAAACAATCAAAAGAAAAGCATCTTCATGAATGTATCAAAAATTATTTATAAGAAATAAGGAGACATGATGCTCTTTCATTGGAAAAGACTAATATATTAAACTAGATTGACTTATGGACATAATCCCTTCATATGCTTCAAATTTGGATTGATTAGTTTGTTAATAAATTCTTCATCACATTGTGTCAAGTAAACTCAAAATACCTTGTTTTATGTAGGGCAAAAGAGAGATGGAGAAAAATGGATCCTTCTTGTGGGGCTATCTTTCTTCTTTTATAGGTTACCAAAGATCCAATATAAACAAGTTTATATCATATTTTGGCATAGACTAATCGATGTGGGAAGTCTATTATTTTGGATTTTGTGAAAGTTGATTGCAAGTTCAATAATTTTTAATTTTTTTGAATGTTGACAATGGGTCTTTTGATGTTTTTGAGAGGTTGGGGAAGTTTATCTATGCAAGAAGCTTCCATGAAATTTCTTACTTTGATAGATATTTGGCTTAGCCATCTTTCAAGGGAGTGGTCTAAGCTTTATGATTTGTTTTAGGCATGTGATAATTATCTTTAAAGGGAGTAGTCTACTTTATATTAAGAAATTTTTTAATTGTTGTGGCATTTATCCTTCAAGGGAGTAGTTTGCAATGCTAGAGATGACCCATAAAATGGAATATTTTATACTTTTTTTATTTGTTGCTTAGACATAGACTTGATTATAAAGTTTTAAGGATTTCCTTTAAGAAGGAAAAACTATAGTACAAGAAGTTTGAAGAGTGGGGGAGAGGATACTTTAAGAGATAACGGCCATGGGATTCAATCCTATTAGGGATGAAAAGTATCCATGATAATCATGCCATGGGTAGAGTCAGGGTACCCATATTTAGGATTGAGGCTAACACTATGAAAAATAATCACATGATTATATGATTTAATAAGTTATCCTCAAAGTGAGGAGATGAAGATGATAATCTCATAATTAAGTTAGACAGAAGGTGAGTTTGAATCTTGTTTTAATAAAAGAAAAGATGCAAATATGAAGCATTGAGGGGATCAAGTTCTATTTTCCCTTCATGAGATGATAATTGGTAAGATCCTAACCCATAATTATGTGTTATTATATATAGTCCAAGCCAATTGAAATAAAAATTTCCTCGCTTACTTCTTTCTATATTAGTTACATGTTGATTTTCTTTCAAGACAAGGTCTCTAATATTGAATTATCATTCTTTTAGGTATTTGTTATAAGCATGATTAATTCATTATTGATAGATAAAAATATGTTTAAGCATGACCAAATGATGCTCATCAAGTATCTTAAATCAAGTTAAATGTTCTTGATGATAACCATCCTTAGAAACTATATCTTATAGGGATATATAAAGAGAGGGAATTTAGACTTCAAAAACCAAGACAACCTATACTCCAAAGATAAGAGAGAAAGGGGTATCACCCATAAAGGTTCAAATGCTAGTCTGATATAGCCATAAGGCAAAGAAAATATGTAAGTTTCAATCCTAGCTAGATGCATTGACCATTTTAGTTAGTATTTTATTAAGGGTTTTGTTAGAAGCTTCAGCCTATCCATTAACTTGTGGATGATAAGGCAATGAGAAACTTAACTTAATTCCAAATGTATCATAAAGTCCTTGTACTTTTTTCTTTTTAAAATACTTAACATTATCGGTGATGATTTTTTGAAAAACACCAAAATGATAGATAATGTGATGGTTAATTAAGTCGACAATCTTATCAAATTTGGTTGAAACAAGGGGAATAGTCTACACCCATTTGGTGAAATATTCCACCATAGTGATGATATAATGATATCACTACAAATTATGGGGGTTAATTTAACTAATGACATCTAATCCCCATTATGATAAGGGATATAAATCCTTAGAGACTTGAAGACCATGGCTAGGCAGATGATGTAAATTAGAATGTTGTTAACACTTGACAAACTTATTTATATAATCACAATAGATTTGTTTAATGGTGGGACATTAATAACCAAGCAAAAATATGAATTTAGTAATAGATAAACTCTTAAAATATCCTCCACAAATCCCATCATGCATTTTCATGATAGCATGAGAGATTTCATGACTATGTAGGCATTTAAAAGGGAGATTAGCAAAGCCTTATTTATAAATAATCCCCTCTAGTATGGTAAATGAGATGTACTCTATATAAATTATTTTCAATCATTTCTAGAAGGATCAAAAAGAACAATGGATAGATTTAGATAGTCAAAAATTTGCTTATCCCAAAAATCAGATTGGGTCTCTTCTATATGACAAATGGAAGAAAGGTTTAATTTGGTGTAAGAGGGATCATTAAGGTGGTGGATAGTGATAAAGATATTAGATTCAAAAGGCACATACATGATTTGGTAGGTAAGAGAATCTATGATATCAATGAATTTTTTAGTAGATCATGGAGTGGTTTGGATAAGGTAATGATCAAATGATGATAAGAGTACATCCACTTGTTTTTTGTACTATTGTAGAATGTCATTTTTACATTGATAAGATCCATTAATTTAATTGACCACAAGTTGGGAGTCACCAAAAATTCTAATTGTTTTGACTCCCAAGACTAAAATAGTTTGGATACCTATGACCAAGGCCTCATACTCAACCATGTTGATGATGAAATCAAAATCAAGCTTAAAAGATAAGGGAAGATGTTCCCCATCAAGGGGGAGAAGGATGATGCTGACACCTTCACCATGTTGACACTTTTATCCATTAAAAAACATGGTCATTTGATAAGTAAAATCCTATTGAGAAAGATTCATGATGGAATCATAAGGAAAATCAAGAGGAAAAGGTTGGTTGTTCACTAAAGGTGCCTTGCCAATTAGTCAGTAATGACTTTCCCTTTAAATAACTTTTTCTAGAGGAACTCAAGTTTGAAATCAGCTAAAAGTGTGAGCCATTTATCCATACGCTAATTTTGATATGGATTAAAATTCATATGCTTGAGTGGGTCAGTGTTAGTTATGACATAGGCTTTGTGGTTAAGAAGGTAATGATAGAGTTTAGAGACAACAAGACCAAAGTGAGGCATAGTTTATCAATATGGGTATATCAAGTTTTGTACTCTATAATTTTTTGACTTATATATTATACTACTTGATCTCTATGTTGATCATATTGATGTGCAAGCATGATCCCTAAGGAATGGTTGGTGGTGGAAATATAGAGGTAAGGGTGGGGTAGGGCTAGATATAGAGAGTCAAGTGGATATCTCTATCTAGTAGTTCTATAATTTGGTCCCCATACCTCTTCTCTATCTAGAGGGCCCCTATCTCTACTCTATAAATTTAGATGGATGGATAAATGGAAGACAAATATAGACTCAACTAGAGCCCTACTTCAAGGTCTATGATAGATGGATATATATAGCAAAGCACCCCATACCCATATATTATAGATTAACCCTCTCCCATTACATTATCTATATATATATCCATATAGATAGTTGGGGTTCTGACTATAACTATAGAGAGTATCTACCTACCCCCAAATATATTTATTAATATATTCTCTTAACAAATTAAGGAAACTCCCCTAAAGGGATGGTCCTATTTTGGAGGAACAAGAATAGGTGGGGAAAGAAGGTACTCCTTAAGTGATTTAAAGGCCTTTTGATAGTCTTTATTCTAATTAAAGTAAATATCCTTCTTAATAAGGCGAAGGAAAGTTTAACACCAATCAAATAGCTGAGAGATGAAATGATGAATGGATTAGAGCTTCCCCTTCAAGCTGTAAAGTTACTTGAGGTTGATTAGTGGACGCATGTTAAGGATTGCCTTGACTTTAGTGGGATCAACTTTGATTCATGGAAAGAGATGATAAAGCCAAGAATCTTTCCTGAAAACACCCTAAAGATGAATGTTTTGGGGTTAAGGTAGACATAGAAGTGGATAATATGATTGAATATAACCTTAAGAATGACCAAATGATCCTTACATCATTTATACTTTCCAAGGAGGTCATGAATGTAGTCCTCTATAGTTTTATGAATAAGGTCATGAAAGATATAGGTCGTGGCATGTTGGTAAAATTCAATAACATTATTTAGACTAAAAGGAATGAAACTATAGTATAAGGTTCACCATGGGGTGATAAAGGCAATTTTATATTGATCTTTAGGGGAAATCAAGATCTAATTATATCCTGAGAACCTATCCATAAGAGATATCATCTCTTGGATGGTATTAAGATCAACAAGCTAGACAATGCTTGGTAAAGGGAAGTCATCCTTTGGGAAATCAAGTTTAAGATCATGAAATTGCATGCAAATGTGAACTCTCCCTATTTCTTTGGTGATAGGAATGACATTTGATACCCAATGGAGATACTCCATGGGTTGGATGAAATTGGCAGATAAGAGGCATTGGAGTTATTCTTTGACAAGAAGAGCTATACAAGGGTGCATCCTACGAAGATTTTTCCTAATATAATAGGAATAAAGGGTAGTAAAAATGTTATGGATGACTATGTTAAGGTTTATTACTAGAATATCAATGTAATACAAAGAAAATGTTATGTTATGGTTTTATAGAAAGGAAGAGAAATTTTGAAATATTGAGGAATCTAAGGATTGGCCAATTTTTAAAATGTGAGGGTTATCCTGAGTACCCAGTTTTACATCAATAGTGGCTTCATTTAACATGGTTTAAGTCTTAGGAGGAAGGGATTTTTTAATGGAAGAATATTTATCACCAAGATAGGTGAGAAGAGAATCTTCATCTTGACACTGAATAGTATTAATGGTAGGAGAATCATATTCTACCATCTTAAGATGAGTAAGAGTAATGGTCACAGTTTCCCTATCCTTTTGATAAGTTAGGGGTCATAGAATGATCATGTCGGTCAAAAAATTTTAGAGGGAATGATATCAAGGTCATCATATTTTGAAGGAGATGGGGTTGGCAATGATGGTATTTATTCCTCAATGATGGTGATGGGGATTGGGTTGGTTGGCTCCTTTTGTGGAATGAATATGAGACCAAATAATTCAAAAAAAAAATGGATTTTACATGGTATCAACTCATGTGGTTCATGCTCATAGAGACCTAGACTAAATCCATTCCAAACACACATATGGAGGTATGTCTTAGCAAACTCTAGTTTGTCCAAGTAGGAAAAATTAGAGGTAAATGGTTTAGGAGAAGAGGAAGTAGCAGAGGTAGAAAGTGGTTGATCAAGTCCCCTATAAATAAGATTAGTTTGGAAATTATGAGGTCTAAAGGGAATAATGGTTCCAATATTGGAGTTGATCAAGCTTCCCATACTCTTGGGGAGTAGGGAATGTATCTAAGGTTAAAAGGTGATACTTGCCAAGTGAGAGATGTTGGAATGTTGATTATAAAGGGTATTTCATGGGGTTTTGGGTAGAAGGTATGGATGAATTAGTGGAATCTTGGTTGATGGAATAAGAAGAGGATTCATCCTTGATTGGTAGAAGTTTGGCTGATGGAAGGAGGAGAATGTCATTGGGTCTATAAGTTATATTACATGACTTGAAAGGACTAGGGTCAGCTGGTATGGTGTGGACTTAACCCTTATACTAAAACTTGATACATTGATGTAGGGTGGATGGCACATAACACATAAAATGTATCTAAGGGAATCCAAGAAAAATATTGTAATAAAACTCTCTTTATACCATGTAGAAGAGCTCAGGAAGAATACAAGGTCATAAATGAATATGAAGGATGATTATCCCTAAGGTTGTATCCATGGTATCATTGAAGGATTAGAGCACCACTGTATTTTTTGACATAACATTCTCTAGTAGTTTAAATTGGTCATACACATGGGAAGAATAATTTTAATGTTGTCTCTCCCATCAATCATAACCCTCTTGACATGAGTTTGGTTGATGTAGGTAATAATGAAAAGGTGAGGATCCACATCATCTGGATGAATAAGGGGTATATTTGAATCATTGAAGGTGATGAGGGTGGAAAGATAAAGGGCTCTAATGAAGGATGCTAGAGGTTTTATATCTTTAAGTTGAACCTTTATGGATTGCAAGGCCTCCATCATGGCCTAATGGTGATGGGGTAAGGTATTGATTAACTCGTATAAATTTATCTTCACTAGTGTCTAGTGAAGTTGTTTTAGAACTAGCATTTATATTGACTTGAAGTGGTTAGATTAGGGTGTTGCTAAGATAGAAATATATGGCTTAGGTGAAGGTGTTTGGGCTTGTTTGCATAGTGGGGTGGAAAAAGAAGGGTATTTCCATGGGATGGAAACCTTTACTTTCCCTTTATCCTTTTTTTAGGATTGTGATCATTGACCACAGGGATGGTATGGATTTATAAAGGAGTTGGATTAGTGGACTACTTTAGTTCCTCCTCACTCTTAGATGAGAGTTTGGGGGTAGGTAGGTGTGGGGTATCTTCTTTTGTCTCTTGGCTTTGTGGTGGGATCATGGGAGGTTATTTTTTAAATAATTCATCCTCATCACATATTTTGTGGACTATGACTTAGAGAGCTTTGAAGTTATTTGTATCATTCCCAAGAATCCTATGGTATGAGAAAATTATATTATCATTAAACTAGTATGGCTTAGAACTAATGGGATAAAATAGTTTTATAGGATGAAATACAAAGTAGAAATCTTGGAGCAACCTTTGCAATATGGTAGAATATGACTGTAGTAAAGGTGGCAAGGGAGTGGAGGTTTTGGCTTTGAAATTTGGGGTAGAAGCCTTATTAGGGGTAGGTTTATTGAAAGGAGCTTTAGGTGATGAAATATTCTTTATGGGTTATTTTTGGGTAAACTATTTTGAAGTTAAATGCTTAGAATTAAATGGTTTGGAGGTAGAAGTTTTTGAAATAGAAAGCTTGGTAGTGGATCATTTAGAGGTAGAAGGCATTGTAAGAATAGGTAAAGGTGTATCTAGAAGTGGAGGTTGGGTTTGGGATTCTTTTTAGAGACTTGGTTTCTTAATCAAGGTGTAAGGTTGAGGTCCTAGGATGGAAGAAGGACTTGGTCCTAAAATGGAAGGTAAAGTGAAAATGGGCAACAAGTTTTTAGATTTTAGACTCGTAGATGGTTCCACTTTCTTGGTTGGTTTGACTTGTGGTTTCTTAAGTGGGTTTGGTTGTGTCAAATCCAACTTCAATGAAGGACTAGAAAGATTATAATTGTGGATCACACCTAGGTTCTTTATGGGCTTTATGGGGATAATGGGAGGTAAATTATTTTCTTTGGAGGGAGTTGGGTTAGATGGTTTATCAAAGTTTTGGGAGGTGGAGGATTCTGTTAGTTTGATTGGGGTGATAGTGGTTTCACTAGTGGAAGTAGAAGATTATGTATACAAGGGTGAGGTTGATAACTCCTTTGTAGTTGGATAAGGGAATCCATGGTGATTACAACATATTATTTGATCAAGGTTTGTTTGGGATAGAAACTCTAATTGTTGGACCAACCTAGAAGAGGGCTTATAGATGGGTTTAGTTTATTTGATGTTGGACTCAAAGGATAGACCTAAGGGATGAGAAAGAGGTACATACATGTTATTATTTTCCTCTATCAAAGCTTATAATTCCTCAGTGAATGATTCTTCCATAGAAGGGGTAGGTGAAGTAATCATTTCCTTAGGAATGCTTTCTAAAGGAAGGGAAGATAGCTCTATCATAGAAGAAAAAGGGATGGGGGTGATGATTACTCCTTTGTTGTACATTCCAATTGAGAGGTTGATTACTCCACTAACTCAATAAGTGGAGAAGAGATGGTAGTTTTTGACATGGATTTATTAACAATTAATTCACTAAGAACAACATTAACTATGTGGACATCATGCTTGTGAGAAGATTTTGCATTGTTATTTTCATTGTTCATGAAAGGTGAATGGTTGGGGAATGGCTATATAAAAATGTTAAGTGATTGATTTGGGGGTGCATTCAGATTATCCATCATAAGTTCTCCCTTATCAATCAAATATTAGACAATGTTTTTGAATGTCTTGCATCTACTAACATCATGTCCAATGACACAGTGCAAGGCACACAATTCATTTTCCTTATACCAAGTAGTTATATGATGAGAGGAATCAAATTACTAGGGTAGTTTTATGGGATTAAGTTTTATGATATATGCCTTCAAAAAAATTTCCAAAACTTAAGTGTATAACTCCCCTAGTGGAGTATACTATTTTTGGACATAACGGTTTTAAGTTTTGGCATTTTGGTTAGAAGAGGTGGAAGAATTTGGTTGGTTGAAATCTAGAGGAGGATTTGTTTTAAGAATAATTATGTTTTTGGTTCCTTTAGCTTTAGTTTTGGTGTTAGTATGGTTGGTGGTTTTGGATTAATAATCTTCATTTAATTTAAAACTAGAATTTTGTTCCTTAATTTAAGCTTTCCCTCATCAATAGCTCTAACATCCAGATTTTTAGCCATGGTGAATGCCTCATCAAAGGTTAAAAAAGTATAAACTTGTAAGGTTGATGAGATATGCTTGGAAAAATCTTGAGAGAAAATCTCAATTAACTCAGGTTGGGGAAAAGATAAATAGATTTAGTTAATCAAACCTCTCTAATGGGCCACAAAGTCAGCAATTGACTCATCCTCAAATTGCCTAATGGAATAGAGGTTGGTGATAGAAAATTTCTTATAAATATTTATAGAGAAATGGTCTAAGAAATTTTGGGCTAGTTGGGCAAAAGAGAAAAGAGGGTGATTGGTAATATCACTAAAAAAAAAATTCCAGACTAGCTAAGGACATGGGGAAAGTATGAAGAAAGAGAGCATCATCATAAGCAATAAAATAACATGAAAACCTAAATTCTCTAAGATACTATTAGGGATCTTCTTTTATTTTAAACTTAGAAAATTTTGGAAGATCCCATTATGTGGGGTATGGTCTAATAGGGATGGATGGATGGATTGGCTCATTGTAAATTTGGTCATATGACAAGATGTTATGGGCACTAGAAATGAATGACTCTAGATTGGTCATATTATCCATCAACATATTGATAGATCAGTTTGTGACTATGCACCTTCATAATTTTAAGACATATTTTATTACAGTTGTGAAGGTGCCACATATGGGTAATTAGTTGAGGGTTAGGAAGATTCCACATATTGGTAAGTTAGCATGGAAGATTAAGAAGATACCACATATTGGTATGTCGGTATGGATGGTTGGGAAGAAGGTGGAGGTATGTACCCTTGTGGGTTTGGAACATACCCTAGGTTTGGTGGAATAGACATTGGTTGATCAAGAGGCATAGTTAGATTAGTGGGTTAAAGGTGGATAGTGACCTTAGTGATAATAGGTGGCAGTGTAGAAGGTATGAAAACAACCAAATTTTTAAAAGGAGTGAAATTTGGTGGGTTGTAAATGATAATTGGTAGGGTAAAAAGACTAGTGTAAGTTACTCTAATAGTTATTGGTATATGCATTAGTAAAGTTTGGGTTTCTCTTACATTAGAATGGTTATTTTTTGGGGTAGGAGGTGTTTGGGTATTGGATGGTGGAATGGATTGGTTTTGGATAGTGGTATTGGAAGGATTATTGGTAGAAGAATAGGCTTGGGTCACCAAAGGTTGGGTGGAGATAGTGGAAATAGAGGCACTACCCATAAGGTGAGGTGGCATGCCATATGGTAGCTCAATGGTAGGAATCAAAGTAGAGTTACTATGATCCATGGTGGTAAGGTAGTATTGGAGAGATCTATGGTTATTATCAAGAAATTTGGTGAAATATGTATCTCTTTGGGTAATTATCTGAGGTATACTAAGACTTCGAGAGGGATGAATGAAAAATTTTCCATCTAAAATGTACTCCATGGATGGAAGAAGAAGATGGGTGGTTGGAAGGTGGATCTTGGTTTACTTATTTTCTAAGATGGTGTCTTGTCAAAACCATGCAAAGATAGATGAAATAATGGTAAAATAAATCTCACACACTCAAAAGAGAAGAAAAAAAATAAAAGATTCAAGGAAAGTAATCTTAAACTAAGAGTTTGTTTAAATCCTAGAATAATTTTTTATCTCTCTTTGGGCTTATGACTCAAAATTTTAAGAAGTTATGAGACCCAACTTGGGCTTGTAGATCAAGAACTAGAAAAGTTAGTCTAAAGATGGTTTTAGGTTGTTAAAGTCTCTCAAAATATATACTATAATTTGGTACATGGATTGATATTTGGGCCTACCCCTCACTTCACACACTAAAGTGATAAGGGTGTTATGTGTTTATCCAAAATATACCAAATTTTTAAAGATTATACTCATCTAATGAACTGAGTCTTGGTTTTTCCCCTTGGTAGTGAAGTCCAAGTGGGATAGCCAAAGGGAAAGGTTTACCACTAGGTGATGAAATCCTAGTTGGGCCTTATGTCAGTGTTTGATGTTTGATTTGATTGTGTGGTTTGCTATTGTGTGTGTGATAAGAAGTGACTTGATACAATTAATTTATCCATTTGAATTAAACTATGTGAACTAATGAATAAATCAAGGAATGGATGCAAATTATTTTTAAACCTAAAGGAAAATTTTGATTTTTTTTCAATGAATACAAGAATAACTAAGATGAAACTGAATGTGGTATGAATATGCAAGTCCTAATCCTAGGATGAGTGATTTTTGATTTTAGAAATGAAGCAAAAATGAAAATTTTAACCTTTTTTTAAGAATGCAAATAAATACTAAAACTTGATTTTGGAAAAGAAGAAACTGAACTAAGATTTTCAATGTAAGAATGAAAGAAAGAATGTTTAATTTTTAGAAATGAAATTTGAAAATGGATGAAAATTTCACTAATGTAACTAAATGTCCTAAATAGCTAAGAACCCAAGAAAAAGATCAAGGGTCCTATTGGATGTGCAAGAATGTTTCACTATTTTTTTTGTGTTTTTATTTTTAGAAGAGAGTAAAACTTAAACAAGGATGTGGTAAGAAGAACCTAATTTTATTATGTACGCATGATCAATCGATTATAGATAATACTCTTTGTTTGGGGAGGATGAATTGCATATAATATAGTAACTATAAAAGGGTGGATTAGTGATATAGATGGGTGGATTTCCTAGCATAATCTATATCCAAGAATCACTAGACTTACTTGGAGGATATCAATCCACTCTTTAAGATAATTAAGTTCTTAAAAATGAAGGTAGATTCTTGCATAAGGTAACAAAAAGTATTGAAATCAATGCAAGAGATGATTTTGAATAAAAATGAAGTGATTTTGACTAAAATAGGAATAAATTGATAAAAAATAGTTCTAAATTGCTCAAACCTATTTCAAAAAATAACTTAAACCTCTGTGATGCAATAGAAACATAAAAATCAGATTTTGGGTATGGGCTGATAGGTGAAATTTTCTTGTTGTTTTGAGAAAAACAAAAAACATAGTGACCATTGATGGTCACTATGAAACTATTGTTGGTTAATTCAACCATCACCAATCAAGGTATGACTGATGTTGATCAAAGATGACTGGTGATGGTTCATGTAAGTCCTAGTGTGCTCAAAAAGGATGTTGGGGTGAGTTGTAGGAAGGCTTTAAAGGTAGTTTATGGGTTGTATGTTGGTCATGAGATTAAAGTGGAATATTAGGAGTGTAAAAATTGGGATTTGGGTGGTTAGATTATTGAGAATGATTTATGGATGGCTTAGGGTAAAATGTGGAGTACGTGGAGTTGTAGAACTCCAACATAAGGAATGGAATGCTAGGAGATGGGAATGGACATAAAAAAATGAAAATGCTTAAACTAAAAACTAAAATTAACAAAAAGTATAGGTACTTAGCTCTAATTTTGCTAGTCTAGAAGAGTGACAAGGCTAAATGGTAATCTGTAAGAGATCCTAGAACATTACAGGTAGAGTAACGATACTTTGGCTCTTTATGATGAGTTGTTAAAGAACTTGGGTATCTTTGGTCTAGTTTATGGTTTGCCTTGGAGATTTGTTTCACTTGAGAGTAAGAGAGTCTCATGAAAAAAATAATTTTCAACATTCTTGAGGAAAAACTCTTGGGTTACATTGATTAACTGTCGTTAGTCCTAGTCAATCAGTGTTAGTCGAGGGTGACCACTATCGTTCAGAGAGAAATAGTCAAAAATGGCTAAAATTATCCATTTTCACTAATTATTAGTTATTAATGGGTTAATAAATAGTCTAAGGATAATAAATGTCTCATTAGGATGCATGAGAAATAAGTTTAGGGAGTTAGGGCTTTGAATGCAAGGGTAGAAATGGTCCTTAGGCTAGGTGTTGATTAACTAACCATTAGTTTGGGTAGGTGAGGTGTTAATAGAATTAAGTAGATAAATTAATTAATTAAATTATCTAAATGGGATAAGTGAGTATGTTAAGGGATTTTAATAATTAATCCTAACCCAATGGGACCAAGGGGGCCAAGGGGTGCTTGAAAATGACGAGAACCATGTTGTGTAGTTTTTGAGTGTCTATATCTTGATGAAGAAAACATCTAGGAGGCCTTGAAAAATGGCATGAAAATAATACTAAAATAATATAATATAATGGAAAGCCTTACCTACAATACAACGTTACTAGAGAACCCACCAAAGTAGAAAATGTCGATGTTCAAAGATAAGGAATCCACAATAACCCCTAAATCTACCAAGGAGAAAAGACTAGCTTGGAATAAGATAGAACTCAGTGAAGAACATATAAACATGGATTTTGAAATTGAATAAATTAAAAAACTTTATTAGGAATAAAAGAAGGCTAAGTTGGATAATAAGGCCCAAAAGTATCCTCCAATGCAAAAAAAAAGTAGAGGTGATCAAGCAGGCACCAAGTGGATCTATTAGACAATGAGAGGAAGTTTTTATGGCACACCTAGGTAGTGAAGGGGTGTCTGAACCAAAATAAGGAAATGTTGTTGCTTTTAAACAACATAAGTAGATAGTTAAGGAGCACCAACAACAACAAATAAACCCTAGTATCAAAGGTTTAAACCTTGAAATAAACATTGAAAATCCCTAGGATGAAGAAATAGACAAGTTTGATGAAGAAACCCCTAAGGACTAAATAATTAACTCCTTAAATAACATGTTAAAGAGAGAAGTGGTGTCAATGAAGGGTAAGAAGTGCACATATAGGAGAAGGTCATCATCTAAAAGGGAGATAAGGAGCTCAACATTAGATAAATGGTGCAAAAGTATTGAAAGGAAAGGATTTATACTTCTACTAAGTTATGCCCCTAAAAGCTACCATGACAAGGAAGTACAATAAAATTTCATTTACACTAGACTATTACATATAAAATCCCCAATTTAAGGTGCCAAATGTTGTAACTTCAATCCTATAGGATACTAAGGAAGAGCATGAATCTCTCCTTATTGACCCTTGGGCCATGAAACTAGTCCAATATGGAAATGTGCTAATAATAATAGACATAAAATTAATGTGCCAAAATATCATAAATGATGTAACTATGTAGAAACTAAATAAAATCCTCAAAGAGGAAATGGAGGAAGTGCAGGCTAACAAGTTCAAACTAAAATAGCTTTGTGAGTGCTTGGAGGTAGCCAAGGCATTTCTAATAATCAGTGTGGACACCTCAAACCTATCAAAGGTTGATAAAATTTGTATTTTGGTGGAATAAATTCTCCCAAGACTCCAACCCAAGCCACTATAATAAGAATAAGAAGAGGAAGAGCCCAACATCATGCTAAAGAAGGATTTATCAGACAAGATCCAAGTAGTGGAAGGATCTTTTTACTAAGTTGAAATAATGAGTAGATAAAATAGATGCAATATTCTTGAACTACTCTAACCAAGCCTTGATGATAGATGCATGTTTTTGGTAATATTATTGTCATTCATGTTAAAAAGGATATTGTTGGCATTCTGGATGTCATTAATGTTAGAGGATTAGGTAGGATTGATGGAGAGAAGAACATGTTTTACAATTACATAGTATAAGTTGAAATATTGTCATATAAAGTTGTCATAATTTTATAGAGAACATTTTTAAAGGTTTATAGAGGAAACAAATAAAATATCTATCATGAGTTTTTCAAGTACATCTCATATGTATAGTTTTCAGGTTTAGATGAAGATAAATGGTCCCAAAAATGATTTATTTTAGCTCTCAGCTATTACTAGGGTTTCTCATTAAAACCCTATGGGTTTTAATCATGGCATTCATAGGCATTTCTATTTTTATGTTGACTAGATATAGGTAAGAACTGATCTCTTAAGTTATAACTTAAGCCTTCCTCATCATTATGCAATTGATCCATTTAACCTAATGATTACCTAGATAAGTGATCAAAGACTTTAATATTTCTTAAGTAATCAAATTAATATTTTTTTGATATTGATCAATATTTAGCACTTAATCTCATGATATAGATCCAATGATGTGTAGTGAATTCAATGTGTCAAAGGTACCCAAGAGTGAATGTGCTAGTGACATGCATCACATTCACAAGAACTTATCAGAGAGAGATATAATGAGTGTATTAATCTATCAAATGATGTGATGGTGAACATGTGATCATGTAATGATGATAAATGGAGCATGTGGAGTTAAATAGGTCAAAATTTCTGATGTATATTGAGTTAAATATTGAGCTACTTTGAGGAGATCGATGGTGCATATGTGTTGTAAAGTATCAAGAAGAAATGAGATGAGATCAAGTGCTCAATGTTTAATGATAAATAGAGGTAAAGTCAATGATAATTTTGAAGATATAATGGCATGAGAAAAATCAGATCAATAGATACATTTTAAAGTTGAAACGTTAAAGCTTGAAAGCTTTCAAATATCTAATAGAGTGTGTGAGCCTCTAAGATTTTGATCTAATGGTTGCATTTTAAATTTGATTCAATTAAATGATGATCATCAAATCATGGTGAAAAAATTAAAGATCAATGGTTAGTATTTAAATATTTATTCATTTTAATAGTCAAGTGATGGAATACTTAGGAAAGATGTATTATATGAAACAAAGAATTATATAGATTGTATTGATCGATAAAAATTATGTTATATGAAATGTGCATAAAAAATAGAGCCTAAAATATGATAAATATAGTAAAAGACATATAAATATGGTGGTGGTGTGTAAATTCAAGAAGCAAGACACTTTTCATTAAATAAAAATGAATTGAGTCTAAGAATATAGCATGATATGTTAATGACCAAGTATGAACACAGAGAAGATGTGAGACCTAGATCTAATGCATATATATATATATATATATATATATATATATATATATATATATATATATATATATATATATATATATATTGTAGACACTGAAATTGTGTCTAACCCTTGGTCATCCTCCCCCTTGGTCCATTCCTAACCCATTCCTAAACCATGCACTTACTAATTTAAAAATAATAATTTATTATTAATATCCTCCCCTTTGACACATCACCTATAACACCTCGTCTGACACCTCGCTTTGGACTATTTCCCACCCTATGACTCACCCAAGACCTATTCCTACTAACCGCCTAACCAACTCTCATGCGTATTTAGCCCAACCTTCGACAATTCTCCAATGGATCATGCACTTGGTGGATGGAGAACGGGCTTGGTGGCTCTTTTACTCATTTTCCACCCACCGACGTTGGTCAAATGTCGGCCGACGCCGGCGGGATCACCGACATCGGTTTTACTTAAACCAAATTTCTAACCTTTGATGGGGCTAATCACAGATCGTTAATCTCTGGAGCTAATCACGAATCTAAAAACTTCTTCCAGTGAAACAAAGTTCTCGTGTGCTCTTGCTTTCCAGTGCTCTGGCTTCTTGTTTTCTTGCAGGGATCAACATTCTTGATAGCATTTTCTAGGCATCGAGGTCTTGCATCAAACATTCTGCACAGGGATTTCCTGATATCTCCATCACCAGCAGCAATGGAAACACAGCTTCTACACCTTTGCTAACCCGTGTCACAGCTAAGTATTTGTACTATTTTTATTTCAGTATCATTTCAAATATATTACCATTTTGTCTACTATCTATTCTAAGCATCCTTGACCCAACCTTCTCTGTTCTTCCCAGAGAGGCTGAAAAGCCTTCTCTCACCTCTTATTCCCTTTTCTTTGCCTCTGACACCCATTTAGTCTCTCTTTAGACAAACACCCTCTGTCGAATCAACTCAGCACAAGCTATCAGAGACCTACAGACCATCTTAAGACCAATCTAATCACCCTGACTAAATTGCTTCACAGAAAGGTTGAAAGGTCTTTTTCTTGCCCCTTACCCCTTTTCCTGACAACATACCCTCTGCCTTAGTTCTTATTAAAGATTTTATCTACTATTTTACTATCCTGCATAGACTCTCAGACCTAGACCCAACCAAGCCCAAAACTCTGTCTTAGACCTATCCATAGACCAAAATCCTATCCAAAACTCATCCACAGACTACTACCCCAACTGACGCTGGTCACTTCCCCAACCGACGTCGGCAGACTAACCGACGTCGGTAGACTTGACAACCGATGCCGGTAGGACCACTGACACCGGCGACTGTGACTAGGCCGACAGCAACATTCAGGTAAGCATTTGCTTCCACTTTTCATTCTCTCTTTATCATTTTCAGTCTTTTATCTTTTTGTCCTTTATCAGAAATCTTTTTATTAATCAGTGGGTTGACATCCCTCAAGCTTTTGCTTCTGGGATCAAGATTTTGCTTGGAAACCCACCATCTCCTTATCTAACGCCTTCTTTGTCTTAGTCTCTTTCTTTTGCAGGTGTCATCCTCCACAACCAAAGAGGAGTTCTCAGTTCATCTGGATTACGGTGCACATGACTACATCTAGGTACATACAAGCCTTGACCATTTCTTTTAGTTTCTTATTCTCTCTTTGAATGTAGAAAGTGAAATAGCATAGAAACATTCTGGCATGCTCGGTGGGACCCTTAGGGCCTTCCTTGGGTTCCTTTCCTTCTTGTTTCATTTAGGTGCATTAGGTTTCTCCCTCTTCACCTCTTTCTTCTTTTCTAAAAGACATCATAAGTAGGAATAAAAAGAACTTTTCTTTCTTTTCTTGCATTTATAGACTAGTCAAAAATCATATTCTTCAACCCTTTCTCAGCTTGTTTTCATTCCAACTTAACATTTTGACTTGGGCATTAAAACACGTTGCATTGCATTTCTGTTTGCTTGCATTTCTTAGTCCACACTTAGTAATTAATAACCGCATATTGAATTAATCGTAGTCCACTTGATGTTACAAAACCAAACCACGTGCACTAAATCAAACATCAAACTTACTTGAGACAAGGCCCGACTGGGATTTCATCACCCAGTGGATACCTTACCCCCTCCCTGGCAATCCCACTTGGATTTCACCACCAAGGGGAAAGCCCACTCCATTCTCTGGCGGAGGATAATCTCTAGGCAAGGTATATTTTGGCTAAGCGAGACCAGCTCATCACTGGGCTCGTGAAGTGAGGGGAGCTTGCTCCTTAGGACCAGGCCACGTACCAAACCTAACACAGACTTTTGAGCACCTAAACAAACCTAAAACCATCCATAGACTACCTCTTCTAGGACCCTTCTAATAGCCAACCTCCCCAAACATCACTTTAAGGCATAAGCCACACGAGCTTAATAATTTATTTCTAGGGATTTAATGCTTAGGCTCTGATTGTGTTCTTCATCTTTTTTGTTCTTCTCTGCTTGTTTGAGCTAGTGAGGACGTTCTTCTTCTTTGATTTCCAAAAACTTTCAAGTATTTTCAGTTTTTGGAAAACACAGTCACCAACATCAGTTTTACCACCGATGTCGGCCACCTTTTATCTTCGGCATCAGTTATCTAACCGACGTTGGCCATCTTTCTCACCGACATTAGTTTTTTTAACCGATGTCAGTCTCTATCACAGTTCTTTTTTTTTTAAAATAGCAAACTTAAAACCTGCCCCTTTTTCTATCAAAACCCCATTCTGAGTTTCTGAAACTGAAAAAACATAGTTTTCTGAAACCTGACCCTTTCTTGCCTTGAATGGTTTTGACACGAAGTCAAACTAAGGCTTTTCTTGACCACACGAGGCAACAACCACTTCTGCCTTCACCATCCATAACCAGTCCTATAATGGAGTTCCACTCGGAGACTGAAAGAACTCCTACTCACCCAACCCCGCCCTAGACTCCTATTGTCCCAAAAGGGGACCAAGATTTCCCATGAATCTTGGACCTCAATGTCAAAGCCTTGCATCACTATCTCACGCATAGCCAAACGTGAGACTCCCTAGGCAACCCAATCTATGGGATAATGACTTCCTTAGTCGAGACAATGATCACATCAACAGTATCTACAACTCAACCTATAGACAATCAAGCCAACACCTCGACTAATAACCCAACTGTGTCCTACCTTCAAAATTTAGCCTCTCCTTCTAGACCTACCTCCATGGGGATTCTGATACCCCCTCAACCTCAAACTACTCAACCAAATCCTACACCTTTCCAAAACCTAGTGGTCTCTATCCCCCCTACTCTTGCACCTATCAACACAAGAGTAACTATCTACCCTTCAACAAGTGTGGCCACTCCTCAACCATCTTTGACGGCCCCTATCCAACTTGTGCCTACCAACCCCATAACACAAGTGCCCTTGGCTTGAATTTTTGCCTCGATAACTAGCTACCCATATGTTGCGTCTACACAAACACAACCAACCACGTCATATGCCCCTCTCAATATCTTTCAAGTACCTTATAATCTAGGGAGCGCTCCACCTGCTAATCTGTCAGCAGATATCATCAAAATGCTGATGGACAAGATGTCTAGCCTAGAGACCTCCATTTCTGGCTCACCCAATGCTCTCTCATACAAGCAAATTTGCAATCAGCCCATTCATCCTTCTGTCCTGATCAGGCCATATCCTAGCCAGTGGGAACTTCCTAAATTTTCTTGCTTTCAAAGCAAGGAAGACCCACAACATCACTTAATGGCATTCAGACATGCCTGCTACCTTATTACCCATGATGACGCATTACTTTTATGCATGTTTCCTATGTCTCTCTCTAGTGTTACACTTGACTGGTATAGCTCTCTTGCCAACCATTCCCTCTTCACATTTACACAGCTGGCCTAGCTCTTTCTTGATCACTTCTCCATCAACATCACCAAGAAGGTCTCAATCACAGACCTCTATTCTATCTGCCAATTAGGGGATGAATCCATAGCTGACTTTGTTGCTCGTTGGAGAGGCCTCATCAATCAACTCTCCTTTTCCTTACCCCAACCCGAACTTATTGAACTTTTCTCCCAAGCCTGCGCCAAACATATTTCTTCCACCTTACGGGTTCAGACCTTCTGTACCTTCGACGAAGCCTTCACAATGGCCCACAAACTTGAATTACGTGCCATCAAGGAGAATAAAGTCAAGTTGCAGAGCAAGAATCCCAACTCTAAGATCAATGACTCCTCTTCTTCTAAACCTTCATCATCCAATCCTAAGTCTAAAGCTTCAGCTAACATTGTGGTCATTAGACCTTCATCCTCTTCAACTAATTAGCCCAAGCCATCCACATCTCAGAGCGCCACCCGCCAATTCTAGTAGAGATACATACAATGATAGTATACTCCTCTCAGAAAATCATACACGTCTGTGCTTATTTGAGCTAGTGAGGATGTTTTTCTTCTTTGATTTCCAAAAACTCTCAAGTCTTTTCAATTTCTGGAAAACATAGTCACCGGCATCAATTTTACCACCGATGTCGGCCACATTTTATCTCTAGTATTGGTTATCTGACTGACGTCGACCATCTTTCTCACCGACATCAGTTTTTTTAACCGACGTCGGTCTCTGTCACAGTTCTTTTTTTTAAAACAACAACCTTAAAACCCATCCCTTTTTCTATCAAAACCCCATTCTAAGTTTCTAAAACTGAAAAAACACAATTTTTTGAAACCTGACCCTTTCTTGCCTTGAATGGTTTTGACATGCAGTCAAACCAAGGCTCTTCTTGACCACGTGAGGCAACAACCGCTTCCACCTTCACCATCCATTACCAGTCCTATAATGGAGTTCCACTCAGAGACTGAAAGAACTATTACTTGCCCAACCCCGCCCTAGACTCCTATTGTCCCAGAAGGGGACCAAGATTTTGCATGATTCTTGGACCTCAATGTCAATGCCTTGCAGCACTATCTCATGCATAGCCAAACGTGAGACTCCCTATGCAACCCAATCTATGGGATGCCAACTTCCTTAGTCGAGACAATGATCACATCAACAGTATCTACAACCTAACCTATAGACAATCAAGCCAACACCTCGACTAATAACCCAACCGTGTCCTACCTTCAAAATTTAGCCTCTCCTTCTAGACTTACCTCCATGGGGATTCCGATACCCCTTCAACCTCAAACTACTCAACCAAATCCTACACCTTTCCAAAACCTAGTGGTCTCTATCCCCCCTACTCTTGCACCTATCAACACAAGAGTAACTATCTAGCCTTCAACAAGTGTGGCCACTCCTCAACCATCTTTAACGGCCCCTATCCAACTTGTGCCTACCAACCCCATAACACAAGTGCCCTTGGCTTCAAATTTTACCCTGATAACTAGCTACCCATATGTTGCGTCTACACAAATGTAACCAACCATGTCATATGCCCCTCTCAATATCTTTCAAGTTACTTATAATCTAGGGGGCACTCCACCTACCAATCTGTCAGCAGATATCATAAAAATGCTGATGGACAAGATGTCTAGCCTAGAGACCTCCATTTCTAGCTCACGCAATTCTCTCTCATACGAGCAAATTTGCAATGATCCCATTCATCCTTCTGTCCTGATCAGGCCATATCCCAACCAGTGGGAACTTCCTAAATTTTCTCACTTTCAAAGCAAGGAAGACCCACAACAACACTTACGGGCATTCAAACATGCCTGTTACCTTATTGCCCATGACGACGCATTACTTTTAGGCATGTTTCCTATGTCTCTCTCTGGTGCTACGCTTGACTGGTATAGCTCTCTTGCCAGCCATTCCCTCTTCACATTTACACAGCTAGCCCAGCTCTTTCTTGATCACTTGTCCATCAACATCACCGAGAAGGTCTCAATCACATACCTCTATTCTATCCACCAATTCAAGGATGAATCCATAGCTGACTTCGTTGCTCGCTGGAGAGGCCTCATCAATCAACACTCCTTTTCCTTACCCCAACCTGAACTTATTGAACTTTTCTCCCAAGCCTGTGCCAAACATATTTCTTCCACCTTACGAGTTCAGACCTTCCTTACCTTCAACGAAGCCTTCACAATGGCCCACAAACTTGAATTACGTGCCATCGAGGAGAATAAATTCAAGTTTTGGAGCAAGAATCCCAACTCTAAGATCAATGACTCCTCTTCTTCTAAACCTTCATCATCCAATCCTAAGTCTAAAGCTTTAGCTAATGCTGTGGTCATTAGACCTTCATCCTCTTCAACCAATCAGCCTGAGCCATCCACATCTCAGAGCGCCACCCGCCAATTCCATAAGAGATACATACAATGATAGTATACTCCTCTCAGAGAATCATACGCATCTGTGCTAGAAAAACTTGTTAGACAAGGGGTTCTTAATCTCCCCCAGATCTAACCACCTCCACAATTTGATCCCTCACACGCCATCCCTGCGTGGTATAGGAAAAATAACTTTTGCAATTACCACTGTGTCAAAGGTCATGACACAGGTAACCTCATCCTCCAAGACATGCTTGAAAAGGGTGACCTCATCCTAGACAATCCCAATGCACCTCATAATCAAGGCATTGACATCTTCAAGCAACCATTCCCCAATCATCCACTGACCCAAAACAATGTCCAGACCTTGATTAACAACACTCATGAACACAACATTCGAACAGTCAATACGGTCTCGCCCCTCATCCCTGACCAACCTCAAGAGGTTAGTACATCTATCAGTCCATCACGTGTGGACAAACCTCTTTCCCTGGTTAGTTCTCCATCAATCTCTCTCATCTTGGAGGATGCCTCAACCTTACCAGCACCACCAGTCTCACCATCCTCCTTCCTGCTACCTATGGAGGACCCAACCCTTCCTACTCCTCGACCGCAAGTGGAGGGCACCATCATCCCTGCCCTTTACCCGTTTGAGGAGCCGCATTCTCTAGTTCCTTCTCCACCAAGAGAAGAACTTGACTCTCCATCTTCTTCGACCAACAACAATCCAGTTATGACTCCCACACACCTTGGGTCCGAGACTACTGCCACACCTAACACATTTTTAGTCCCGCAACCACTCACATCTTCTCAAGGACCCAAACCTCATCTAACATCTTCTCAACCATTTTCCTGACTACTGGAGAAAATTGAACTTATCCCTTCAAGGAAAGTGGAGCATCAGGGATTGTGGGAACGTCTTAAAGCTCTTTAACATCCCCATGCCATCTCATCTCATGCTGTCAATCCTCCTAATGCAGAATCTCCCAAGACTCTCAACAAAGACCAGACTCCCGCTTTTAAACCCACATCTACCCCATCTAAACCGATCAAGTCACTCGGCATTCGCCCTGTCTCTACCCTCACTCACCCTCAAGTGAAGGTGGACTTAGACTAGACCTCGACCAATAGTAGTCTTCTAACCAAGTCAAAGAAGACTGCCAGACCACAGAAGTGAACCCCTCCTCCACCATCAACATTACCCTCCATTTTAGGCCTTCATCCTTCTACCCTAATCGGAGTGCTCCCTAATCCGACCCTTAACCAAAAAAAATTACCTCCCTTACTTCCTTCGCCAACCACAAGTCTACCCCCTCTCAAAAATTTGGCACCTCTCACGAAGAAAGTACCGTCTTCACATGTGGCCGCACCACCAATCCAAAAGGTGGTATAGAAGCCTTATTCAACACCTCCCAAGCAAAAGTCACCAGTGCTTCATGCATCAACAAGCACAGACCCCTTAGTAGGTTCATACACTTTGATATTACGCCAAATTTTGTAGACTTCCAGCATAACCCTTCCACCCATTAGGCCTTTCTAACCTCTCGGGTCCAAGCCTTCCTGATTCGGTGATACGAAGATTTGCTTATACCATCATACGCTAAGACACAATACCGAGACTTGTTATGCCCTCAAGGCTGTCATTCACCGCTATAAGGAGAAGGACACTTTTCTCCTTGAGGACACTCTTGACTGACCCTCGACACCTTCCCATCCAACCTCTTCAACCACATCAACATCTTACCAGCAGACCCCTCCACCTTCTTCACCTCCTATCTTTGAAATCAATGCTATCCACATAACCACTAGGTCACAAAAGGATAAGGTGAAAGAAAAAGCCACCATTCCTTGGACCTACCCTTTCATCAAGCCACCTCAACCGCCCAAGCCTAAAATTTCTATCCTTGGTGCATCTCAGCCTTCTTTTTCTTCCTCTTCCAGGCCGATTCATGACTCCATGTTGAAACAGCTTCACCAGATGCCTATGAAGATGTCCCTTTATGACCTCAATCAAACCTTGCCTCAGCATCATCAAGCCCTCATCAAAGCCTTACAGGCAGTGGAGGTCCAACCTGAAGACCCTCAACCACTAGCCACCCTAGTCCATTCTTTATCCCCTGTCGCCTCTATCACTTTCAGTGATTCTGCAATTCCTACCACTACCTTGGAAGATCAGGATGTTGCTCTTTTCATCATAGCTTATGTTGATCAGACACATATTAAGTGCATTACGATTGATGGAGGTGCCAACATTAATATCATTTCTACCCACACCTTTGATCAATTGGCTCTTCCCAAGAATTGCGTATCGAAGACCGACGCAATCCTTAGATCCTTTAATGACACCACTGCTAACACTATTGGCACTGTTGTCCTCCATATTCACATTGGCCCTGCATAATCCTAGAGCTCTTCTACATCATTAAGGGGAATTCCAATATAACATTATATTAGGATGACCCTGGATCCATGCCATGGCTTGCATCCCTTTAACACTTCACCGTTGTGTCAAATTTGAACACGACAGACAAGTCCATGTCATTCCTGTTGACCCATCCCCTTTTAAGACTTGTAACACAACCTATCACCCAAATGACGTTCTTATTCTTATCAAGCCATCAACCCCAGCACCACCTCCATCCGCGAAAGCTTCAACTAGTTCACAAACAGTAGTTGCCATCACATCACCTTCTCAAGCGACAACCAAAAACTCCATGGATGATATCTTCCAAAAACTTTCACTTGGGGAATATCGCTTGCTGACCCTAGACATGTTCCAAACTCTGCAAGAGTATGGATGCCTTCACCACAGCCCCAGCTATGACTGTCAGATTGGAATGGTCATTCCTTATGGTCCTCCTCACCTCTGAACCAACCTCATCTATGGGGGGCTCAACAAAGCTCCTCTCGACAGGAACCCTCTCTCTTCACCCCAACCATTCACATCAGACTTCTCATTTCTTGGCAACCCCACCTTTGCACATACCTACCTTTATAGGTGTGCATGGAAGGGTTTTGGTTTCGGACGCTATGAGTAGGGCTCCCATCAGCCCATCGAGCCGCTCAACGATGACAATGCCAAGAAATGGTATGGCCTGGGATATCACGACCCCACTAAGGCTTCCACAAACCTTTGCCATGAACCCACCATCGACCAATCCCTTTCAGACTTGCCTATTCTTCCATCCTCACCTACGGAGTTGGTGGTTTCCATCCCTCCTAGTTTTTTTTTGCATAAACACCATCCGCCTGGAACCCCTAACCTATCAACTCAATGGGGTTTTCAAGTCTCTCCCTCTCGTTTATCCCAATATGATAGACGATGAATCGACAACCATCAACACTATCCATTGCATAGATGATGATGCCATTCTTACCTATATGGGTACCGATGACTCTTGTATTCAGTGCTCCCTCCCTTTTGAAATGCAAGTTATGTTAAATGAATCGACCATTGATATTAACCTTCCATCTTCTGATGTTCCTCACATCTTAAAGATTGGTCAGTCTTTGGATGCCTAGGAGCAGATCGACTATACCACATTTCTTTCAGACAATAGCAAGGCCTTTTCTTGGACCTACAGTGACATGCCTAGAATCAATCCTAACATTATCATCCATAACATCGTCACAAACCCAGAGGCTAAGCCTGTTAGGCAAAAGCTTCACAAAATGCATCCTCATGTTGCACTTCTTGTCAAAGAGGAGCTTTAATGTCTTTTCTCTATCTCTTTCATCCAACCCATTGATTATCCATAGTGGGTATCAAACATCGTTCCTATTACCAAAGCAACTGGGGGGATCCGAATTTGTACAGACTATCACGACCTCAACCTGGCCTGTCCCAAAGATGACTTCCCTCTTCCTAACATTGACCAACTTGTTGATCTCACGGCCGATCATGAGATGTTATCACTCATGGATGGGTTTTCAGGATATAACCAAATCCTGATTGCACTAGAAGATCAGCACAAGACTACCTTTATCACCCCATGGGGGACTTTTTGCTATCGGGTCATGCCTTTCAGCTTGAAAAATGTAGGTGCCACATATCAACGTGCCATGACTTACATTTTTCATGATCTCCTCCATAAAATCATGGAGGACTATGTAGATGACCTGCTTGGTAAGTCTAAGCTTCATCGCGACCATTTGACTATCCTCAAGATCATTTTCTCTCATCTTCTTCAATACAATGTTCACCTTAATCCCAAGAAATGTGTCTTTGGGGTCCTCTCAGGAAAGCTCCTCGGCTTCTTCGTTTCCTTCCGTGGCATCGAGATAGATCCTGCCAAGATCCATGCTATCCTTGAAATGCCACCTCCGACCAATCTCAAGTAGCTTCGTAGTCTACAAGGGAAGCCCCAGTCCATCTGCCACTTCATTTCGCAACTTTCTGACTGATGCCAACCCTTTCATCATCTCCTCAAGAAGGACGTCTCCTTTAAATGGGATAAGGACTATCAAGAGGCATTTGAAGCCATTAAAAGCTATTTGGTCTCTCCACCAGTACTCATTCCACCTAAAGACGACCAACCCTTCTACCTCTACATCTCAGCAACCAACCATTCGTTAGGTGCCATGATCGCGCACCGAGACGAGCAACACTGTGAGCAAGCGGTCTACTACATAAGCTGAACACTTGTCGACTATGAAACTCAGTATACTCATACCGAGAAACTCTATTTGGCATTAGTCTTTGCCACTACCAAGCTTCTTCACTATCTTCTCAATCACAAAACCTTTGTCATCACTCACACTGATCCTCTTAAATACATGCATTCCAACCCATATCAAAACCAACGTATGGCTCGTTGGCTCATGCTTCTTGCTGAGTTTGACTTGGAATTTGTCTAGCAAAAATATATAAAGGGGCAAACAATCGTTGATAAACTAGCAAATGCCCCTCTTCCCGACAATCAACCTTCTCAGTGCAAATTTCCCGATGAATCTATCGCCACTCTCTCGATTGATGACACATTCTACCAAATGACGATGTTCTTCGACGGCTCCAAATGTCAACTCAATGGAGGTGAGAGGGTCATCCTCATCCCACATGAGGGTGAGCCCATGCCCCTATCTTTCAAACTCAACTTTGAATGTACCAATAATATGGCCGAATACGAAGCCTTAATTTTGGGACTTCAAACTGCCCTTTCTTTAATCATCAAGACCATCAACATCTTTGACAACTCAAAACTTGTCGTCAATCAAATCAATGGCTCATATCTTTGTAAAAATAAAATTTTACAAAGGTAAAAGCACCGTGTTGACACCCTTCTAGCATCTTTCGACCATCACTTATTGCAGACTATTCCTCGATCTATGAATAAGTTTGCTGACACCATGGCTTCCCTCACCTCACATATTCCTTCTTCATCATCCTCATCAATAATTTATGTCATGGTACATCGTGTGCCATTGCCTTCATACATTTCCACTGACATCAACCTCGTCCACACCATAGACTCTAGTTCACAAGATGTATGGTATAAACAACTTGTGGACTACTTGGCTCATTCTCTCATTCCTCCCAACCTCTCTAGCAATGCACGGTGGGCTTTCATCAAGCACACCGCGTGCTATACCATGCTAGGGGGCCTTCTCTATAAAAGAGGTTTTGACGGCCTTCTTCTTCACTGTTTAAACTCCACTGAAGCCTCTCATGCTATTAAACAAGACCATGATGGGATTTGTGGTGGACACTTCAGTGGTAACTTAGTTGCCAAGCGCATCCTTCGCCTGGGTTATTATTGGCCCACTCTTCATCAAGACTGTAGCGATTATGTTCAGCATTGCATCAAGTGTCAACAGCATGCTAACTTGCTTCATCTCCCTAGCCACGCCTTACAAGTTGCTCAAAATTTTTGGCCTTTTTCACAATGGGGCTTAGATCTCATCAGCGAGATTAACCCTCATTCGTCTCTTCATCATCAGTCCATCATCACCACCACTGAATATTTCACTAAATGGGTGGAAGCTATTCCTCTCGTCTCCACAAAAGCTGACAAGATTGTTGACTTCATCAACACCCATATCATATGTCGTTTTGGTGTACCTCACAAAATCATCACCAATAATGGAAAGTCATTTAAAAACAAAACTGTCCAAAAACTTTGTGACTCCTTTGGCATTAAACTCAGTTTTTCTTCACCTTACTACCCATAAGCAAATGGGCAAGCCGAGGCTTCTAACAAAATCCTAACTAAAATTCTTATGAAGGTGGTCAATGACACAGGAAGGGACTGGCACATTCATGTTCCCTTCACTTTATGGGCCTACCGCACTAGCATCCGAACCTCTATAGGTGCTACCCCTTTCTCTCTAGTGTACAGAACAGAGGCTGTCCTACCTCTCAAAGTATAGATCCCGTCTCTTCGTATTTCTCTGCATGACATTCTTTCTAATGATGACTTTCATCAAGATCGATTATCTCAACTTGAGTTACTCGATGAATGACATCTTGGTGCCCTCAACCATCTCCATGTCTATCAAAATCACCTCAAACGAGCCTATAACAAAAATATGAGAGAACGAGATTTCAATATCAGAGACCTCATCCTCAAAGAGAACTAACATGTGACCAATATGAAACGGAGTAAATGAGGCAAATTTGATCCTAATTGGCTCAGACCTTATATCATCATGCATAAGTATGGATTAGGGACTTATCGTCTGTCTTCTCTTAAAGGCCAACTAGAACCTGAGCCCCTTAATGCCTTACATCTATGACCATTCTACTATTAGTCGAGTACTCATCCACATGACATTTAACTTGAGCTCGTCCCTTGAGCAATCCCTATCCTTTTAATCCTCAATCCTTTCCACCCTTTTATGACGTAGGGATGCTTTGTCCTAATAAAAGGAAGCCCTTGACCTTCTATAGACTTGTCCATGACTCAACATTCTGTCAAAAATAAATCAAGATGTCAAATTATTTAAGGTCACCAAATTAAATCAAAAAGCAGATTGCTCCCTCGAAGGATAGCTGTACTATCATTTTTGTAGTTAATAGACTGCTCCCTCGAAGGATAGCTATTCAAAAGCCCTTAAACATATATAAATCAACGTATAAACCACTCCCTCGAAGGATGGCTATGACTAAATATTGCTACAAACAGCACTTTCTTAGAAGCTTCCTGCATCGATCAGCTTCACAAATGACCACCAGGCAAAGTGACATCTCTATGTGGACTTCTCGCATTGATCATTCCGCTCTAAAAAAAAAGGGGGTCATGGACTTGGCTTGTATTCATCTCAGGGTCTCCTATAAAAAGGGGCAAAATTATCCCTACTCTAAAATGGGTTACCCTCTCCTCCTATCACATCACCTACTCAAGGGACTTCGAGCTCATTTTAATGTCCAAGTGATTCGATTGCCTCTCTAACACAACCTATGGTCAATGATGTAATGCATAAATAGGGTTTTTGTTCTAACAACCCCTATCTATGCTATTATTCTAGTCCGTGTCAATGAAAGAGCAATTTGCCTTTCACTTTTTTTTTACACTTTGGTCACATTCAACCAAATCATTTTCCCAAACCAAACCAATCCAAACATTTTCAGACCACCAACATGACATTATGACATCATACATCATCATAGACCATTCACATAGTTTCTATGGACAACAATACACATAGGGACTATCGACCAGACACAATTTATGTTAAGCATAAACCATTACTTGCTAAAGCGTAAATAGACCCAATTCATTTTTAGCATACATCCATCATGAATATGGAAAATTGCTAGGGATGAAAGACCTCTCGACCAATGTTGCAAAATACACCATCACACAATATGGAAAAGGCTGCAACATCATCTTATCCTCATCATTTCAACACATGACCAAAATCAATCACTTCAACCCTCTTCCTCCCTCTTGGGAGAACTACATTGGCCTGAGGCCCTTCCAACAGGGGCTATGTAGGTAGCATTCAGTTGACATGGGGTCTTCTGAGGTTAGCTCGGCCATTCCTTCATCCATCCGCCTGCCTCACCCACCAGACCTTAGAGATCATGACCATCTCCTCTGACTGTGACCACTTCCAAGATGACTTCACCTTGGTTGTTTTTTACATGCATGCTACCCCACGACTGGTTAGCAAAATTGTGCACAGACTATTTTTGACCCTCACAAGTATAGGATCACAAGCCGGTTGATCTGCACTAATTGTGACTTTTTCATGTTTCTAGGAGCACTTCTTGAGCCTGGGATTCCTAGAACACGACAAACATTTGGAGCTTTAGCTTAGATTGAATAACCAAATCAGTAGATGACTAAATGCTGGGGCTTGGTTATTTCAATTTTGGCACTCCTCGACTCTCAACCTGTGATAATTTGACCTGACCATCTCGTGAAGTGGTATGTGCATAATTACAACTATTACAACGTTCACACTCACCATCTTCATCCACTCTTTGTCAAATCAGCACCTGATTCTAGGTTCCCTTCTCTCAACTCCTGCTTTGAGGGGGAATCCAACATTCATAATCGGGGTAACCAATCCTCTTTTTTTTGTCTTGCAGTTCACTTAAACAACCAACAAGACAAAATCAACCTTATCCCATACCTGGGGCAACCAACTCCTATTTTTGTCTTGCAGTTTGTCTAGAGCAACCAACAAGACAAAAAGGGGCAAATGTAGACACTGAAATTGTGTCTAACCCTTGGTCATCCTCCCCCTTGGTCCATTCCTAACCCATTCCTAAACCATGCACTTACTAATTTAAAAATAATAATTTATTATTAATATCCTCCCCTTTGACACATCACCTATAACACCTCATCTGACACCTCGCTTTGGACTATTTCCCACCCTATGACTCACCCAAGACCTATTCCTACTAACCGCCTAACCAACTCTCGTGTGTATTTAGCCCAACCTTCGACAATTCTCCAATGGATCATGCACTTGGCGGATGGAGAATGGGCTTGGTGGCTCTTTTACTCATTCTCCACCCGCTGACGTCGGTCAAATGTCAGCCGACATCGGCAGGATCGCCAACGTCAGTTTTACTTAAACCAAATTTCTAACCTTTGATGGGGCTAATCACAGATCGTTAATCTCTGGAGCTAATCACGAATCTAAAAACTTCTTTCGGTGAAACAAATTTCTCGTGTGCTCTTGCTTTCCAGTGCTCTGGCTTCTTATTTTCTTGCAGGGATCAGCATTCTTGACAACATTTTCTAGGCACCGAGGTCTTCCATCAGACATTCTGCACAGGGATTGCCTGATATCTCCATCACCAGCAGTAATGGAAACATAGCTTCTGCACCTTTGCTAACCCATGTCATAGCTAAGTATTTGTATTATTTTTATTTAAGTATCATTTCAAATATATTAGCATTCTATCTACTATCTATTCCAAGCATCCTTGACCCAACCTTCTCTGTTCTTCCTAGAGAGGCTGAAAATCCTTCTCTCACCTCTTATTCCCTTTTCTTTTCCTCTGACACCCATTTAGTCTCTCTTTAGACAAACACCCTCTGTCCAATCAACTCAACACAAGCTATCAAAGACCTATAGACCATCTTAAGACTAATCTAATCACCCTGACTAAATTGCTTCACAAAAAGGTTGAAAGGTCTTTTTCCTGCCCCTTACCCCTTTTCCTAATAACATACCCTCTGCCTTAGTTCTTATTAAAGATTCTATCTACTGTTTTACTATCCTGCACAGATTCTCAGACCCAGACCCAACCAAGTCCAAAACTCTGTCTCAGACCTGTCCACAGACCAAAATGTTGTCCAGAACTCGTCCACAGACTACTGCCCTAACTGACACCAGTCACTTCCCCAACTGATGTTGGCAGACTAACCGACATCGACAGACTTGACAACTGACGCCAGTAGGACCACCGATGCCAGTGACTGTGACTAGGCCGACAGCAACATTTAGGTAAGCATTTGCTTCCACTTTTCATTCTGTCTTTATCATTTTCAGTCTTTTATCTTTCTATCCTTTATCAGACATCTTTTTATTAATCAGTGGGTTGACATCCCTCAAGATTTTGCTTCTGGGATCAAGCTTTTGCTTGGCAACCCACCATCTCCTTATCTAACGCCTTCTTTGTCTTAGTCTCTTTCTTTTGCAGGTGTCATCCTCCACAACCAAAGAGGAGTTCTCACTTCATCTGGATTATGGTGCACATGACTACATCCAGGTACATACAAGCCTTGACCATTTCTTTTAGTTTCTTATTCTCTCTTCGAATGTAGAAAGCAAAATAGCATAGAAACATATATATATATATATATATATATATATATATATATATATATATATATGTCATCTAGGATACACTAAGTGTGGAACAAATTTGAATTGAGGGGTAGAGAGATAGAGAGGAAGAGAAAGAAGTGCAGAGTATGAGCAATTATAGAACAAGTCTATAACATAGAACTGGATTTATTTCTTAATCAATTTTGTAATCTAGAGTTATATCTCCATAATAGATTTGATTGGTAGGTGTCATTAGAAGAGCTGAGTTGGTGTTCAGTTAGGGATTAGGTGCTTCCTTAGAGTAAGTTCTCTTAAATCATAGGATTGGTGTCTCCTTAGGGTCGGTGCCCTTAAACATTACAACCAGTGAGGTTTTGATTGTGAGACTTGATTAGAATGGTAGATTCTAGTAGTTATTCTCCCCATGGTTTTTCCCATATTTGGTTTTCCATGTACACTAAGTGTTGTGTCTATTTGTGTGTGTGTGTGTAATCTCTACATATGCTTTTTAATTTGCATTAAAAGTATTAAAGGACTAATTTTAATCAATCTACTGATTCACCCCCTCTCAGTAGATAGTTGTGTTTGAATAATTGGTATTAGATCCTTGGTTCCTTAAAAGAATCTTAATAAGCTCAGGTAGATCTTAGATGGTGAACACAAATGGCTAGTCAAGAAGGCTCTTCCTAAAATAAAGCACCTCTCTTTGATGGATCAAACTATGCATTTTAGAGCATTAGAATGGAAGCATATTTATGTTCATTAGGGTTTGATGTATGGATGTCTATTATAAATGGATATATAATGCCTACTACAACTCTTATTGATTAGGCTACCAAGAAAGAATATGAGAGAAATGCCAAGGTAAAGAATGCTATCCTTTATGGATTGTCTAACTCAAAGTTTATTAAATTAATGCATTTTCAAACTACACATTATGTATGGAACAAGTTGAAGAGCATCTATGAAGATGATGATAAGGTAAATTAGGCCAATCTACAAACATACAAAGGAAACGCTTAAATTCTTAAAATTAATGTATAAGAGAAAATTATAGACTACCTCCTCAGAGTAGATGAAATAGTCAATGCAATCAGAGGCCTTGGATAAGAGATGAAAGATTTGGTCATTGTCAAAAAGGTCCTAAGATATCTTCCATCAAGGTATGACTATAAAATATCTACAATAGAGGAAGCAATAGATTTGGATAAACTCACTATGGATGAGTTGCATAGAACCTTCATAGCCTATGAGATGAGAATGGAAATAGTAAATACTTTCAAGAGAGAAGTTGCATTCAAAGTAACCAAATAAGTAAAAATATAAGCACATGCATTTGTATATGAAGAGAGTGATGAATAATAAGCCAACTGTGTTATAAAATTAAGAAGATGGTCTGGAAAATACAAAGATAAGTTACCCTTTAAATGCTTTAACTATGGTAAGGTAGGAGATTTTGCTACTAAAAGACCTTATAACAAAAAGGATAAATTTGAGAAAAAAGAAGATAGTAAAAATATGAAATCCCACTACTCTAAGAAGAAGAAATTATTCAAAAATAAAAAAAGGACTTATTCATAAAAGAAGATAGTGATTCATCAGATGATTTTGATAGCTTAGATGATGACCATGACTATGCCTTTGTGCATGAGAGAAATGAATCCATATTCATGACATTAGAATCAAATTATGTCTGTCAATAAAAAGAATAATTTAAATACTCTAATGAATAAGAGGAAGGAGAAGTTGATCTAGAGGGTGAACTCATATGTTCTCTATATGAAATTGAAAATTTGAGAAGAGAAAACTCAAAATAGAAGAAGCAGGCACAAAAAGAGATTGAAAAATTATCCAAAAGTTTTGAAACATCTGATCAGATGGTAGTTAGCCTATGGACACAAGTTGAAGAGGCTAAAATAATATAAGATGTAGTCAAATTTGAACTACAATCTAAATCTAATGAATGCATGAAGTTAGAAGAAGAAATAGTGGCTTTGACAAAAGAACTTGAAAAAGCTAAAGAAAAAATAGATAAAGGTTTGAAGCTGAAAGGAGGTTGAGAAATTCTTGATGAATTGATTAAATCTCAAAATCCATCAAAAGAGAAATCTAGTCTTGGTTTTGAAAAAGGTAAAAGTCCCATAACCAGTACATCTACAAATTTATATGATAACTTCAAAGTAGAAGGAGAATCAAGAACAAAGAGATAAAAATCTTGCATGAATGCCTCTAGAGATAAAAAGAAAAAAAAAAGAACTACTGATGTGAAGAATGTTGAAGGATAAAAGAATACTAAATAAAAGAAGAAGAATAATGATTTAATCTCTGCAAACTCAAGGAATATGTAGAACACAAAGGTAGCTGATGAAAATGATTACATAAAGGTGAGAGACTTGAAGAAGCTAGAGTTAAGAAGACCTCCTCATCCTACACACAAAATAGTTATGACCAAGTATTCCTCATTTTTTTATGGTTATTATTATACATGTAATCAATTTTGTCATATGGCTAGTGATTTTAGAGTTATACCTAAAAGGAGAGAAAACTTTGTAAGCATAAATTCATTTGAACCCTTGTTAGATACACATGTAATATGCTATAATTGTAATAATTTTGGTCACATAGCTAAACAATGTAAAATAAACTGTGTAAGATCAAAAATACAAAGTGAAAAGAAAGGCATGTCTCCCAGTGTGAACAAAGGTCCACAAGTCTCTAAAAAAGAGAAAAATAAGCCAAGCAAGAAACCTAAGGATGTGTGGAAAGTAAAAGATTATAAATTTTCACAATATATGATTACTCAAACTGCACTCTATGTCAAGGAATAGAATTTATGGGTAATTGATAGTGGTTTCTCAAAACACATGAATGGTGACAATAGCAAGTTAATAAAAGTAAGTAAATGTAAGGAAGGATTTGTTATCTTGGGAAACAATACTATATTAAAGATTTGTGGTAAAGAAACCTTGATTATAGATGGAAAATTTCATATACACGATGTCTTGTATGTTAAAGGATTGAAACAAAATATGCTAAGAGTCAACCAAATGTGTAACAATGGATATAAGGTCACATTTAATACATAAGGATATAAGATGAGGAGATATGGAAGATTAGTTGTAGAAGAGAAAATAACTAAAATCAATATTTATAATCTATGTAAACTTAATGGTAATAACTACCTGATATGAAAGATTGATGAGACTTGGTTATGGCATAGAATAATGGGTCATGTCAAATTTGATAACCTAGTAAAAGTGATCTCAAATAAGTGTGTTAGATATATGCCTAAGATAACCAAACCTATAAACACTACATGTAAGGAATGTCAGTAAGGCAAGTAAATAAGGGTCAGATTTCAAACGAAGGAGTATGTAACTACAAATCCTTTAGAATTAGTTCATATTGATCTTTGTATTCCTACTAAGACAAGAGGATCCTAATGATAAATATACTTCATATTGCTAATATATGATTAAGTAATAATGACTTGGCTAACCTTTTTCAAGGATAAGTCTTAGGCATTTGAAAGATTCAATATCTTTAGGGCCATGGTAGAGAATGAGATTGGATGAAAAATAAAATGCTTAAGATCTGATAGAGGTGGTGAATTTACCTCAAATGAATTCATATAATACTATGATAATCATGGAATCAAAATGAATTACTCTGCATCAAGGATTCCATAATAGAATGGAGTTGTTGAAATAAAAAAATAGAACAATCAAGGAGATGGCCAAACAATGTTAAAAGAGGTCAAGTTACCTAATGTGTACTTGAGAAAAGTTGTACAAACAATAGTATATATCTTGGATAGAGTTCAACTAAGGGTAAATAGTGATAAAACCCCCTATGAACTATGGTATGGAAAACCTACCTCTATTAAGTATTTTAGAGTGTTTAGTAGCAAATGCTACATCGAGAGAAAAGAATATAACTTGGGATGCTTTCAATAAAGATGTGATGAAGGAATATTTCTTCGTTATTCCACTCAAATCAAAGCCTACATATGCTACAAAAAATGTTTATAAAAAAATGTAGAGGGTATCAATGTCAAGGTTGAATAAGTCCTTAAACATGTTAAACCTGACAGAGACATCTATGAAGAAGAATTAGAGTATGAAGAGGAAGTAGCTAGAGAAGATACTGAAAAAGTAAATGAAAAGCCACTTGTAAGATTTGTTCAAAAGGATCATCCTATAAATAAGATCATTGTGAATAATAATGAAGGACTTTAGATAAGGAGAAGAGTTTTAATGAACAAGGAGCAAGTAAGTTTTGCTCTAATATATGAAATCGAACCTACGAACTATGTTGAAGTTAGTAAGGTTAAGAATTGGCTAAAAGCCATGGAAGAAAAACTAAGCCAAATTGAAAAGAAAAAAACTTGGGAATTAGTTCTAAGACCTTAAAATAAGAATGTAATAGGTACAAAGTGGGTCTTTAAAAACAAACTCAATGAGGATGTAACTATTATAAGGAATAAGGCAAGATTGGTGTGCAAAGGATATGCACAAGTTGAAGGCATAGAGTTTGAGGAAATATTTGCTCCAGTTTCTCTATTGGAATCCATAATAATATTTATATCCTTTTCTATTTATAATAAATTCAAAGTATATCAAATGGATGTTTAATTCTCCTTTCTTGAATGGGAACTTAGAAGAGGGAGTCTACATAGAACAACCTAAAGGTTTTTAGTTGGTAAAAGAATAATATTATGTTTACAGACTAAAGAAAGATTTGTATGGTCGAAAATAGGAACCTAGATCATGGTATTGAAGATTATACCAATACCTTCAACAACAAAGATTAAATAAAGGATGTGTAGACAACAATCTATATTTCAAATCAGAAGGTGAGTATATGTTAATTATTTTTGTATATGTAGATGATATCATTTTTGATGGCAACAACAATAGAATGTGAAAATAATTTTCTACTCAAATACCAAATGAGTTTTAGATGTCTATGCTTGGAGAAATTTTTTTCTTCCTTGGTCTATAGATAGTATAAACCAATGAAGGGATATTTATATCCCAAACCAAGTATACTAAGGGAATGTTCAAGAAGTTTAGAATAGAAGACAACAAACTAGTAGGTACTCCCATGATAATTAGATGTAAGTTGAGAAAAAAGGATAAATATCTTGATGCAAATTAGAATTTATAAGATCAATGATAGGTATCTTGTTATACTTAACTGCATCAAGACCTAATATCATACAAGCAGTGTGCATGGTTGAAAGATTTTAAGTTGATCTAAAATAATTGCATGTCAATGCAATGAAAATAATATTTAGATATATCAAGAGTAAAATTGGCAATGGCCTATGGTATCCTAGAGATGAATATTTCACTTTGACAACATCTATATATGATGATTGGGTATGAAGTATGGATGATATAAGAAGCACTAGTGGTGGTGAATTTTTCCTTGGAAACAAACTTGTTTCATGGTTGATCAAAAATTAAGAGTCAGTTATTATTTCTATAGCATAAGTAGAGTATGTTGCAAAAAAGGCATGTTACACTCAAGTCTTGTGAATGAAGCAAACACTCAAAGACATCAAGGTATAATAAAAATCACCTATCTCTATTCTTTGTGAGAATTCAATTATTATTAATATATAAAATAATCTAGTGATGCATTCAAAAACTAAGCACATATTAATCATCACTTATTAAGAGAAAAGGTTATAGATCAAGAGGTCACAATATAATATGTGCCAACATAGGATCAAATTGTAGACATATTCACCAAACCTCTTCTCAAGGAATAATTTGAGTATTTGAAATAGAAATTAGGAGTGGTGGCTCCGACATCACATCACTAGATCCTAGTAATAGGGCATGAGTCTAGGGTGAGGATCATAGAAGCTTTGTTAATCCCTAGAATAAGAGAGAAAAGGCAACTTAGGTATGCATATTTTTAAAAATTTATAATGACTTGATGGTTATATATTCTTGGACAAACTCTTTTATCTGATAAAGGGGGAGAAATTTTTTGATAAATAGTGAGAAAGATGGAGTCCCTTTGCCATTGATGTCAAATGGGGAGAAAAGGTGCAAATAATCTCTATAAAATTTTCCCAAATGCTTTATGTTTATCTTTAACATATGTTCAAGTTATGTTTTGGCAAGTGTTCAATTTGAGTTTTGGAAAATGTTCCATTGCCTTAGGAGGAGAAATTTTGGTATCAACAACTTTAATTCACATTCATCAGAAGCCAATACAAGAATTGTAAGTATAGTCACTACTATAGAAGGAGTAGAGCATGCATTACAAAATTAGATCATTTATTTTGACGTCAATGACAAATGGGGATATTGTTGGAAATATGATTGTCATTGATCTCAAAAGGGAGATGTTGGAAATATGATTATAATTGATGTCAAAAGGGATATTATTGGCATTATGGATGTCATTGATGTCAGAGGATCAGGTAAGATTAATGGAGAGAAGAGAATGTTTTACAATTGCATAGTATAATTTACAATATTGTAATATAAATTTGTCATGGTTTTAAAATGACCATTTTTAGAGGTTTGTAGAGGAAAAAGATAGAAGATCTGTTATGGGTTTTTCAAGTACATCTCATATTTATGGTCCATAAGTTTAGATGAAGATAAATGATCCCATAAATTATATATTTTAGCTCTCATCCATTACTAGTGTTGTTCAGTAAAACCCTATGGGTTTTAGACATGGATTTCATAGGAATTTCTATTTTTATGTTGATTAGATATAGGCAAGAATTAGTCACTTAAGTTATAACTTAAGCCTTCCTCATCATTGTGCAATTGGCCCCTTTGACCTAGTGATTACCAGATTGGAGTAGTGATCAAAGACTTTAATATTTCCTAAGTCCTTGACTTAAGATTTATCTGAGATTGATCAATGATTAACACTTAATCATATGATGTATATCTAATGCTGTGAAATGAAGTCAAAATTTTAAAGGTACTTGATATTGAACATGTTAGTGACATGTGTGACATTCACAGAAGCTTATTATATAGGGATATAATGATCATATTAATCTATCAAAGAATATAATGGTGAAAATGTGATCATGCACTAAATATCAATGGATCATGTGGAGTTAAAGAGGTCAAAGTGTCTAATTTATTATAAGTTAAAGACCAAGCTACTTTGAGGAGATCTATAGTGCATATGTGTTCAAAAGTATCAAGAAGCATCAATATGATATCAAGTGCTTGATGTTTAACAATAAATAGAGGTAAAGTCTATACTAATTTTGAAGATCTAACAACACATGGGAACTTAAATCAAAGATTAATAGATGCATTTTAAATTTGAAATGTTTAAGCTCAAAAGATCATAAAGATCTAACAAAGTGCATGAGCCTATCAGAGTTTGATCTATTAGTTTCATTTTAAAGTTGAGTCAATTTAATGATGATCATTAGATCATGATGAAAAACCTAAAGATCAATGGTCATTATTTAAATATTTGTTCATAGTAATGGTCAAGTGATGGAATACTTAGGAAAGATGCATTATACAACATAAAGAGTGATATAGATCATTATGATTGATCAAAATTATGTAATATGGCATGTGCATGAAAATTAGAGCATAATACATGCTAAATATAGTAAAAGATAGATAATTATGGTAGTGGTGTGTGAATTCAAGAATCATGAAATATATCATTAAATAAATATGAATTAAGTCCAAGAATGGATCACGATGTGTTAACAACCAAGTGTGAACACAAAAAAGATGTGAGACCTAGATCTAATGCATATATATATTCCATATATGATACACACTAAGTATGGAATGAATTAAAATTGAGGGGTAGAGACAAGAAGTGTAGAGTATGAGCAGTTACATAATAGATCTATAACATAGAACCAAATTCATTTTTGAATCAATTTTGTAATCTAGAGTTGTATCTCCATAATAGATCTAATTGGTAAGTGCCATTAAAAGAGCTGAATTGGTGCTCAGTTAGGGAGTAAGTGCTTATTTAGAGTAGGTGCTCTTAAATTATGGGATTGGTATCTCCTTAGGGTCGATGCTCTTAAACATTGTAACTAGTGAGGTTTTGATTGTGAGGCTGGATTAGAATAGTAGATTCTAACAGCTATTCTCACCATGGTTTTTACCATATTATGTTTTCCACATACACTAAGTGCTGTGTCTATTTATGTGTATGTGATCTATGCATATAATTTTTAATTTGTATTAAAATTATTAAATGACTAATTTTTTTCAATATATTGATTCACCCCCCTCTCTGTAGATAGTTGTGTTCCAACATGTGCTTGAAGCAAACCAAGGATGAGAAGGAGTAGATGATGACAAAGGTGTAATATCTAAACAAGGAAAAAAGGACTCAGATCATGTGAAACATTAACTATTTTAGGAGTTGAGTAATTAGATCAAGGCTTAAGAGATAACCTTAAAAGAAATATTCTATGTCCTACAGACTAAGGCCCATGAGCAAGGGGAGATTTTGTATGAAAGTGTGGCAAAGGCACAAGCCAACCTAGAATATTTTTAAAAGGAGTTGGATAAAATAGATATTCTTTCACTTGTTACTACTTCAATCAAAACTAATAACATCATGAATGAGATAAATCTAGCCATAAAGGGCTTTGAGGACTTAAGTACATATATCTAAGAGAATACCCCTGAGATTTTTGCTCCTAAATGTTTGATGACATAGTCTAAGGATGGAGTAGGATTTTTTATGGGGTAATGTTGGGCCCTAAAATTTGGTTTGATGGATTTTAATGCTAACTTGGTATCCCTTAGTGCATCTAGATATTTTGGTGAGAAATTAGCCTAACAATTTTGATAGCCAATTGAAGGATGCAGTGAGAAACATGTTCCAACTAGATGATGACTAACCAACTCCTAGATAATCACACCATCAATGAAGATTTGAAGAATGATGGAAAGTAGAGCATGAGAATTAAGGGATCATGGAGATGGAAATTATGATGGAAAAACTCCATCTCAATGCTCAACATGTATCCTCCAACCTATAAAAGATGTTCTTAAATACCTATATAAAGAGATTGATCTAGATGTATAAGGGGAGAATATAATCATAGTTAAGATATATCAAAATGATTTTGAAATCATGCCCTATATATTTTTCTCTAGTATCCATTAATGCCATATAGAGCCATATCTAGGCTTAGATATAGAAAGGAATCCACCGTGACTCCTATTATATGTGCCCAAGGTCGCTCGTGAAATTATGGGATATGAATAGTATGGTTCTTAGATTTAGACTATTATTATAGATTTTAAACAATTAGCAATGGTGTTTTTAGGAAATAAATTTGGGTTGTCTTGGTTTGCATGTTAGTAGTATGTTGATCTAAAGTTTATGTGTTTCGCTAGTTTCAAATTTTAATCGAGTCTCTATATTTTCCTGATGTGAACATAATTCTATATGCAAAATATGTATAGATATGTTCCAATGAACCCAACATTTTTCTAATCTACATTTGTTAAGTATGGAGGATAAATTGAATAAAATTAGTCTTGTGATCTACTCAACACCTATATGACCCTAGACTTACCCTGAAATAGGTTTATGCCTATGGGTCTACCCCTCAATTAAGTTAATGCCACATTTCTTGAGTCCCCCCTTTTGAAGCCTCATGTCATGGCACAAATAGACCAATGTGGGCCCCGGTTCCTTCTCAATTACACTTTGGGTGAGTTTATAGGGCCTATGCCTTTTGTGAATTAATGTCAACATAGATGAGTGTTTAAATGTTGAACACAAAATTAGTTACCCTATGCTTGAGTTTGTTTGCATAAAACCCCTAAAATACCCCAAAAAAGTGTATTTCAATCTTAAAACCTATAGGGAATTATATTTAAGTTCTCATATTAAAATCATTTCTATAAAATAGTGTGTTTTATTTTCAGCATTGTGTTTTCCTTTTAGTAGTGTGCTTATCTTTCAATAGTGTTCTTATCTCTCAGCAATCTATTTCATTTCATCAAATTAGATTACTTTCATTTCTAACACAAAGTGTTTCAATTATATATGTGTGCTTATTTATTACATAAGAAAACCTTTTTGGATTAGACTAGATTAGGATAAAACACTTAAAATATCAACACCCCTTAAACCATTCATGTAGCCTATAACCATAAAATTTAAAGCAAATAGCTTTGGATGTTTCCCCTAGTTTGAATGACATCAACAAAAAAGTTGATTAAATGAAAGGATAAATGGCACCCATCATTTTTGGCACCATTTATAGGAACAATTAGGTGTTAGTAATGTGACACTTATTGGTCTATCATAAAATAATAAAAAAATAAAATAAACAAAAACAAATTCTTTAGATTTATGAACTGACCTAGAGACACCAAAGGATGGTTCATCTCCAAAGATCCTAAATTAGGACTGGAGGAGGAAAGAATAAAATATTTCACTAAGTAAAACATTTGAATCATGCTTAAAGAGTCCTTTTGATTTGTCCCTTGAATTAGGGTCATCCTCGTAAATAAACATTGTAAGAAGAATCACATTTGGGATATCTTTTTCTATAGTAAGAATTAACCCTAAGGATCCTTTGTCTATAATAGTAGTTCATGTACCTGAATCTATGCAAGATCAAGAGGAAGCAATAAATTAGATATTTAACAAAGGTTTGGAAGAAGAAGAAACATAAACCATGGCTGATAATCAAGGAAACATGGAAAATATTGAAGGGAATGCAATAACTCAATAGGATAAAACCTTTTCATTTCCTATACTTAGAGATCCAAAAGATCAAACCTATATGAAGAACATTTCAACTTCAAATTTGCCCACTTTTAGTGGCAAATATTTAGAAGATCGAGATCAATTCTTATTTGAGTTCAAAGTGTTATGTCAAACCTATGATTATACAATTGATAATTATAAACTCAAAGTATCCCCTTCTATACTTAAAGAGGAAATTAAGAGGTGGTTCATGGACCTTCCAGGTGAATCTATTAATACATGGAAATAAATTTTATTGATGAATATCAAGACTAATGTAGAGTAAGGGATAATAAAAAGGACTTATTTAAGATTAAACATAAAGAGGATGAAACTTTAGAGGATTATTTGGATAGGTTCACATTTGCTCACAAATGCAATGGCTATCCACTTGTAGAAGTAGTTTTTTGTATTAAAAAACCCCACCTTGGATTTTATATGAAAAAGTGGGGAGCCCCTTTTTTATAAGGCTTGTTTATTATTTGGTATATGCATGTGTGTTTGGTTGGTTTTATTATGTGTAAATTGGATGTTTTTATCATTAAATTACTTTGGGTGCACTTATTTTCTCCTGCAACCAATTTCCATTGGAATGACTTATTGAAACTAATCTATTAATGGAAATTTTTGAAGTTTTCTATGTGTGACAGGTATTCAGATTTACTTATTTGCATTTAATTATTCAACATTATGGACATTTTTTGGTCTCCAAAATTTTATTCTTTGAAACATTTCACTCTTCAGCACTATGGTTTTTATAATATTTTATTCAGTAAATTCTATTTGGCATTTTAGTCTTTAGAATTTTTTGTATTTTGAGGAATTTCAATTGAGAACTTTCAATCAAGAAATTTCTTTCAGGCATTATTCTAATTGAAAACTTTTGGTTGGGAAATTTCCTTTGGATCATTTTGTTTGGAATCTCTTATGTGGCAAATTTATTTGTGAAGTTCTGGTCTTCAGGAAGTTTTGATCTTTAAAAACTTTTGGTTTTTAGGAACTTTCTCTTTGGAAACTTTCTTTTGGGAGATTTTCAATCAGAACTCTAACTTTCAAGACATTTCTTTGAAAAATCCTCCCAAACAAAAAATTGGTGTTCAGGGAAAAGTGTTTGGTGCCTTGGCTTTTAGAATAAATTTCATGTATATCTCTAAAGAATATTTTGGTATTTAGAGTATTTCATTTAGGACTTTGGGTTCACAAAATCAGATGATTCATTCCAAATGCAATATTTAACTCTTGACTAAACTATATATTGAAAAGTGTCAAACAGAGTAACACTGTGACATCCCCAAATGATTAATCATCCTACATGGCATGCCCATTAGGCCTAGGTGGTTAATTTCAAATTGAAATAAGGTGATAGTTTGTATACATTGGTGATTAATGGTGCATAAATTAAACATAAATGCCAAAAAGCAATAACATTAATCCACTAACCAAACTCACATCCATTGAATGTCATTAAGCTCAAGTGTATATTACCTCCTATGAATTCCAGTCACTAATTGCATTCAAGTAAGATGCAATTTGTGTAACAAATTTCCAAGTCACCTTCACCAAGAGCTCAAATCCTACCAACATTGAGAACTAATAATGGTGTCTTTATCTATAGCATACAAGGAAGCCCATATGCCATCTAGATTATCCATCAAGGATTCAATAAAATACCTATATATAATTTTTGATGCAATAGTGTTTCATGGTCTCTACACCAATTACTTAGCTTTATAGGAGGTCATAGATAATGTCAACCCATTCTCTTGTGATGAAGACATCTCCATAGAGTAAAAACAAGTTAAAATTGATTTGCTATCCTTTAAACTCTAAGTATTACATTATTAAATTGATAAGCTTGAATTCATGTCACACATTGACTTATTGTGAGACCTGTTATTTGAAAGGAAGATTGTAGACGATGGTTTCCTCCATTATGTCAACAACAACACCATTATTACATACATATCAAGTGATGAATTCATGAGGTATGTATGTTTACCCATTCTAGATTCTACATTTGATTTGTATATGAAGGAATGAGCAGGAGATACACAGGATCCACAGGATCAATCCAGGAGAAAGAACCCACAACAAATAACCTGCAAATATTTTCAGAGAATAAATAAATTTGTCACACCTAGAAAATAGGTGATAATCCAAAAATTTCTCTATTTCCTCTTAATAATCTCTCGTTAATTTCTCATATAATGCAAAGTATTTATAATACAAATAGTTTGTTTCATGTTAACAAACTATTTGTAATGATTACAAAATAGAGAAAACAAACTATTTGTTTTCTCATACTATGAACAAATATATTGTTGAGAAATTCTCAACAATAAAATAAATTAACCAAGGTAAATAAATTTTACCCTCGGTAATAAATAACTTACCCTATTAACCCTAGGTAAGCTTAAATATGCATTATTCCAACACCCTCCCTTAAGCAAAACATAGGGAGAATGACAAACAAGGATGGGTCCCAGCTACTAGGCCTGATAAGGTACCCATGTACAAACCAATCAAAATATATGAAAAATAAAGGAAGGAAAGACTTCATGGGAAATCCCCCCAAGGACAACTTCCTTCACCCCAAGCATCGCTCATAACTGAAGATAATGAGGAGAAGCCAAAATTTTAGTGAAGATGTCTGCAATCTGCTTAGCTATAGGCACAAACTCCAAAGAAAGAACTCCATCCTGAATAAGATTTCAAATGAAGTGCATGTGAATCTCAATGTGTTTTATCCGCTGATGCTCAACAGGATTGTGTGAAATAGAAATTGCACTTTGGTTATCACACCAAAGAATAGTAGGACCCTGCTATGTGAAGCGAAACTCTCCAAGCAACTATCGAAGCCAAAGTATCTCCTAACTAGCTTTGACAGTACCTCGATACTTAGCCTAAGTAGAGGACAATGCAATAGCAGTCTACTTTTTGCATGCCCAAGCAACTGGACCTGAACCAAGTGTGAAAGCAAATCCACAAGTGGACTTGCGAGTGTCAACATCACCAGCCCAATCAGAGTCAGTGTATCCAACAAGCTGTGTAGAACTCTATGGTGTGTAATGTATACCAAAGTGAGTGGTGCCCCGAATGTAGCACAAAATATGCTTGGCTGCTTGCCAATGACTCTCATGAGGCTCATGTGAGAACTGAGAGACAAGGTTCACAGTAAATGTGATGTCGGGATGGGTATGAGTCAGGTATAAAAGACTACCTACAAGTTGCCGATACAAAGTGGAATCAACAAGAGGAGTCATAAAAGTGGCAAACAACACAATACCTGACTGATATGGAGTGGGTGTAGGCTTACAATCAACCATGCCAAATCGATGAAGAAGATCTGTCGCATACTTCTGTTGTCTAATAGAAATGCCCTTAGAAGACTGAAAAACTTGAAGACCAAGAAAATAATGTAGAAGTCCCAGATCTGTCATATCAAACCTATCTGCCAACTTGTCCTTGATGTCATGTATCAAGGAATCTAAACTACTAGTGAGGATGAGATCATCAACATAGAAAACCAAAATGACAAGCTCCTCACCTTGCTTCAGGATGTATACATTGTGATCTGACTCACAACGAATAAAACCAGAACTCAAAAGAAAACTATCCATCTTCTCATACCAAGCTCTAGGAGCTTGTTTGAGGCCATAAAGAGAATGACGGAGTCTACAAACCAAGGATGAGTCCTACACAAATACTAGAGGCTGCTCCATATATATCTCCTCATGGAGATCACCATGTAAGAAATCACTCTTCACATCCATCTGAAAAATGGACCAAGAATGTGAAGCAGCAAGAGAGAGTACAAGCTGAATAGAATCCATATTAGCTACAGGGGCAAAGGTCTCAGAGTAATCAACCCCTTCAACCTGTGAAAAACCCTTAGCTACTAATCTAGCTTTGTACTTATCTACTGATCCATCTGTAGCATATTTGGTCCTATAGACCCATTTACATTTTACAAGTTTTCTTCCCTTAGGAAGAGGGACAAGATCCCAAGTATCATTCTTCATTAATGAAGAATACTCATCATACATAGCAACATCCCACTCAGGTATACCAATAGCCTCAAAAAACAACACTGGATCATCTGTACAAGCTTGTCCCAAAAGAGCAACACCAGATGTTTGTGAGCGAGTGCGATGAGAATCAGATGGATCACCAACAAAAGAACCAGCTGCATGTAGAGTGCTCTTTGCCCATTTAGGCAAAGGTGGTGAAGAAGATGGTTGTGGTGGCTGAGTAAGTGCAACATCATCATCATCCACAATAGAAATAAAATCCTCACTATCCTCAGTAGAAGGAGGGGAAGAAGAAGAACTAGATGTACACTCTTGTGGAGTGGGTAGCTCATCAACCTGAACATCCCATCAAAACAACACATCATGTGTGGCAGGATCAAAAAGACGGTAGGCTTTTACATCTTCACAATAACCAACAAAAATGAGTGGTTGGATTTTCTTCTCCAATGCTTTACGTTTGTCATCAGGAATGAATGCCCATGCTTGACTCCCAAAGATGCAAAAATCTGAAATATCAGGCTTGATCCCAGACCAAGCTTCTTCTGGTGTCATATTTTGCACAGCTTTATGAGGCATACGGTTTTGAATGTAGTTTGCACAATTTACAGCTTCAGCCCAATATTGTGGACCCAAATTTTTAGAGTGAATCATACAATTAGCCATCTCTTTCAATGTTCGATTCTTCCTCTCTGCTACACCATTTTGTTGAGGAGTGTGTGGTACAGTGAACTGATGTTGTATCCCATGGTCAATACAAAAATCATAGAAAGCATTACTGTCATATTCCCCCCCATTGTCAGTGCGTATCTTCTTAAGAGGAAGAGATGATTGTTTTTCAACAAAGGCTTTGAAAGCCTTAAAAGTTTCAAAAACTTCACTTTTCAACTTGAGAAAATATACCCAAGTTTTACGAGTGAAATCATCAATGAATGTGAGTGCATATTTAGCCCCTGAAAAAGAAAGAGTTGGAAAAGTCATCAAATCACTATGAACCAACCCAAGGGTGCATTTTCACGTGTGGCCTTACCAACTAGAAATGGATCCTGGTGTTGTTTACCAACTAGACAACCAGGACACACCCCATCAATACAAGAGACCTTAGGAAGGCCTTTTACAAGATGTTTTGTACTCATTTGTTGCATATATCCATAACTCAAATGTCCTAATCTCTCATGCCACAATTTGCTGAGATTATAACCATGTGCTATAAGTGAAGAACCAGAAGACATAAAAGACTCAAACTTATCAAAAGTATAGAGTCTTGCAGTATGGTCTGCTATACCTGTAGCAACTATCTCACTAGGATCATTACATTCTCTTATTACAACATCATGTGAAGTAAACTCCACAATTTTACCAGTACCAGAATTACATATTTTATATACAGAGAGAAGATTATAAGAGATTTGGGGTACAAGTAATACATTGTTAAAACATCCATCCTATTTATCAACAATACCTGATCCCAAAACTTCAATCTGTGAGGAGTTACCCATAACAATATGTGATGTACTAAAATCTGTAAGGGAAGACAATAGATCCTTAGAATGTGTGAGATGGTGAGAAGCACCTGAGTCAAAAATCCACTGATCCTGACATGAAGATATAGCCCTGGCTGAAAGTGCTTTCCCTTTTCCTATAGAAGTAGAAGGAGATGGAGACAGAATAGAAATTTTGTGTTGTCTGACCACTGCCTCTAATGCTTCCATCTTCTTAAAACATCTACTTTCATCATGATTAGGACCACCACAAAAATTACATGGACCAAATGTTTTCTTCTTTTGCTTAAAGGACTTTTTGGTCTTAGTAGATTTAGAATGATGAGGTGATTGGGTGGTGGGCTATGGAGGGTTATTTGAAGGTGCTTGCTTTTTAGACTTATGTGAAGGTTTTCATTTAGAAGAATTAGCAAATAGAGCATGACTAGGACCAGGTAGAGCATCTAAGGCCATTAATTTTGTTTGCTTCCTAGTCAATCTTTCACAAAAAACTTCAAAGGAAGGCCATTTGAATTCATCACCTAATGTATCCATCATAGTATAAAAGGCAGAGGAAAAAACACTATATGGTCCTTTCAACTTTGAAAAAATCATGAAAATGCACTCCTAATCACTTTTATCCTTGTCACCAGCTTTCAACTGTGACCTTATAAATTTGAATTTTGCCAAGAATTCATCTATTGAAGGGAAATCTGATGGAGAGAGAGTACTCAATTCTGCATCTAATTGCAAAATTTTAAACTCATTAACTTTGCCAAATAGGTTTTTAAATTTCTCCCATACCTCTTTTGGTGTAGTAGCATCTGAAATGTGAAATTGAAGATTATCTGAGACATTGAGGCAGATCAATCCAAGAGCCTCATCCTGCTTACAACCATATGCATATTTGTCTTTTTCAGTGGTGAATGCTGCAGGTGTCGTTTCAGAAAAAATTCTCCATAAGCCCTTTGATTGAAGGAGTTGTTGCATTTTTGGCTTCCAAACATGGTAATTTTTAGAATTTAGAGGTTCAAACAATCGAGATTCCATTCCCGAGGAAGATGATGAAGTTGACAAGAACAATCTAGACATTTGTTTTTCCTCAAAAAAAAAACACCCCTCCCGTTACAATTTAACGTCTCCCGATGAAATTTAAAAAAAAAATAGCCTTGGCTTATACAAAATTAAAAAATGGATTTTATGCAAAAAAAATGTAGGGGGATTTGACCCCAAGACCTCCTCCCTACAAATTTTTAACAAAATATCTCTAGCCGCTTTAGCAAAGTCAAATTTGAACTTTCAAAGCTAGAGACTTGCATTTAAACCACTAAAAATTAAAATAATTAATTAAAAAAAGGCTAAAAATGACTCACACATGTGATATGTCAGCTTAATAATCTTTGGCTTTATCAAAAATAAACTCTTTTTCCAGCAAGGCGTGGTGGTCAGGGAAATATTTGAGAAAAATAGCCAAGGAAAAAACACCTTTCAGCAATGCAGAATGGCTCCACTAGATCTGCCAAAAAAGACTGTACGGCCTGCTCCAAATCCGTCCTTCTCAGCATGAAATAAAATATTTTGAATTATACTATCACATTAAACTCTCATATTTTGATTTTATATATAATAAGGCATTCAAAAATGAGAAATCCGTACGGCTATACAGCATGCAAAAAAACAATTTTTAATTTCCTGTTGTTGGCTTCCAAAACGTTGTATGGCCTAATCCAAATTCGTCAAAATTTATATGGATAGAAATATATAAGAGTCATATTTCATTAACAGGTCTCATATTTGAAAAAAGTCAACCGTACAATCTGACACATCAGAAAAATGGACAGGTACTGCAGTCTGCCAACAGTCTGCCAACAGGGACCAGTCTGCAATTTTTTAAATGAAAGAGCTGTACGTCCAGCATTAAATGAAAAAATTAAAATTGTAATGGATTCCTGACTTTATTTACTAAGTCCTCATGAAAAAAAATATGATTTTTGGAATCTGTACGGTCATTTAATGAGCATAAAGTACATAATTTTCCAAAAAAAAACTAGTAAATAAGAACCAGAATTTGAGAGAATTAAAAATATCTGTAACACATCAATAAAATAATATTTTTGAATGTGTTAAAAGATGAAAAATTTCATGGAATAGGATCTTCAACTGGAACTCCAAGCTCTGATACCATGAAGGAATGAGCAGGAGATACACAGGATCCACAAGATCAATCCAGGAGAAAGAACCCACAACAAATAACCTGCAAATATTTTCAGAGAATAAATAAATTTGTCACACCTAGAAAATAGGTGATAATCCAAAAATTTCTCTATTTCCTCTTAATAATCTCTCATTAATTTCTCATATAATGCAAAGTATTTATAATACAAATAGTTTGTTTCATGTTAACAAACTATTTGTAATGATTACAAAATAGAGAAAACAAACTATTTGTTTTTTCATACTACGAACAAATATATTGTTGAGAAATTCTCAACAATAAAATAAATTAACCAAGGTAAATAAATTTTACCCTCGGTAATAAATAACTTACCCTATTAACCCTAGGTAAGCTTAAATATGCATTATTCCAACAGTATAGTGTGGTTTGTTGGAAGAATAAAAATAACATAGAATAAGCATTGAGGAAGTGGCTTCTCTAAGGAGAGAATTTAACACTCAAAGAAAACTCTAAGAACTGTGTGTCCATTACCAGGTTCCAAATGGGAAAATGCATTAACATGGCATTGATAAACCATTTGTTTGGCTACCCAAGCATATAATGCCTTCATTTGGAGTGGGTACCACTACTCAATTTATTTATCACCTTAGATCACACCTATGTAATTGGGGTGACTATCAACACCCACCTATAAGAGTTGATGTTACACAAGGAAATGATGCCCCAGGCTGGTAACTTTTAGATGATGTCATATCTTTTAGATACAGTCATGGGGACTATTTATAGACACAACAAGGATCTATCAATTCTAAACCCCAAATACATTTAGAATAGAATCCTTGACTTCTACACATTCATCCACATTTATTTGCATGTGAGGAATATTTCTAGAATTGTAGAGGATTTGTACTATCGTCAGGTCTAGATGGAAATTCATGATGAACCACTAGCCAAGATATATAAAAACATTTCCAATTAACTCATGAATTTGTGTGATTATTTGATATACTTGTAAAGTCACTGATAACCTTCAACTAGGATTTTAACCAATTTCCACCAAAGTGCATAATTTGGTCTAAAAACACTAAAAAACATTAAAAGATTTGAAACTAACATATTAAAGTGCTTATTTTGGCCAAAGTATCCCTAAATGGGGCAATACATTTTATGGGCCAACAAACTTTGATCATATCATTTCAAGTTAAAATGTTAGTTTTGCACTTGGGTGCTCTAGATTGCTCTTTTCTATCAAATCTCTTACACGAGACATGTGCCTTTGTTATTTGGTGTTGATAAAATCCTAAATGGGATAATAGATCCATTGCATCTAACAACACATCCTAATTCCAATCCAATCAAATTTTGGGCTAATAATAAGACTTATGGACTAATTTGAGTAATTTGTGCATAAAGAGCCAAGGTTTTCATCAAATTGCTTAATCATGCGCAAGAGCTAATGAAACAAAATAATGAGCCTAATTAATAATTAAATGGAACTTGTTGAATCATTTCTTTTCGAAAATGAATATTGAATATCTGCATCATCAAGTGACATCATTTCTTGGGAAGACATCCCTCAGCCATATATGCATAAAATATCAAGATTTAGACCTCTATGCCTCATTAAGACCCTCCATGCCTATTCAGTACCCCTCTATCCTAGATATTTATGAGCATATTTATTAATTTTAATTACATAATTTAATTAATATGTATCCACACATCGCCAACTTGAGATGAATGGTTCAAGTTGATTCTAGACATTTTTGAAAATCTATAAAAAGGAGGCCTCAAAGCCATAATTTGAAGCTCTCACATGCCAAAGTTATAATGATGAATTGATTCCAAATATTCATGAAAATTATTATTATAATGCTAAAATATTTAGCCAATCCAAACTAAGCCAAAGCCACACAAGGTGCCAAGGAGAGATGGAGGTAGCCAAGTGTCTATTAATGTAGACTTCATGAACACAAAGCTGAAAAACCACTACAACTAGAATTTTGTAATATACAAAGAAGGTGAAGGAAGGTCTTATTTCATTTTTTAGTTGTGTTTTAATTTTTTTTGTTAACTAAGCTCCCCATAGTATCTAGGCCTAGAAATGTTATGCTAGTGTGTTTATTTCAATTTTTATTTCATTTTTGGAACTAACACTAAACTAACCATCCTCTCTTGAGTTAAATTCCTATTTCACATAATGGCATGCTTGGTGGGACTTGAACCAAAAATTTGATCATACATATCTTTCAATCAACTCACTAATCTTTTCCATGTAATATCTTGGAGTGAGAGGGACAAAAGGATTGAAAATTTAAGTTAATTTTTCATTTTTATTACATCATTTTTATTCCTATAAAATTCATTTTTTCTTTGTTATGATATCATGGCTCACACAGTAGCACTTTTTTGTAAATGAAATCATTATTTTTGAAATAGTGATTTCATAGACTTAACCAGTGATATCATCATCTAGAACAATGATATCATCCTTTTGGGTAGTAATATAATTCTTTTGGGTAGTGATTTTGTTTTGTTGGGCAAAAATTTCATCATTTTGGGTAGCAATTTTGCATAACATTGATTTCATTATCTAAACAATGATTTTGCATTTCTATGTTTCCTAACTGGTAAATAGTGATTATGTTTGATAACAGTGATATTGTTCATTTGTGTAATGATTTTGTCATCAAAATAGTGATTTTGTGTTTTCTGTGTTTTTTGTCTGGTAGCAGTGACATTGTTCATCCATGAAATGATTTCATAGGTAAATAATGATATTGTGTTTTATATCTGGTCTAACCTATAACTATGATATTGTTGTCTCTAATTGCAATTTTTGTAGGGAAACAATAGGATTGACTATGTAATAACAATCTTGAAATAGAGAGCTCATTTTTAGAAGTTGCTTCACTCATTTCCAAATTAGCTTCAAAGCTAAGGGACATACTAATTTTTTCATTATAGGATCAAGCTTATAATTTGTTATAACATGATTTTTAGACCCTTTTTGAAAGTTTAAGATGGATTAGGGACCTTGTTTTGGTGCTTAACAAAGAATTTAAATGTTTAGGTAAATGTTTTAACAAAATTTTCTTTCAAAGTTACAACTTAAGACCCAAGGGGTCAAAATAACACCACCTAATCTTTCCTTTGGGGCTTAAAATTGAATAGACTTGTCAATTTTTGTTTTCAATAACTATTTAATTAGAGCTTGATTTGGAAAAAAGAGGGATGTTGCATATATGCTCTTCTATCCATCCCCTTTAGGAACTCTTTGAATCAAAAGTGTCATCCTTATTGCAAACATGCCTAGTCCAAGGTATAGAAATAATGTCATCTAAAGCACTCTCTAAAAACTCATCATAGCTTGGGTGACCTTGAAAATGACCCTAAAATCTTTCTATTAGTCATTTATTTTTATGCAAACTTGGCTTGTAAGGGGGACTTAATTACCTCCCATAAATTCTATAGGGAAGCTTTAACCTGGGGTTTCATCTCCCAGCACTGACTTCATCCACTCCCACTAGGATCAAAGGTTTGAGTGGTTCAAACCACCTTCTAGTGTTGGAGTTACACACAAGATGTATCTACACTTTGGACATCACACTACACTGAGCAAGTGATGAATTTAGTTGTTGAAAAAAGGATAAGAGCTTTTTATAATAAGCTAAGTTCTATAAATACCCAATTATGTGCTTTTATTTTGCATCATGATGTGAAAGTAATTGTGTAATTGATTCCCTTAGAAACATTCAAAAACTTGTAGTTTTTCCCACTTATTGTAGAAATATTGTTAGTGCAAGGTGCACCTCAAGGTCCATGTCACAATACCATCATTTAAGAGAAAGGGGGTGTCAAAACCCTACTATAATGTGCATTTACTTTCAGATGAACACTAAATGCCTCTCAAATGACATATATTGATGGATTCTAGCAAAACCAAGCAACCATGTCAGTTTAGGACCTAAGAACAGTTAATTAATTGGTTTTGTCCTAGATTAAAGTCTTATTTTGAGTCAAAACTTAGTGTGAACAAATGATACAAATGAAAACACATAGTCCTCATTTTTATTTTAACAAAGAGGTGTTATACTACCCACATGAATCATTAATTTTCCTTGTTCAAAGTTCATCAAAACTTGGAGTTGTGTCATCCACTTTGGCATAGTTATGCTTCCCAATTAAGTCTAAACTCTTACTAAACATTGTTAAAAGTGCTTAATTTATAATCTATATTAAAAATTTCACCTTCATAATTTCATATGGATGATGTGCTAAGTGGGTTTGTCATTTGCACTAAATTTGAGGGAAATTAGGTTTAATTTCCTATCTAGGTTAAAGTCCATTTAAGAATCATAATCATTATCACCACTTGATAGACTTAAGTCATTTTGTGTTAAACACTTGCACTTTGAGTTTTATGAACCAAACATTTTTTTATTACAATCCTTTTTCTGTGGAGATCATTTGAAGCATAATTTTTTACCTTAGGGATATTGTCAAAACTTTGAAGGTATGTATGTCATTTAAATTAAGAAAGGTAGTATTACGGTACCAAATTTGTGAGAAACCATCTTTGCCTTATAGAGTTTTTGAAACAAACATTTTGTCACATATTTTGAGTAGTTTAACATTGTTATGTTGACCAAAAAATTTCAAACATTATTTCATAGACCTTTTTCCATAGAGTTCAAGTTTGTGCACATTTTTAAATCCAATCCAAGTATACCTTTGTGAATCTTTATCTAGCATAGTTACGCCATTCACATTTGTCTAGCCCGTTTGTTAAAAGAACTAAGTTTTATACAATTATTTGTGAGAAAATAAACTATCTCTAGAGTTCCTTTTGTTTCATACCTTATACCTATTTGATCAAGTTCATGTCTAAGAGTCGAATGCCTAGTTTTTTTTAGAAGTGTTTCAAAATATGTTAGATTAAAGTCTCATCTATTTAAAATTTTAGATTTTGACTCCATTTGGCCAAGAGTCCTAGCACATGGCTTTTTTGAGCCTAGATTTTGATGTCATGTTTGGCCAAAAGACCTAGTAACTTTTTATTTCCTAGATTAGACTAATTTGAAACACTTCAACCTTAGATTTTAGCATTTTAATTTTAGGCCCATTTACTTTATCCTTTTGTATAAGGCATGTAATGTTAGATACTTAATGTTAGCTTGATTTATCACAAATCATTGCATAATCCTTTCCATCATTTTGATAAAATTGAAACCAAGTTTGAACATCATCTTTTTATACATTGTATTTTTAGAGTTTTTATACCTCTATTTCTATCACAAAACATTCACTATGGATCCCAACATGTATTCTTACACTTGTAGTGGAATCATTTACAATCCAGGGATTAGTAATGTGGTTACACAAGAAGAAATGGTGTAAGACCCTTATGAAAATAATATTACTTATGAGACTAATTATTATCCCTCTTATAATACTCAAATAGGGGCACAAAACCAAGATCCATTAGCTAACTATTTGGTTAATAAACCACCGTATTCAAAATAGGACCAAAAACAAACTACACAATACCTAGATACAATACCTACTATTGAAAAACCTTGTCCTCAGAAAACTTACTCTATTAATTCACCTTACATGTATGATCCTTATTTGTTTTAGTTTCATTTATTGGAGAACAAAGATGATATTTTGGTTAGACCCATAAAGGTAAGGGCCAAGTTTTTGGTAGACTTCCCCCATGAAAGTTTACCAAGCCTAGTAAGAACACCTCATAATATATTATACAGTTAATATGATTCTTCTATAAATAGTTTAGATATATTACAAATGATGTATCAAGTCCCTAATATTCCTAACAAAGGGAAGAACCTCATGGAAAACCACTTTAACTCAATGTAGGCAACATATCAAACTTATCTAAATCTAGTGTGCAATTTCAATTAAATGACCATGGTGAGTAAGCCTCTTATTTATTTAGTTCCTTCAATACGAGTGTTGATAGATTTAATTGTTAAAGACAACTAGAGTTTAAACCCTATGTAAAATAATGAACAAAACATAGTGGATAATGTGCAAGAAATGTCCAATCCAAATTAAAATGGTACTAATAAACAAAAAATTATTCAACAACATGTACCTTTAGTTAATATCGTGAATAGCTTTGAAAGCCTTAGAATGTGAGTTTTTTCACCCCAACCTTAACTAGTTGCTTCATCAAGTACACAACCAATAGGATCAGGTAGTCAACCAATAACCAATGATGTGCCTCAATAAAAAAATGAGATAAATCCTATTCCTCCTAAATATATGACAAATAACATTCCAAAATAACAAGCACAAATGAATATATTGATGCGATAGAGGCTGAATATATTATCACCTCAATATGGGGCAACTAATGTTCCACCTTATCAGGTGGTATCAAACATACTACTTTAGTCATAGGCTAGTGTGCCAATTCAAAACCAAATGATGTCTAACCAACAATGTATAAATATTGGTTAGCGATAGGTGTTGAATATTTAATAATCATTGACCTCCCAATAGGGATTCATGCAACAAGGAGGTTTTAATATTTCTCAACTACCTACTAGGTAATAATTGCCTTTGATTTAAAATGTGACACTTATTCAAAAGTAGGGTCTTGGTTCACAAGTTCCAACTCAATGGGAAGGTCTGATTAGTCAACAACATGTCCCTTTTCAACCATAATAGGAAAAATATGATTATATCCATCCATCCCAACCACAAAATCCTTAACATCAAACCTTCATCGCTAACCCAAACCAAAATATTAGACAACCAAACATGCAATTTTAACTAGTACATCCTAATTTATGTATGCATATTCCTAGTTAATTTCCCAACCAATCCAATGTATCCTAAATACCCCCATCATACCCTAGTCTAAGTTTTCCACTTGTGACATCCCAACCATCTACCTAGACCAATATTCCCATAAGTTTCCTAGAGCAAGAGTTACAAAAAATTAAGGATGCAATCACCTCCATCCAAGTAGGGAAATAGATTAAATTTTTTAAGTTGAATGATTTGTGTTCCTATCCTTTCAATATGGATTACTTATATATTTCATTTTCTCTAGGATATGAGACACCAAAGTTTGATAAATATAAGGGAAAAAATGACCCCAAAGTCCATTTAATTGAGTTGTTTGTCGCATGCCAACTAGTGGCATATAGTGAGATATACATTTTGTTGTTATTTCAAAGGATATTAGATAGAAAAAAGTTGGAGTAGTTCTTGAAGTTTCCTAATAATTTAAAATTTTATTTTGATGATCTTTTAGATAAGTTTGTGTAACACTTTTCCTATAATCTTGAGCATGAGATTTCACTGGTTGATTTGATGCAAGCTAAAAAAATCCAATGAGAGTTTTGAAATCTATCAATGGTGATGGAGGGCACTTTCAAGATGATTCACTCATAGTTTACTAGGTGAATAATTAGACATTATATTCACTAAAAAATTGTATAGTGAGATAGCCTTTCATTTGGAACTGTAGTATGTACATACCTTTAAATAAATCATTAACAAAGGTTTATTAATTAAGAGATTGATTATTATTAAAGGAGTCATCAAGATTCATTCAACTAATCAGAATCAAGGTACCAATTAGGGAAGTGGCCAGAACTAATATCCAATCTAAGCGCAAACATCACAATCATCATAGGCCAATAACCAAGATAGACCAAAGTAGTTCAACCATAATAGGAATGTTGTGGGTAATAGAATAACTGAGTCATGTCATGTCCAAATAGTGTAAACATCAGTTGCTCAACTTATACCACATTTTTAGCTTACTCCTACCTAACAACTTCTTTAACCAATCCCATAATCACAACAACCTAGGCCCATGTAGCAAATGCAACAACCTTTACCACTATAAACCCCTCATTTGAGTAAAATTGCACCTATGCATCATGTTTTTAGTAACCTTGGAGAACTTATTGATTTTGTATTTCACAAACTTGCCATTTATAATTTTATTAGTTATCCTATACCAAATCATTATCTTCAAGGCATCCCTTATCCTTATAGGTACCATCAAAATGAATTCTATGAATATCATTAGGTCAATGGGCATAATTTTTGAAGATGTGTGTAAATCAAGCATTTGATTGAGAATATGTTGGAAAATGGGAAGATAACATTAGATAATAGTGATTACACCTCTAATCAAACTCTTAGGATTTATTAAAACCCTTTTCCCTAACATAACAACTGGTATCAACAAGAACAACTATGGCTAGTGTAACAACAAAATGAATAGTATCAAAATCAAAGGAAAAACTGGCAAAACTAGAAGAACCAGCATCAGAACCAATAATGTCAAAATAATAGACAAAACCAAGGTTATAATGGTAAGAACCAATAAACCTACCATGCAATTACACATGACTACAATAGGGTTGTAGGTCATATTATAGGGAGTAGAGTTAATACTATCTCCACTAATCCTAGACTGAGCACCAATCAATATAGACCATTTATAAACAATGCCACTCAACCAAATTACATGGATAATCCTTCTTTGACTTGGGACCACACACAGGCAAACCAATAAACTAGGATTTCCACTTTTAAACCTTATACTAATAACTCATCCTTGCCCTGTGACCACATACAAGTGCATGGACAACTGAGACTTGTCTTATCTAGTCCCACACCATTACCACCATTTGTTAGAAATAATGGTCTTTTATTTAACCTAAATTATGAAATCATAACTTGAAGGTCAAATATTATCATCCCAAGCCTACAACCATCTACCACTTTTCCCATTATGCAACCTATCATTCAACCTCAAAACAAGCCATTTACCACTAACCCAGACAAGAAGTTTGATATTGTGGAATAATTATAGAAGACACCAACCTAGATCTCTATTTTAGATTTGATATGAAAATAAATAATCTATAAGAACATTTTGAGTGAGTTACTAACCCAATCCACTATTACCAATGACATATCCCTTGATAAATTTCAAGCTTTGGTTGGATACCTATCTCCCACCCAACAAGTCACATTCAACCAAAATTATATGTCTTCCCTTGGCCCACTCCATAATAATCCATTATACATATAATTTTATATAAATGGAATAAAATTAAACATGTCCTTATAGATAATGGGTCAATCCTCAATATAGTGTCTCTAAAGCTCATCAAGCTTCTTGGGTACATAATGGTAGATCTCCAGCCAAAAATGATAACTATCAAAGCCTACGATAATTAGGAGAGAGATTCATAATGCACCATTATCTTGTAAATTATTATTAGGTCTTTGACCCATGATAAATTTTTCCATGTGCTTAATATTGAGTTGTCATATAATATGCTTCTAGGTAGGCTTTGGTTACATGATATTCATGTAGTCTCATCAATGTTGTACCAATGTATCAAGTTCTCCCATTTAGGGATGGAAGTAAATATTCTAAGATATTTTCACCCATATGAGTACTATAAGCATCTCGATGCCAAGTTTCAAAGCTAAAATTACCAATACAACATGAATCCAATTTCCAAGCAAGATAAAGGAAAGGCCATACTTATTAATTGTCTAAAGGATAATTGCATAAATCCTAATACCTTGGATTCCTTTTACCACCTCTTAAAGCTTCTAATCATTTCACCACTTTAGATAATGGCCTAAGGGATTATGTGACCCATGATACCTTTCATATTTCCAATCTTGCTTAAAATATAAAAACCTTTGAAAGACCTAAGGTTACCCCACACATGCATTGGCAAAAAAAGAGCAAAAATAAAGTACATGTCATGTGTGTACCAACATCTAGAATAAAACCAAACCCTCTCGATAGATATGAATCATGGTTATATAGTGACAACCAAGATGATTTTTATAAGAGTACAAAGTATCATATTCTCAATAAGACCAAGAGAATCAAAACTATGAAGGAAGAGGCCTCAAATTGAATAAAAAAGCAATTATTGAGCCAATTTTTATGACCAATACAAAAGACCCTATGGACTTAGATTTAAATTTATTGGGGGTGATCCCACATATCTTATTCAAGTTCCATCACTGGTAACTAGTGATGACAATGTCGACAATGAAGTAGAGTCTGATCATAGCCTTATCTTTGATGACCTAGCCAAGACTAACCTATTTGATAACAATGCCATATGTACCCTTAGCCCAGTTATTTATCACAACCCATTGCCATTATACTATCCCCAACTAATAGATTGGGACCAACAAGAATCTATTTTACCATTTTATGAATTTTATAATGATGAGGCATTCTATGATTTTATAGGCCTTAAATACATAATTTTATTAGAAGATCATAAATCAAGGTTCTCAATCACATTGGATCCTAAGCCTATTTTAGAGAGTGGGTGAACACCCTTAGCCAAAAACAAATAAATAAAACATTAAGGTCCCAAAGTGAAAACCTCTTTGATGGAATTTATGACTAGGGAGAAAGTAAAGATAAAGGTCATTCTAGTGGTGAAAACCTATTTCAGACACCATTAGATGGGGGTTTTCATTCATCTTTGAATTTAGACCAAGAGACCACCAACAATGAACTTACCTATCGATTTGAGTTTAGTTTTGAGAAAAAAGTGTTTGATCAAATTATTCAAGAATTTCCAATTATTTTTACCACATGGCTAGATCTCCCATTAGGGGACTCAAATTCATCATGCCTAGGAGAAGTTGAAGAGCCAGTCCTAATAGAGGACCCTTATATAGTCTAACAGTTAAAGTCTTTGCCTACTATCCTAGAAGATGGTTTGACCCTTATAGTTGAAGATATAATAGAGATAAAAATTAAGACTCCATCAGAAAAAAAATAGATAAAATTAGGCACATCCCTCACTGAGGAGGAATGTAAAGTCTTTAAAGCTCTATTAAGAGAATTTGTAGATATCTTTACATGGGCTTATTTTAACATGCCAGGTTTGGACCCCACCTTGGTTTTACATCACTTTATGGTAAATCTTGATGTGAAACCAGTTAATAAAAACTTACACAAGATGAATTCTTCATTATTGTATTAGTAAAGAAAGAGTTGGAAAAAATCTTAGATGTAGGATGCATTTGATCTATTGACTACTCAAAATGGATATCTAATGTTGTACCTATTAGCAAAAAGATTGAAGGAATCAAAATTTGTACTAATTTTCAAGACATACAAAAAGGTTGACATAAGGATGACTTTCCATTTCATAATATTGACATGATCATTGACTCCATGGTAGGTTATGTGATGTTTTCACTCATGGATGGCTTTTTAGGATATAACCAAATTAGAATAACACCAAAAGACCAACACAAGACAATGTTCACCACTCCATAGGGAACCATCTATTATCAAGTAATTCCATTTAGTATTAAGAATTCTAGAGCTACATATCAAAGATCCATGACCATCATATTACATGATATTATTGAAGACTATGTCAATGACATACTAGGCAAATCAAAACCCAGTGCCGACTATCCAATAGTGGTATGTAGAATATTTGAAAGACTGAGTAAGTATAAATTCCAACTAAATCCAAATAAATGTGTTTTTAGAGTAACATCCAAAAAATTACTTAGCTTCATCTTGATTCATAGGGGTATTAAATTCGATCCAGCGAAAGTCCAAGCTATAACAAAGATGCTACCACCAACCAATTTGAAGTAGATATGTAGTTTGTAGGGAAAAATATAATCAATTTGATGCTTCATATCTCAATTAGAAGACAAGTTTCATCCATTTACACATATTATAAATAAGGGAGTTACATTCCACTAGGACAATCACTACCAAATAGATTTTTAATAGCTAAAATATTACATATCAAATATACCTATTTTGTTACCCCCTATACTAGGAAAACCCTTTTTATTGTACCTCTTAGCTATAGATATTTCCTTGGGGCTATTCTATCTCAGCATGATGAAAATGTAAAAGATCATGCAATATATTACTTAAGCTATACATTGGTCATGTATGAACACAACTATACACCTATTGAAAAAGCCTATTTAGCCATAGTATTTGTAGCTCAAAAATTTTGACACTACATGTTGAATAATAAGACCATGGTCATTTCAAAATTTGATCTGCTCAAGTATATACTATATAAAATAACTTTACAAGGTAGAATGGCCAAATGGAACATGATTATTAGTGATTTTGACATCAAATACATCAATTAAAAAGCTATTAAGGGGCAAGTTATCATAGATCAACTTGTTGAAGCATCTGTTACAGACATAGAGCAACTCATATTCCAATTTTTTGATGAATCCATCATGACCATCATAGAAACACCTCTTTAAGAGTAGTAATAGAAGCTATATTTTGATGGGTCATTTATGGCACATCTATTAGGGGTAGGCCTTTTATTTATTACGCCATAATGGGATCTAATCCCTAAATCATTCAAGATTAGTTTTCCTTCTACTAACAATATAGCTAAATATGAAACACTTGTTGCAGGGTTTCACTGAGTGGTACAATGGCATGTATCTCATCTCAAGGTTTATGGTGATTCTTAGTTAATCATCAATCAGGTTATAGATCATTTTCAGACCAAATATGACAAGTTGGTTTCATATAAGGCCATGGTCGACACTCTTAAATAATAGATTGTCGACATTTAATTTGAGCATATACTAAGGGAAAGTAATAGAACTACAGATGCTATGGCCACTATTATATCTTTGATTGAAAAATATAAAAAGCTAGAGAGTATCAATTCCTCATTGAGAACTTGTTTGCACCATCTCATGAGCCTTCCACTATCATGATGATTTGTGATATTGTTGGTCTTAGTTCTATTTGGTACTTAGACCTTTACAACTACCTTCATGACAAATTTTTACCACTTTAACTCTCTTGAAAATAAACCAAATCCTTTATCCATCACTCCACTCATTATACTCTACTTGGATCAACCCTCTACCACCATGGTTTTGATGTAACTTTGCTTCATTATTTAAATTCAACAAAATCTACACTAGCATTATGAGAGGTTTACAAAGGAATATGCAGAGCCCACTCCAATAGGGAATTCTTATCCAAAAATATCTTACATATTGGTTATTATTGGCCCATAATGGACATAAATGTAGCTACATATGTAAAGAAGTATGACAAATGTCAATGACATGCTAATCTGATTCATGCCCCAGCCAACACTTTGAAACCAATGTTGTCACCATGGCTATTTGCTACATGGGGACTCAACCTCACTAGGAAGATTAACCTCACTTCATATAATGGACATAAACATATCCTTACCACCATTGAATATTTCACTAAGTGGGTTGAAGTTACAACCCTCACTTATGACTAGACAAAAAATTTCCAAGTTCATCTTCAACCATCTTATTTGCCATTATGGTATCCCCTCTAACATTATATCTGATAATGAAGGATCATTTAAAAAAAGGATGATGATAATATATGTACTGAATATAATATTACACAACATTTCTCTACAACATATTACCCTAAAGGTAATGGCCAAGCTGAAGCATCAAACAAAACTACTATCAACATTCTCAAAAAATTTGTTAATGATGCCAGTCATGACTGACACCTTCAAATATTTCTCTCCCTTTGGGTACACCATACCAATCATCATACCCCCATAGGAGCCAATTCATACTCACTTATTTATGGTATTGAATCCATACTTCCTATTGAGGCTGAGTTACCTTCACTGCGCATATCCTTCAAGCATGTCCTAGATGATCACGACTGTCGAGTAGCTTGCCTACAAGAGCTAGACCTACTTGATGAAAAACACATAGTTACACTCAACAATCTTCATGCATATAAAAATTGACTCAAAGGTCACTAAAATTGATGCATCAAGCATAAAACATTTGAAATTGGTGATCTTGTTCTTAAATAAAACAAAAATAATACCACAACTAAGAATAAGCATAAAGGTAAATTCAAACCAAACTAGATAAGACCTTTCATCATTACTGTAGATTATGGATCAAGAACATATAGGTTCACCACACTAGATATAGATGAACTTCTTGAGATAATGAATATTATCCACCTCAAGTGGTATTATGCTTGATCACTATGGTGTATTTTCTATAAAGGACCATTTTAGTTGTGCCACTTTATCACTATTTTTCTTTATATGAATATCATTTTTATCATTCCTATTAGCCTATTACCTATTCATTCTACCATTCCATTCTATCAACCAAGTGTGTTTTGAATCCTATTTACCTAGCCCATTTGACCTTGGTTTCACCATTAGGTGAACATTTTCATCTCCAATGAATCTAATCAAGTTTCAATAGTTATTTCAATCATTTCAGACAAAGATAGTATTTTGGAACATTATGATAATTTTTTTGGCAATTACATCCTTTATTTGTTGTTCCTTTCTTATCACCATCTTTGATACTAATTATAACTACCTTTAGGAAAATTAGTACCATTTATGTATACCATTTTATCCTATTTATGACCACCTATGCACAAATTAGGATCAATATTTGTTTATGGAGCCTTGACATACCAACTTGCCATTTCCTTTGTCATACTATGCCTTTATCCCAACTATGCCTATTTTGTTTGAATTAACTACTATACTAATCAGATTCCTCTATTGTAGGGTAGAACTACAGTGACTTGAGGTCCTACTTTAAGACTATGTAGGTAGCACTTGATACATGTCAAGGTTAGATTAGTCACCTCAAACCATGCTCTCACTATTTTTTGATCATCTTAAGTAATGCTCTCACTATTTTGTGAGCTTGAACCATCTAGTGTCTCATCATTATTGATCAAGTTGAGGTACTCCAAAATTTTTTAAAACATTTATAAAAAATGTTACAAATGACCAAAAACATTGAACACTTCTTTGCCTTGTGGATTCTAGGAACCCTTATTTAGTTGCAAGCAAATCACTTTTCACTTAGTTTCCCCATAATTTTTAACCTTTTCTCCCACACACTTGCCATTTTTCAAGACCATTCCTATCATTACATCACATCCATCATGTTTTTTTCATTAGTTATCATTTTCTTCCCATTTCTTGGGAGAAATATATGTGGCCTAAAGTTTTTATTGGATATTACATCCATGAAGCTATGTAGGTGGTGTCCACTTGCTTAGTACATATGGAGATATCTCGGCCACCCCCTTCCTTTTCTTTTATTCCCCCATTCTATTATTTTGTTAATTTATCCCCTATTTTATAGGGGAAATGTTCATATGGTTTAAATTTAAATTTATTTATTTATTTGTTTCTACTTTTTAATTTATTTATGTGCCTATTTTCTTGCTTTTAGTAATATTGTTTTGATTCAATTTATATGCATTTATTAGGTGATTCATTTCCCACACTTAAACTTAAATCCATCTATACTCATGCATCTACATTGACATCATGGTTGAGTATTAGATTATGGGAGTCAATCCTTATGCATATTTTGGGCAAGTCTTCATGATGTTATACCATGATGCCTACTAATATGTGCTACAACAAACCTCAGATTTAAGAACCCTATTCAACAATGGTGACATTGACATCTTCTTGGCACTGGCATCCCAATCATATCCCAAATAGATTAATTAAGCAATAAATGAATTTTAACCTTTGTTAGTTTAGATGAGCATCTCCCTACTAGCAGGTTATCCCAGTTCATCTTTATCCTTTGTATCAGATTATCATCATCATTAGGCAAATTAGTCATGTTTGTTATAATCAAGGTCCAATGATTATAGCTACCTATGGGTAAATCATTACACACCATCCCACCTATATTTCTCAATGATTTAACTACCTTTGGGAAAATCATTGTGTTGTCACCAATTTACTTTTTCTACACATACAAGGGCATGTTGTTATCTTGTTTGTCTATCCTAATTAGGGTAGCTCCATTTTCTTAATGATTATAACCACCTCTAGGCAAATCATTATGTTATTCATGCCATGTTGCCACTAATGGGGTACAATGCTTATAACCACCTTCGGGAAAACCATTGTGAACCATCCCACTTACATTCTCAATGATTTTGAATACTTTTTTCAAATTCACTGTGTTTTCACCCCATCATTTTCCTTTCATTGGTTCCCTTATTTTGCTTCTTTTTGAGGGACCATTTGTTGACCTACTTATGCTAACCATTCCCTCAATGGGGTATCATATAGTTCATCAATTGTCATTAAAGTTGTAAGCATATAGGACATTTTCATTATTTGATAATATTTTATTATTATTATAGCTTGTAATTCCTTCCCAAATAGGGGTAAACTATAGATACCTAAATCTAGCTACCGATAACCTCTAACTAGGCTTTTGACCAATTTCCACCAAAGTGCACAATTTGGCCTAAAAACACTAAAACACATTAAAAGATTTGAAAATAAAATATTCAAGTTCCAATTTTGGATAAAGTATCCCTAAATGGGGTAATGAATTTTATGGACCAACTAACTTTGATTAGATCATTTTGAGTCAAAATGCCAGCTTTACACTTGGGTGCTCTGGATTGTTTTTTTCTATAAAATCTCTTACATGAGACACATGCCTTTTTTATTTGTTATTGAAAACATCCTAAATGGGATAATGTATCTAACTCATTTGACATCGCATCATAATTTCAATCCAATCAAATTTTAGGCCAATAACAAGACATTCTAACCAATTTGAGTAATTTGTGCACAAAGAGCCAAGGTTTACATCAAAGTGCTTAATCATGATTAAAAGATAATTAAACCAAATCATAAGCCTAATTAATAATTCTATTGAAATTTTTGAATAATTTATTTTTTGAAATAAATATTGAATATCTGCATCATCAGGTGACATCAATTCTTGGGAAGACATCCCTAGGCCATAAATGAATAAAATATCAAGATTTAGGCATCCCATGCCTCATTAAGACCCTCCATGCCTATTCATTTCCCATATATAACAAATATTGATGAGCCTATTTATAAATTTTAATTACATAATTGAATTAATCCCTAACCACACATCTCCATCTTGAGATGGACAATTCAGGTTGATTCTAGCCATTTTTGAAAATCTAACAAATAAGAAGCCTCAAAGCCATAATTTTAAGCTCTTGCATGCCAAATTTATAATGATTAATCGATTTCAAATATTCATAAAAATTATTTTTATAATTATAAAATATTGAGCCAACCCAAACTAATCCAAAGCCACACAAGGTGCTAAGGAGAGATGGAGGTAACCAATCTTCCATTGATGCAAACTTCATGAGCACAAAGCTGAGCAAGCCACTACAAAAAGCATATTTTAGCATAAAATTAAGGTGAAGGAATGTCTTATTTAATTTTTTATTTGTTTTTCCATTTCTATTTTGTTAACTAAGATCCCCCCAATAACTAGGCTTAGAGATATTATGCTAGTGTGTTTATTTCAATTTTGATTTCATTTTTGGAACTAACACCAAACTAACCATCCTCTCTTGAGTCAAATTAATATTTCACAATACCCTAAATATATTATTATCATAATAATTAGACATAATTTTTACCATTTTTGTGTCCCCAAATACATCCCAAATAAGGTTGCTAAGTAGGAGATTACATATCAGCTTTAGAATGGGGTATATGAGGACCTAACCAAGAGTAAGAAGATCACCTTCTATGGATCCCATATTATAATTTGGAGGATGAAATACACATATCAGACACTTTAAATATGTTTTAGGTTCCAATAATGTATATGCCTTAGCCACCCTACCCTATAGGGATTAGTACCCCCTTGGGAGAGTGTAGTAACAAGTCCACAACATGGGCATTCCATACAAACATGTTCATTTTTATCATGACTTCTTATTCCTCAACATAAAATATGATGTAAAAGTCAAGGAAAGGGATATGAATTTTAGTTTGAGTGAGGACTTGCTCAAATTAATCCAATTAGATCCTTCCCTCTCACTTGGATAAGTAAAATTAGGGTCTTACCACTAGGGGATGAACATATTAGATTTATAGAATAGTAGAACCTTATAGAAAACACAAGATCAAAGCCAAGACCCATAAAATCCACATAATATGATGATAACTCTAGAGAAAGAGAAAGATCAAGGTGTAGAGGAAACATTAGCCACTATAGTATAAGAAGAATAACAAACTCCTCAAGTTCAAATGTCCAATATTAAACTAAGGAAGGTGAAATAATAACTAGTGAAAGAATCAATTCAGGTGAAAGACAATACTATTTGGGGAGAAGAGTAAATCATTTAACTAGATTCCTTTTATGAGGAAGATATTTCACCTACTATAGTATCTTTAGTAACCATAGCATCTAGTATGACTCTTCCCCTTCCTACCCAACAAGTGACTGCTCCTCAGGCTGAGAAGACAATAATTTTTTATAAGAGAAAAACCAAGATAGGAATGCCACATATGCCATATGGAGAGGGACCAATAAATTAGGCACAACCTTCAATTAAAGGTGAGCCAATCCATGAGGTTGATGAAGAAGAGATACAACAAGCTAAGGTTGTAAGCTTACAAGGATTAAAATAAAAGTTCCCCCTTATTGGTGACTAATAAGGTAAGGGTATTTAAATCACTACTCCCTTATTCCATCTTCCTATTATTTCTTTATTAGATGTCTCTTCTTTTCCATTTCCAATTTTTTCTTATTTTCCTCCTTTTCATCATCTCTTTCTAGATTTGTTTTCACAATAGATCCTCTAGTCTCCACCTCTATTTATACTACCAATCAACCCAACACCCAAATGATAAAATATTATACTCAATTGACTTCACTAATCCCCTCCTCAGGATTGATGCAAACTATAGTAGTGGTGCCCACCATGAGGGCTTTGAAGAAGAAACCAATCTACATTGTTCATCCCATGCCACACCTATGGAATGTAGATTAGTATAAAATAATATGTCCTTCAATGCCTAAGCCAACCCCTAAGACTGAGTATATAGAAGACACCCAAATAGAGATAAAACCACTAGATCCATCAAATTTAACTCTTGTAGATTGGGCCAAGGAATTAGGAGCATCAGCTTCTAAGAGGCCAAAATTGAAGATCACTGAGCTTCCCACTATGAGCCCACTCTTTGATAAATAAACTAGATTTGTGTAAAGGGTAAGGAAGAGGAATATATAAGAAAAAATTGGATGAGGTTTAATTTTGGAATAAAGAGAGGAAATCTACTCTCTCTCAAAGAGATAAGATAGAAAGAAGGCTTAGTCCCCTTACATTTATGACTTTAAGTCCTACATGGAAACCCACTCTACAACATTGATATCCATTAATTAAGGCATAAACCATGCAATAAAAGAATTAGAGGAGGAACTAAATACCCTTATGTAATAACAACATATAATTCACATTCCATTTGGGATAGAGCAAGATGTCCAAAGTTTAGCATTGAGATTATATGAGACATTAAATACTATTCATTCTTTGAGAGAATAATTGGCTCCCCATACAACCACAATAACTAAATTGTTTAATGTTCTCAAGGGAGATGAGAACAAGATCCATTTTTTAGTATTATATACTACCAATAAGGCATTCAACCATTTGACTTTGATTACCCCCCTAGAGGTAGTAAATGCATTAAATATAGTAGTCATTAGGACCCAAGAAGCCTAAGAATGGGTAAATGTTATTGATGCTTTAGTTAATAAGATCATAGAATAAGAGAAACACGCATTGTAAATTTGAATGAGCTAGAATTGACACATGCATGGGATAAAATTGGGATGTTAGTGGCCTAGTCTATTTTGACCAAATGTTACAAAAAACTTTAGATAATTTCAAGCAGAGTTTACAAAGCTTAACTTTAGAAGATATTGAATAAAATTTGAGTTTAGATAGGAAGGACACTAAAGTAGAAGTATTTCAAGTAGGCTTCCAAGATACTAAAATTGAGCATGTAATGCTAATGGCCTAACTGAATAGGATGAATACACCATTTCTTTTAGACATGAGCATAATGCAGGTGCACCATGTTAGTCGATACAAACACTATTAAGAGATGGAGGCCAAGAAAAATTCTTCTCTAGCACCATCTACTAGTTTATTATCTTATACTCCACATAATATCCCAAACTCAATAGTGCTTACTGATTCAATTCTTTTTAGTTCAGTCAATTTAGCTCCAGTCAAAACCTCTAGTTATAACTTTAGTTCTACCTACCACTAGAGCTCCAACTTCAACCTCCAATAAACCTACAACTTCAACTCAAGCTAAAAATACAACTCCATCTACAATTTCAATTCTACCCATAATAATGATTAGTGATAATCAAGAGTCAATCCAACCTTAGTCTAAGGCTAATTTTGTATAATTATGCATATATTAATTATTCAACTAAACATAACTAGTCAATCCTTGTTATATTTATGTTATAATGCATATGTTAATTATTCAACTAAACATAGCTAGTCAATCCTTGTTATATTTATGTTATAATTAAATCAATTATTCTACCATCATGAACACATACATGACTAATGTAATATATGATTTATAACATATATTTATGTATCAAACTAGAAATTAGGCGCTAGTTATCCTAATGTAATATGAAGTTTTACTACTCTTAGAAGATGATGCATCCCCTTCCCCAAGTCTTTTAAATACATGTAAAACCCTCTTTCAAAGGGTTGGAGTTTTAAAATCAATATAGAGGAACAAATCAATTCATTTATTATCATGTAACTATGTTTGTTCTCTCTTCTTCCTTTTCTATGTTATAAAATTTTTAGCTTCTTTATCTATATCAACTCAATAATTTTGAAGTGTGTTAATGCTACGAATGAATATAACTGTTTTAATTGATGAATTCTGATCTTACATGTGCAAAAACTATTGAATATTGGTAACTTTAATTATTTTAAGAAATTAGTATAGATTGATTTGATAATCATATGTGTGTAGGAGTATTTCCTTTGGTATAGTCTTCTAGGCATGTGTTATAGCTAATTTAGATAAATTATTCATCTAATTTGCAACCTCTTAGATAAGGGTGTGAAACAATAACTCTAAGGGGAGTAATCTTTAGTTGAGATCATTAAGCTTCCTATAATTATTTTCCTAAATTGCTAATTGTACTTATTTATTAGTGTGTAATAACTACAAGCAACAAACATTGGTCTTACAGATACTTGTATATCAAATAAATAATTAAGAAGTGACCTTTAAGGAACAAAAAACCTTATTTTATACATTACATTTCCCCTATTTTGAGTTTATTTAAAATATACCCACCATAAAGTAACTCTCCATCCATCCAAATCATTTAGTGATTACTTTCTATTATATTTCACACATCCATCCATAAACATGGTTAAACAACCTATAGGCTCAACTTGTTATTCCACCATCTATTTGTTTTAACCACATACCTATAACTCATGCCTTGGAGTGGAACCCCTCTCCCATATAGATCCTAAAATGTTATAGGCTACCTCATTCATTATTTTGAGGCGTACATAAAACCAACATCAATAGAAACAAAAATTGGGTGTTATAAGGAGCGCATACTTGTGTGTTTTATCAATAATAGAGGTTAATCACTACATAGATTTGCATTAGAAACACCTAAGAGAGTTATAAGGCCTAGATCCTAAGATAGCCTTTTAGTTCCACCTTTGTAAAATCATAGGAGGCCTAGATTAGTACCTATCATCCTTGAGGTACATTGAGACTGAACACCTTCCCCAATAAGAAACATCCCACTTATTAATCATCTTATGGCTCAACCTTGGTTAGTTATATATGTTATTTTCATCCCTAGAGACCAACATGATCTACCAAATAATCTAGATAAATACTTGCCTGCCTTCTCCCCCTCAAGTAGGAGGACATTAAAAACACATTAAATATTTTAAGGATGCTCTGAAATTAATGAATGTCACCCACTAGGATGTTATATGCAATATTTTCACATTTACTCTATAATATTTTTCTTATAATTAGTGTCTTAACTTGAAGGAAAGTTTCATCATTGCATGGAATGAATACCAAAAATACTTTTCTTGCACAATTTGAGTAGGTTACTAATCCAATTTTGGTGTATCAACATTTCACTAGCATGAAGAGAGAGCCCAATGAGTTAATATGGGTTATGAATGCAATATTTTAGAAGATGTACACTTGGTTGAATGTTTCATACAATCTAGATGTATATCTATCACTTTGGATATACAAAAACGCTTTAGACCCCATCAATGTAGTGTTTTTATAGAGAGATACCATAACCAATACTTTAATGATAGCATATTAATAAGTTATTAAAATTTACAAACAACTCAATCCATATCTAAATCCTTTGAATTCGAGGGACCAAATGTTTAATAATGGCTTTCCATCTTTGAATCTAATATCACATGCTAGCTAGAATGTCCCTACATTCAACCAAAATTAGTTGTACACTTTGCCTCCCATGGCACATCAAGTAACAAATCAAAATTATGGTTTCTTGAATAATAAAACACAAAGGAATAACCATCAAGATAACTAACAAAATCAACATATGGATAAAACCAACACAATAACCACTTAGGCTTTTGACTCTACCAAAGTTGAATTTGATTATTACAAAAAATGATCCAAAAGCTGAGGAATGGATTCTTAAATATGAAAAAAGGTATGTGTAATACCACCTATCAAAATTATATACATAATTTTTGCTTCCCAAGATACAATAGGCCTTTTAATAGACCCACCAATACTGTAGAATAATAATAACCAACTAAGCTTCTAGAAATCAATATCATGGAGACAATTTTGTTTAATTAGTGGAGTTCATAACACATCACAACATGGGAAATTGGACTGTGTAGAGTTATGTGTAGTGTTTGAAATATTTCAAATGGAAATGATCAGACAACATCAAATAATGAATCCTCTAAATCTTTCTCATAAATATATCCCCTCAATTTTATCTATGGTCTTTGAAACTTACGAGTTTTCCTTCTCTAGTAAAGATGATAATGTTCTATAGGATAATTTTGATGAAGTGAAAATGTTTCAATAGTTCAATAGGAATAATTATAATATAAGGAACAAATAGCCTCTCACCACTTCTACTCCTAATAATATAATGATTCCCCTAATTATTAAAAGTGATAATAATCCTCCTCCCCCAAAATGGAATGATCAACCTCAACATAGAGAAGAATAAATTAAGGGAGGATATAACATTGTTAAGGATATGAATAAGATCAAGATCAATATCACTCTTTATTAACTGGCACAAATCACATAATAGAAGGATCTCTTATGAAATTTTATCACAAGCAAGTATGTTGTATAAAATTCCAAAACTGCTAACATAATATTATATATAAAATCAAGTAAGCCTGAGATCCCACCTTTATTGCTAACCATTCAGGTGTTTGTCAAGAATATACAAAATTATTTGGTGGAATCCAGAGCCTTAGCTATTGTGATGCTAACTTCCATTTTCCAAAAGATTGGTTTGACCCCAAATCCATCCAAGAGGACTATTTTGTAGATGGATAAAATAGTAGTGCCTATGATAAGAGAAATTAATGATGTAAGAATCTAGTTTGCATCATAACCTTGAGTATATATTATTATCAACATATTAGTAGTATATATTCCTAAGGGATATGGGATACTATTGAGTAAATATTGGTCTAATAATCTCAATGGATATTTTTCCATGGACTTCTCTCACATTTAACTTCCATAGAGGGGTATTACCAACCAGATCATGCTTGATTAAGATACAATGATGAAACACCCAATTATAGAGTACAACACTAATAAAAAATAATTAAGTTATAAGTCTCATAGTCTTGGGATTTATACATTTACTAAGAAGCATGAAATTTATGAAGAAGTATAGGGCCCTTCTTAATTATGGACCCTTCATTTTGATAGAGCAATATCTAAGCAAGATCAAGTGTTGGTATCAAATTGGTCAATCTATAAGGAAAGAAACACTTAGAAATGTATAGGCTCTGATTTTCATGCACCAAAAATAGTGAAGAGTATGAATCCTTGATTTTGGGATTATGGTTTGCCCTCAAGAACAACATCAAAGAACTATTGGTATATAAAGACTCAAAAATGGTAATTAACCAAGTTAAGAATAAGTATCAATGTAAATTATCATATTTACATAAGTACAAGCATATATCCTAGAATTTAATCAAATTATCTAAGGCTTTAAATATAATGGCCATTCCAATGGAACAAAACCAAGTTGCTAACTCACTAGCAGCTTCAATAACAAATTTAGTACCCCTTCAAGAGTCAAAAGTATATAAGCTCTCTATAAAATTTGTACCTTATACATTAGTGCCAAAAAATATTTAAAGTATTCAAGAGTTTGATGATGACCAGTAGATTATCTAGTTTATGACCAATTCAAGATAGTTTGAGTCCCAAATAATTGATGATGAGAAAAGAAACCATAGGTGATATGAAGAATTAGATGAAGAGGATACCATAAAACTAAAGTACAATCTTATCCCATTGGGATGGTCTCTTTGGAAAGATCATTTCATATGGACCCTCAAGTACAACAATAAATGCATCTCGAATCTAATGAATCTGAGTTTAGCTCAAAAAATGTGGGTGATGAAAGAAACTCACACCTCGTAAATATAAATTTAAGTTTTAGTCCATACAAGAGATAAAGGGTCAATGAATTGATCATAAGATATAAATACTTAATTTTATGGATGTATGATGACTTGAAGATTTTTAATCCTAGAGTCATTACCCATATAATTTCACTCAAGCTAAAAAGATCCATTTAGGTAGAAGCAAAGACTAGTTAATCATATTCTATAACCATTGATCCAGAAGGAAGTAGATAAGTTACTAAATGCTTGGATAGTCTTTCATATCATGAATTCAACATAGGTGGCTAATCTAGTTCCAATTAGTAAAAAGAGTAGTGAAATCAAACTATGTCAACTTCAAGAACCTTAATAAAGCCTCTAAAAAAGACAACTATCCTTTGACCTCATTAAATGTGGTGATATAAACTGTGAGTGGTTCAATAATGATGTTTTTCTTAGATTGATTTTTAATATATAATCAGGTATTGGTGGAATCATAGGACATAATGAAAACTATGTTTACTAAAAAATGGGTAACTTATGCATATAAACAAATGTCATTTGGGATAATTAATGTTGGAGATACCTTTCAAAGAGTGATGGATCATGCATTCCAAAGAATGATATTCAAATGCATAATTATATACATTTATGACCTCATTATTTTCTCTAAGAATGAGGTTGATCATATCTAATCTATTTTTGAAAGATACAAGAAGCTTGATATCTCATAAAACACCAAAAAGATCATATTCAGTGTTATTAAAGGCAAGTTTTTGGACCACATTATCACCAAAGATGGGATCGCCATTGATCAAGAAAAAATTCAAGTAATTTCTAGAATAATGTTCCCAAACATAAAAAAGGAGCTCAAGTCCTTCTTTGGGAAGATTAATTTTGTGAGAAAATTCATATCAAGATTTGTAAAGATTATCAGACCCTTGAACACAATGCTTAAATAGGATGCCAAAGTGGGATTGACACCTGAAGCTAAGAATTCCTTCCAATATATTAAGAAGTCTATATCATAGGCCCTAGTGCTGGTGAGCCTAGACTTTACTAAGGATTTCTTCCTATACTCATTTACTTCAGAGTGTAGCATTTCTACTATACTTACATAAAATAAAGAAGAAAGAAAACATTATATCACTTTTATGATCAATAAATTAAATGACACAAAGCTCAAATACTCTATAATTGACAAATAAATATTCTCCCTTGTCAAAGTAGTCAAAAATTTTAGACATTACATCCTTAGGAATAAGACCATTACCATTATACCAGATCCTATTGTCAAGCTTACGCTAGAACAAAATGAGTTAGGTGAGTGTAGAGGTAAATGGATGGTGAACTTGTAAGAATTTAACATTGAAATCAAACCTACCAATATTTTTATAGGACAAGGTATTATTTAGTTGATGACTAGACTAGAACCACACATCACCATCAAAGAAGTCTACCAAACATAGGTTTCCCAAGATGATTATTTTTCATGTATTATTCAATTCTCACTTACTAATACATGTCCCCAAGAATTCAAGAGAGATAAAAAGAGAGCCTTGAGGATCAAATTTACTCATTATAAGATCAAGAATGAAATTCTCTAAATGAAGAACTATGAAGTCATCTATTTGAGATGTCTATCATGCGAGGAAGCCCAAGATATTATAGAAAATTTGCATCAAAATATTGGTATTGACCATCCTTATTAAAATAACATAATCCATAGGATACTCATAATGGGCTATTATTGTCTAACAATCTTCAAAGATGCCCACTCCCACATAAGGACATGACACAAATGTTAAGTTTTGAAAAAAAAAGTACATGTAGTGATGCCACTATAGGCCATGATCAAAGGTAGGACATTTTCCCAATGGGGCTTAGATTTCATCGGCATTATCAATCCAAATTCCTTAGTTAGGAAAAAATTTGTGTTCATCACTATAGAATATTGCACTAGATGGATTAAGGTAGTAGCCACCAAGAATTTAAGATCACAAGATGTGATCATTTTCCTTAAAGAACATATCACAACTAGATTTTGTATTCCTATTTCATTGGTTTTGACAATGGTCCAACATTTCAATTAGCTAAATTCACATAATGGGCCCATGATAATTAAGTCAAAATTAGATCATCCTCTAATCACTATCTATAAGGTAATATATTGGTTGAATTGACCAATAAGAACCTCATTTATGTTATCAATAAATTTATTATGTATAAGCCTAAAGAGTGGCACCTCTAGCTAAAATACATGCTCTAGGAAGATTGAACATGTTACAAGAAATCCCTTAAATTGTCATCGTATATGTTGGTCTATTGAAGACAACCAATGTTCCCAATCATGCTAAAGTTGCCAACATAAAATTTAATTCTAGAATATATGAAACGCAATGAGAGTATTGAATCTAGATTTTTGGATGTCATAGAGATGGAAGAATCTAGGACTAAATCTATGAAAAACTTTAGCATGTATCAAGACATAGCTAAAATATGGGTCAATAAGAGATCAAAGTCTAAAGCATTTTAGATTTTTGACCTTGTGATTTTATTTAAAAAAACCCATGAAAATAAAGGATAGCATGATAAGTTCACCCTACTATGGATAGGACCTTATCAAATATATGACATCTTGGGTAACAATGCTTTCCTTTTGAAATACCTCCAAGGTAATGAATTGATATATCTAGTTAGTAGATAATTTTTGAAGCATTAATTCATGGTTGATCCATCTGGAGATGTCTCTAAGTAACAATAGATGTTATGGTAGAGGTAGGGGTAGGTTAAATTTTATTTATTAGTTAGTTTCCTATTTTTGTTCATTTTATTTCATTAGAATAGTTAACACTTTCTAGAGTAGTTGTTCTTGATTTTTGCATGTTGCCTTACTTAGTCTAGTGGTTTGTATTAGTTAGTTTCTCAATTTATAAAATAGTATTCATTTTTATTTCATGGATATTTATAATAAAACAATAGTTTATGTGTTTTGAGTCCAACTTAAACTGATGGGTTTTACACCTTATACATTAGAACTCCTAATTTAAGTAAGCAATGAGAGAGTTAATCATGATGATGTTATGAAGCGAATGATTTCACTAGATATATAAAATTTTCTCCCATAACTCCATGAAAATTTAGAAATATTTTCTTATCTCTTTGGATCAAATGCACATTAAATGTTAATAATTATTTTAGGTAATAACTATTGATGTGATTAAATTTGACAGGGACATTGTGATGAACCTAATATACCAACACCAACTTAAGGTGGTCACTTTCTTTTTTCTTCCATTTTTAAAAAAGAGAAAAAAAGGTATAATCTAAAAGTTTAAAATAAAATAAAAAGGGATTAAAATTATACATGATGAAATAAGATCAATGCATCATGCATAATGAAAATATATGATGAAAGGAAGGAAGGGTGATCAAAGGTATCTTTGTCAGGGATATGGATGCCTAGTTGGTAGTAGATCAATGCCTGAGCTCCTCAAATTTATGATAACTTAACACTCAATTAGAATGAAACCTAAGTTCATCCCATATATTTTACAAAATCGTTTGACAAATAGTAAAATATATCACTTTCACACACACTAGTCCAAGGTATGGATAAATTATGTTATATTGAGTTATCAAGAGTCTCTCTCATATTTATCATCTAAACATTTCTTTTATAGTATGGTTTATGATTGATATTAGGATTGAAAAACCATAGATTATGGGTTCTTAAAACTCAATAGCATTCATCCCTGTGAGTCTCCATTTATTGTATTCAACACAATCCACCTTAGATTTTCTATGGAAAAGTGGGGATCCCATTTGTTTTTATAAGGATTGTTTATTATTTGGGTTATGCTTATGTGTTTGGCTGATTTTATTATTTGTGGAAATTGGATGTTTTTTACATTAAATCACTTTGGGCATAGTTGTTTTCTCCTATAACCCATTTCCATTACAAAGACTTCAAAAACTAATCTATTAATTGGAATTTTAGAAGTTTTCTATGTGTGACAGGTATTCGTATTTATTTATTCATATTTATTTATTTGGATTTATTATTTGGGCTTACTTATTCAACATTATAGACATTTTTTGATCTTTGGAATTTTTATCTTTAGTTCTATGGCTTTTAAAATATTTTGCTCAATAAATTATGTTCATCACTTTAGTCTTCATAATATTTTGGTTTTTGGGGACTTTAGATCAAAAATTTTTAGTTGAGAACTTTATTTCAAGATTTGTTTCGATCAACAGATTTTGGTTGATCACTTTCCTTCAGATCATTTTGTTCAACATCTATTATGTGGAAACACAAGAGGAAAAAAAGACATAATTAACAAATATAAAGTAGAGACAACTGATAATGAAATAATAGGAGTATGGCCTAAGGGAGTAGCAATTGAAACACCCTTACTTATTTGGTCACTATTAAAGGGTGCCTTTATTTTTAATCCTTGCAAGCTTAATACCTTGGCTTGTTATAGCTCCTCTTCATCCACCTCATGGTTTGGATCACCCTCAATTGAAGGGTGTTCCTACTCAGTTGGTCCCTCTACAGATGGTGTATGTGGCCTTCTTACCCTAATTTTTCTATTATAACAAACTATTGTGTTCTCAGCCTGAGAAGAAATCACTTATTGGGTAGGAAGGGGAAGAGTCATGTTGGAGGTTATGGTTGTTGAAGCCACCATGGTAGGTTAAATATATTCCTCATCAAAGGACTTCAAACAAATTATTTCCTCTTTTCTTCCAATAGTGTTGTCCTTCTCTTAAATTGATTCTTATGTTATCTCTTATTTTACCTTCCATAGTTCAATAATAGATATTTGAGATTGAGGATTATGTTCTTCGTCTTTCTCACCAGTAGCTAATATTTCCCCCACACCTTTCTCTTGTTCTTATTCTTGAGCTCTCATCATATTAGATGGGTTTTGGGGGTCCTAGCTTTGATCTTGTGTCTATTAGAAGGGTCTTCCACTCCAAAAATCTAACAAAGTCCATCCCCTTGGGGGTGGGATTATAAATTTTACTTATCCAAGTATGAGGGAAGGATCTACTTAGATTAATCTAAGAAATTACTCACTCACACTAGTAGAAATAGCCCTTTTCTTGAATTTTTCATCATATTTTGCATTGAGGAACAAAAAGTCATGATAAAAATGATCATGCTTGTAGGGGATGCCCAACTTATGAAATTTTTGTTACACTTTCCTATTGGAGTCCCAATCCCTATGGGGTAGAGTAAATAAGACATAAGACTTTGTTTCACCACTAGCCTCTCTGAAATGTCTTCAATATGTGTATTTAATCCTCCCAATTGTGATATGGGAACCATGGAAGTTAAGTTTTTTATGTTAGTTATGTCCTCGTCTATCCCATTCCATAACTAATATTCAATCTCCTACTCAGTAACTTTATTTGTGATAAATTTAGGGAGATGAAGAGGGTTGACCTTATGTCCAACAACCATGGTAACAATATAGCTTGGGTATAACCAATAGTCACCCAAAGACATGAGTATATTGGTGATGCTCTTAGATATCTTGGTTGGAGGTTGGCCATGAATTTCCATCCAAACTTGAGGATAAAAATACTCAGTAATTCTATAAATGTTCCTCACATATGCATAAATGTGGATTAATGATTAGAATTTAAACATTCTATTCTTTATTTACTTAGGGTTTGGATCCCACATAACACCATTGTGTTTATAAATAGTTCTCATGACCACATCTAAAAGATATGACATCATATAAAAGTTTTCACCTTGGGGTCTCCTATCTTTATATAGTATATGTTCTTGTAGGCAAGTGTTAATAATTTTTAAAGATTCATAGGTGTGATATGAGGTTATCAAGAGTTAAATCAATAAAACCCACTTTGAATAGAGGAAGTGGATGTTTAGATGGTCAAAAATATGGTTTAGTAATACCATACTAATATGGATTCCCATCTAGAATCTGGTACTGGGCATAGTGTTCTTGTTGGTTTCTTTGAGTGTGAAGGTCTCTATTAGAATAATCCATATCCTTACTGCTTATTCTATGCTATTTTTCTTCTTCTAACCAAATCAAATACAACATCTCTAATGGGAAAACATAAATACTTCATGAATGCATTGCCTGATATGTATGAAATGATGGTTTATTGGCATAATGGAGGAAATCATCATATGAAATCCTCCCTTCAAATAATAGGTCTCATAATAAGTCAATACATGGCATCAATTCTATCTTAGTAGCTACATAATAGAGTGCTTTACATTTTAAAGGTAGTAAGTTAGCTATAACTTGTTTTTATTATATAGTGATATCTTCTTCATAAGCAAATAGGTCGATAGTATCTATGACTTCTCATAGAGTTAAGTAATATGCATAGAGAACCCTAAACACTATTACATCAAAAATTATATCTAGGTATTCTATTGAATACTTGATGGAGAACCTAGATGGTGTCTAAGCTCCCCAATATGCTCTAAATAAAGATTCCATCATTAGTTCTAAGTGCTGGTAGGATTCAGTATCTTAGCTATGGTGGCTTGACACTTTCTTATGATAAATTGAAGCTTGTTTGAATGCAATTAGGGCTTGAAATTTTTATAAAGCAATATACACTTGATTTTTATGGGAATCAGTAGATGTGAGCTTGGTTAGTGGCTTAATGTTATATCTTTTTGCCAATCATGTTTAGTTCATGCACCATTAACCACCAATGTCTATGATATCACCACCTTTATTTAATTTGAACTTGATCACTTAGGCCTAGTGAGCATGCCATGTACGATTCTTACTCATTCAAGGGGTTACATAGTTCTATTCTTTTTTACACTTATACTATGTGGTTTAGTTGGGAGTTAGATTTTGCATTTGGGTTGAATCATTTGACTTTGTGAGCCTAGAGTTCTAAAATAAATTATCCAAAGATATAAATGTTCTTTGGGGATATTCATGATACTTATTCTAAAATTTAAGGTGCTAAACACCTTTCCTCAAAGATAAAATTTCCATTCGGGAGGATTTGTCAAAAAAAAGTTGCATAAAGTTAGATTTCCAATGAAAAAGTTCTCAAACACAAGTTGTTGAAGAGAAAGTTCCTAAAAACCAAAACTTCCGAAAGACTAAAACTTATTTAAGACTGAAATAAACCTGTTGCATAAGAAGTTCCAAAAAAAAATTCCCCAAAGGAAAGTTCCTAACCAAAATTCCTTAAAGACCAAAATATTTTGAAGAATAAAGTGCTAGATAGAATTTCCTGGACCAAAGGTTCTAAAATAAAGTCATCAAAGATCGAAACATTATTGGAGACTAAAAGTTGTAAAAGACCATAAATGTCCATAATGATGAATAAAATGAATCCAAATATGTAAATTTGAATAAATTAACTTGAATAAACAAATTATAATACCTATCATAAATAGAAACTTCTGAAATTTCCATTAATAGATTAATTTCAATAAGTCCTTCTAATGGAAATGGGTTGTAGGAAAAAATAGGTGCACCCAATAGTGATTTAATGTGAAAAACATCTAAGTTACATAGATAATAAATCCATCTAAACACACATGCATATCCCAAATAATAAACAAGCCTTTTAAAAACAAAGGGGGTCCCCACTTTTCCATAGAAAATCTAAGGTGGGGTGTGTTGAATACAACAAATGGAGACTCATAGGGGTGAATAATCTTGAGTTTCAAGAACCTAGAATCCATAGTTTTGAAATCCCAATATCAATCATGAACCATATTATAAAAGAGATTATTAGATCAAAAATATGAAAGAGACTCTAAATAACTCAATACACCATAATTACTTTACCCATACCTTGGACTAGTGTGTGTCTAGGTGATATATTTTATTCTTGTCTGTAGATTTTATCAAAGACATGAGATGAGTTGTAGATTTCATTTTGATTGGGTGTTAAGTTACCAAAAAATTGGGAAGTTTAGGCATTGCTCTCATACCATCTAGGCATCCATATCCTTGATAGAGATAGCTTTGGTCACCCTTTTTTCCTTCTATAATATATTTTCATGATTCATAATTCATTGATATTATTTCATCATGTAGGCCTTTAATTAATTTTTACTTTACTTTTAAACTTTTAGATTATACATCTTTTATTTTTTTGTTTTTGAATAGAAGAAGGAAGGTGACCACCTTGAGCTAGTGTCGATATAACTGGGTTCATTAGAATGTCCCTATCAAATTTAATCAAATAAATGGTTATTAATTTAAAAAAGTGTTAGATTTTAATGTGCATTCAATCCAAGGAGATAAGAAAATATTTATAATTTTTCATGGAGTTGTGGGAGAAGATTTCATATGCCTAGTGAAATCATCTACTTTATAACATCATGATTAACTCTCTCATTGTTTACCTAAATTAAGAATTATGATGTACAATGTGTAATGTTAGAGGTATAAACACCAAGAGGGGGTGGGGGTGAATCAGTGAACCTAGATAATTCAACTTCAATTCCAAAACTTTCAAACACTTAGTCAATTACCACTAGCATTCATGAAGCATAAACATCATTCATATCAATGAACAAGAGAGATAATGTAAGATCAAACACATAGAACATGACATATGTGGGAAACCCTCTTGGGGTAAAAAACCCACTAGAACCTGTAATTGGACTACTATCCTATAAAACAAGATCCAATTTAGACTAGTTATAACTAATCAAGGAACTACAATCCCTTATTTAGTGAGACTATAATCCCACAAGGTGCTACCACACATGTCTAGCTGAGCTACAACAACAACTATACCTTTATCAATTTTCACCTTTCAAGGATGCTACAACCCCCTAGATGTTGAGCTACCACAAAAACACTTATGCACACATCCACCTATGAACTAATGTCTTTAACACCTAATGATAAACCTCTGGTTATCACTCTTCACCTTCACTCATATTAATTCTATAAGAGAACTATTATGATAGCATAATTATGACTTAAAAGTTATAAAAATAGTCCTCAATATTATCTACTCATAAACTCATCTACTAGGAAGTCTACCTCTCATTCACTTCATAATTCACACACACAAGCCTCTCTCAAATCTCTCACAAGTCCATAAACCAACATATTTGGTTTCACTATATATAAAACATTCATGAATTATCAAGTTCATAAATTTAATTATAAAAAAAAAATACATACCTTTACCCTTAAGGCATCTTACATGGGTCACATTTAAGCACCACAAACTTTTAAAAAGGCCTAATTCACCTTTAGGTCTTATGGAGACACATTCAGCTCTTTGACACTTCTATGAGAAAAATAATAATATAGGAACACTTTACAAATGCATGGAACCATTACACATGATCTATAGGTCTTCCTAAAGTTATAAAAAGCATTAGAGTACCCTTTTTATTAAGCACAAATTGCTTAAACAACATTATGTGCACACAATCATCATGAACGAATATACAGTCAACTTCTAAACCTTTGTTCATACTACATACAATTATCAAAACCTTCATAATGCACATAGATCATCCTCATAGATTATAAAACACTCAAAAATATATAATTCATCATGATCCATTAAAATACCATACCAATGAGCTCAAATATCTTACTTAGGTTACTCGCAAAACATAATTGAACACATAGTTCACTTTTTAGCTCAATATCTTTGTTTGTACATACATTAAAAACTTAAAATTTATATTGAAAAATTAAAATTAGAGTCATATACATATTTTATTTTTACTTCACTATAAAATTCTACTTGGATCAAAAGTTATGCCCCGAAAACTAAAAACTAGTCTTTCCTTCATAATTTCAAATATTCAAATGCAAATGCTCACAATTAAACTTCAGACAATGTGCTCACATATTTAGATTGATCATGCACCATTAGTTTAATTCAAAATTCAATGCATACTACACCAATTAAAAATCATTAAATTTTGAATATTTAAACTCATCTTGTGAAATCTGGCAACTTTGACTCAATGTGCACCATTGATCTTCTATACATAGCTCGGTCTTTAACAATGCTAAATAGTTATCACTTTGACCTCTTGAATTTAATGTGAACCATTGATATCTATCTATATGGTCAACTACTCACCATTTATACTTAAAATAATCTCAATATTTATCTCTACTTAGTGTTAAATATTGAACACTTGTCCTCATTAGAATCAACACACACCATTGATCTTGATCTATATGAATGCTTGCGCACTATTGGATCTTCATTCGGCCCTAGTATTTAATTATATTAACCAAATAAATTTTTGACCTATTTGAATTAATTCACACCATATATATAGATGTATGAACACTTGGTAACCATTGGATCTCTATTTGGTCCTGATCTTTAACATTGTGTAAAAAAAACTATGTGGACCATTGCAATCTACCTGGAAGGCCAAATTTTTCATCTCCATATATTTTGCTTCGCTCAAGTGTATGTTTTGAAATTTGGACCATATGATATCCTCATATAGTATAATCCAAAAATTATAAATATACTCCTATAACCCTCACATGTGTGACTTATAATGACATTAAAAATCTCACTCAATTTTTTCTCTCACATAGCCAATTATGTCAAGAACTATCTGGAAAGGCCAACTTTGCACATGCATAGCTTTTATCGCACTTCAGCAATAGACGTAAAATTTTGGAAAAATAAACTAAGCACAAAATTTAATAAACCCATATGATCACCTTATCCTAAAACATCCATATGTGTAAGATATTCCACCATCAAAATTCCTACTTATCTTTTCTTATCACAATGCAAATTTGGCTAGTATGGGAAAATATTGTCAAAATGCTTGAGAGCCTAACTTTTCACTTGTATATATTTTGTCTCACTTCATCTCTAGACTTTATATTTTTATCATAAAAACTAGGGACTAATGTGATCACAACCATATGACCAAATCCTCCTGACTCATCCGCACATGGAAATTATGACATCATCAAGCTGCCTACTCAGATTTTTGACCATTGGACCCAAAATGTCTAGATGAAAACAATGATTAACCATGTGAATTCCACTCATTAAAACCAGATTTCCAATCATCCTTGACCATTGATAGGAACCCTTGTATGTTCTCAATACTTCATAATAATCCCAAAACATCTTGGACCATGCCAAACCTGAAGATCAACTAACCATCTTTCAAGCATACTAGGACAAGCACATTGCACACTTTTCCATTATCAAATAGACAATAAAGTCACTTTATACACTCACTTAGAAACCTTCATGACATTACCATTACATCAATGATAACTCTCCAATAATATCCCCCTTTTTCAATGATGTCAACAATCATCATATAGAAATATATAGCTCACCTTCTTCTCTCTCTTTAAGCACTCACAATAGGAAATTTCTCCCCATTTGACACAATGAAAAAATAGGCACCAACTGATCCTAAGGACCTAAAAAGACCATCAATAATAAAGTACCACCTTATAAATATGATTCAAACCCCACCTTACCTTTAGACTACCTTTTCTTGCCTTGATAACTTCCTCTTATACCATGCCAACACTCTCTTCAACCAAGCACTACAACCAATGAAAAATAACATACACAAGTATTGAAATATGATGGAACTCACCAAGAAACATATGAGAGGAAATCCCCCTAAGATATTTGAGGCATTTCACCTTATGATCATCTTCATATCTCCATACACCATGAAGGACCACCTCACATGATCACTAGCCTTCTTTCTCAAGCTACCAAAAAGACCATCAATAAAACTTCATGCCACTCACCAAATTGGAAACATGATCTCAACCAACTTGAGAAATCTCCATGAAAAAAAATACCTTTCTCTTTTGGAGAAATTGATAAAAAAAACTCTTCTTCACACTAGGCCTATATAGTCTCCTTGTATCCCTACCTGGAACTTGCAAAGCCCACAAATTTTAGTAAACACACTATTAATACCTAAAAATTCATATTTGTATCACTCTCATATACCCCCTAAATCACACCAATTTATATTACGTAGATCATATTTTGAAATATATTTCCTTCATAAACCTACCAAATAATTACGCCTCCATCTTGACAAAAACTTGAATAACATAAAATCCACAAACCTTCTGATCTATATGAATCATGGTTTGACAACCCATTTATCCCATTCAGCCTGTTAAAAAGCCTCAGACCTTAACTCATAAATTAGACCACTTTTCTAGTAAAGCCTAAAAACCCTAGAAAATCAAAACAAACAAGGTCAACAAACCTCCTTAAAGTCAATGCCCAACTCTAAAAATTATTGTACACCTAGAGATACCCATCACACACTTATGGAATAAGATTTGAGAATCCATACCTTTGAGAACATAGACTTTCTATAACCCATTTTAGGCTTGCTTTCCCTTAAGCCAAAAACTAAAAAAATTGAGAGCACACAAACATATATTGAATTAGCACAAACATACCTTCAAACCATAAAAGCACATGAAACACATGAAAAATAAGTGCACATACCTTTTTGAGTACCAAAATCTTCTTGGTATTCCATCAATCTCATTAGGCCACCTAGAAACACTCATTCTAACCCTGTATTATAGCTCCTTCATAAATCTCTAGAACAAGCTCATGATCCTGTTTCTCCCTCTTAACCAAAAACCTTATCTAATTATCATTATCATCTTGATCACACAAAATTGATTCTCCACATAAAATATGTATCCTAATAAGCAAAGGCAAAGACACACTACTTCACAATGTCCTAGAATAATGTGAAACTATGATTTGCCCACAACTCCTCATATTACTTCTCCTCCTTGGTCATATGATACTTTTAGTTCTTCTTCTTCTTCTTAGGTTTAATAAAATTAACATGCTTAACCACCACATCATTCTCCTTTTCTTCTAATATTGAATTGATAATACATGGAGACAATAAAGATTCATGACATACCTTTTCATCCAAAGAAACCACCTTGTATTTTGGAACATCATCACTAGGCATAAATAATTGGTGTTATTTACATGATACATGTTCAACAATATCAATATGTTCACTTATAACTATACACACCTTAGAATTAGCTTCAACTAGTAACTTTGTCTTTTCCTTGAGCTTGATCTCTTCATTCTCAACATGAACAAATAATGAGACATCTTGGCACTCTTAAAATTTTGTAGCTTTCTCTACCATAGCAAACATATTACTTGGACCTACATACTCATCATGACTCACACTTTTCACCTTTAGATTCCATGTGTTAACTTACCTTCTTCTTTGCACTATAGGATCCTGATTGAACTCATTTTGACTTGATGGCCTTTGTAGAACCTAGTAATGTGACCTCTCTATTCACAATTGTAGCACACCATATTCCTTGATGGAAACATAGTTTATCTTATTTTGTTTGGGTAGAAGCTTGTAATATGTCCTTTGTCATGAAAAAAAAACCTCCCCTTTTTGAAGAGGACTCACCTTGTCTAATCTTATGTGGACAATAGTTTGCAAAGTATCCCATGTCAAGATAGTTGAAGAAATTAAATTTTCTCACTCTTTTTTACTAATGACTCCCATCATAGCCCATTAAAACACATTTCTAATAAGTCTCTTACATTCTCTAGCTCTATGCCTAAATTTATTACATGTGTAATAGTAACCATTGCAACTTGCATACCTCATGGAAATTGGTTGTCTAATATAATTTTCCTTCATTCTACTAGCACCTTCATTCTTTGTCTCATGATTTATCTTCAAAAAACAATTTTCCTTATTCACATTAGTCTTCATCTTGTCTTGAGTTACATTCTTTTGTTCTTCTTCATATCCAAGACCAGTTCTATAACTAGCATGCTCTTGACCATTTAGAATATTATCTATATCAATTTAACTCTTTTCAAATCTACAAAATGACTTTACCTTACTTGATGTTATCTCTAGCTCATATTTCAATGACTCATTTTCAATTACAAACCTTGAACATTCATCTTCTTTGGATTTTAGACTTGTATAGAAAATTTCCAATTAAAAACTAAGATGTTTGACCATATCATCATGCTCCTTGGAATATTAATTCATTCTTGATTCATACACAATGAATTGATCCTGATAGTCTTTGAGTTGAGACTTGATCTTATTCTCAATCTTCAGTTCTTTAAGAGCATTTGTCAATGCAGTCTCATAGTCAATCTCATCTTCATCATCATATGAATCACTCCAAGTAGACTACTTATGATGTGAGCAACTTCCTTCCTTAACCATGAATAGGGATTCATCTTTAGTAGGACCATCATCTTCATGATCATATTCTAAGTCACTATATTCACTCTCATCTAGTGAGTTGCAATATTCTTTGGTGTAGAGACTCTTCTTATTTTTGAAGGACTTCTTATTCTTATACTTTTTGAATCCTTTCTTCCTGTATGTCCTCTTGGCCTTCATCATCATTCTTCTCATGACTATGAGGATACTTATGAGAAAAATGTCTTATCTCTCCACAATTGAAACATTTGAATGGTAGTTTACCCTTATACTTCCATAAGCCTATGTTTAGTTTCCTAGTAATCAAAATAATTATATCATCCTCATCAATATTAGATATGTCATCCTCTTTAGGTTTATTACCTTGGAAATTATTCTTATGCTTCATCTCTATCTTGAATGTTTCTTCCTTTTTTGGTGGTATATCATCATTTACTCTCATCTCATATGTAGTAAGGGTGCCATGTAATTGATCCATCTTTAATTGAGTAAGATCATGACTTTATTCTATAGCAAATACTTTTATATTAAAATTGAAAGAAAGAGACCTTAATACCTTTTTAGATACAATAGCCTCTTTAAGGTTCTTTCTAAGACCTTTGATGATGTTCATAGTCTCATCAACTATCTACATAAAAGATGACACAAAATCTTCTTCCTTCATCTTTAGACTTTCAAATTGCCTTATGTGAGTCTACCCCTTTGCAAGATTGACCTTTGAATATACTTCATAAATTATCTACATGTTTTTTAATATCTCTTTAACATATTTACAATAGATTAACTTATTGAACTCAGTCTCTATAAGACCACAAGTGATGGCATTCATTGACTTAGAATTATTATCAAATAGCTTCTTGTCTATAATACTAGATAGATGAGTAGTAGGAGTAAAATAGCCATACACAATATATTGACATACATCAAACCCTATGGAAATAATGTATGTCCTCATTTTTTCACTCCAAAAAACACAATTAGATCCATTAAACATCGGTGATCTATTAGTAGAGAAACCTCCTTGATAACTACCCATATTGTACCATAGATCACCTTCAAGATGTCAAGCCTTTACCAAAGGACCTAATCTGATACCAATTGTTAGAGGTACAATTACTGAAAGGGGGGGTGAATTAGTGAGCCTAGATAATTCAACTTCAATTCCAAACCTTTAAAAATCTTAGTCAATTACCACCATCATTCATAAAGAATACACATAATTCATAGCAATGAATAAGAGAGACAATGCAAGATCAAACACATAACACATGACATATGTGGAAAACCTTCTTTGGGGATAAAACCCATTGGAACCTATAATTGGACTACTATCTTATAAAACAAGATCCAATTTAGACTAGTTGTAATTGATCAAGGAACTACAATCCCTTATTTAGTGAGACTACAATGCCCCAAGGTACTACCACACCTGTCTATCTAAGCTACAAAAACAACTAGACATTTAACAAGTTTCACCTTTTAAGGAGGCTATAACACCCTAGATTTTGAGCTACCAAAACAACATCTATGAACACATACACCTTCGAATTGATGTCTTCAACACCTGATGATGGACCTCTAATTATCACTCTTCACCTTTACTCATACTCAATCTACAAGAGTACTATTATTTAAATCTGATTATGACCTATAGGTCACACATAATAGTTCTCAATATAATATTCTCAGCTACTCATATACTAGGAATTATACCTATCCTTCTCTCCATAATTCACACACATAAGTCTCTCTCAAATATCTCATAAGTCTCTCTCAAATCTCTCACAAGTCTTGAAACCAACATATTTGGTTTCACTATATATAGACCATTCATGAATTATCAATTTAATAAATTTATTTTTAGGCCAAAATACATTCCTTCACCATTAATTCATTTTTCATGGGTCACACTTAAGCATAACACACTTTCAAATAGGCCTAAGTCACTTTTAGGTCCTATAGAGACCCATTCAACTCTTTGACACTTCTCTAATAAAACTAAGAACATAAGAACACTTTCAAAATGCATGGAACCATTCCAAATGATATATAGGTCATCCATAAGTTCCAATAACCATCATATAATCCTTTTTCTTAAGCACAAATATCTCAAACAATATTATGTGTACATAATCATCATGAATGAATACACAATCAACTTCTAAACCTTTGTTCATACTATATACGATTAGTCAAACCTTCATGATGCACAAAAATCATCCTCATAGAGTTTAAAACACTCCCACATAGATAATTCATCATGAGACATTTAAATACCATCATAATGAGCTCAAATATCCTACTTAGGTTACTCGTAGAACACAGTCAAAGACAATCAACTTTGAAGCTCATTATCTTTTTCTATATATACATTCAAACCTTAAAATTTATATATCTAGATGTACCTTGGAGTTCTCTACATATTTTTTTAAATTTAAATATCAAATTCTACTTGTATTGAAAGTTATGGCCAAAAAAAAACATTGGTCTTTCCTTTGTAAATTCAAATATTCAAATACAAATGATCACAGTTAACCTTTAGACAATATGCTCACATCTCATGATCTTGAATCTTCAGATTGATCACACACCATTGATCTTATTTAAAATTTAAAACATATCGCACCAATTCCCAAACTTTAAAATTTGAACATTTGACCTCATCTCATGCAATCTGGTAGCTTTAACTCAATGCACACTATCGATCTTTTGTACGTAGATTGGTCTTTACCAATGCTAAATAATTGTCACTTTGACTTCTTAACTTTAATGCATACCATTTATCATTGTATATATAATCACCCACTCACCATTTATCCTTAGAATAATCTTGATTTGTATCTCTTATCAATGTTAAACATTGAACACTTATCCTCATTTGAATCAACACTCACCATTGATCTTGATCTGTACAAATGCATGTGCACTATTGGATCTTCATTTGGTCTTGGTATTTATCTCTATTAACCAACAAAAATTTAAACCTATTTGACTTACTATACACCATAAATCTATATGTATGAAATCTTGTGCACCATTAGATCTCTATTTGGTCTTTATCTTTCACATTTTGTAAAAATGACTATGGGGACCATTGCGATCTACCTAGAAGGCCAACTTTTCACCTCCATATCTTTTAATATTCTTAAGCACATGTTCTAAAATTTAGGCCATATAATATCCTCACATAGGATAATCCAACCATGTGTCACTATTCTCCTAGAACCCTCACATGTGTGACATATATTGACATTAAAGTGCTCACTCAACATTTTCTCCCACAAAGCCAACTATGTCAAGAACTATCTAGAAAGGCCAACACTACACATGCATATCTTTTGTCATATTCTAGTGTTGGACGTAAACTTTTTCAAAAATCAATTAGGAACAAAAACTAACAAACCCATATGATCACCTTCTCCTAAAACATCCACATGTAAAATATATGTTACCATCAAAATTCCCACTCAACTTTTCTTGCCACATTACAAATTTGGCTAAGTATGGGAAAATATTGTCAGAATACCTAAGATCCCAACTTTTCACTTTCATATATTTTATCGTGTTTCATTTATATACTTGATACTTTTTGCATAGAAACTAAGAATTAATGTTATCACAAACATATGAACAAATCCCCCTAACTTGTCCACATGTGGCAATTATGATGTCATCAAACTACCTACTCAAGTTTTCTACCATTGGACCCAAAATGTCTAGGTGAAAATAATGATGAACTGAGTGAATTTCACTCATGCACATAAGCTTTCCAATCATCCTTAACCACTAATAAGACCCCTTTCACATGTTTAATACTTTGGAATCATTCCAAAACATCTAAAACCATGCCAAAATTGAAGATCAACCAAACATATTTCAAGCATACTAAGATGAACACATTATACATTTTGTCATTGTCACATAGACTATCAAGGCACTTTACTTACTCACTTAGACACCTTCATGACATCATTGGCAACTCTCAAACATGTAACATCCAGCAATTCAAGTTAGATTCAAAACATCCAAGTTGTTTATTGATTATACCAGGAGTGATCAATTAGATTGCCATGAAATCATAAGGAAACCTATTTTAAAAAGTAGGAAACTACCTAAAAAAACCACTAGACTAAGCAAAACAAAATAAAAAAAGAAAAAAATGATAATCTAGAAAGCATGCATTATTTTAATGAAATGAAATGACTAAAATTAGGAAACTAACTAATAAATTATATCTAACCTACCCCTACCTCTACCATAACATCTATTGTTACTCACAGACATCTCCAAATGGAGAATTAATGAATTTTTACTTCAAAAACTATCCACTGATTAGATATGTCAATTTATTACATTAGAGGTCCTTAAAATTGAAAACATTTTTACCTAAGATCTCAGAGACCTGATAAGGTCCTATCCATAGCAGGGTGAACTTATGATGCTATCCTTTCTTTTCATGAACTTTGTCTCATAGAATCACCAGGTCATAAATCCTAAATGCTTTAGATTTTACTCTCTTATTGAACAATATTTTGATTATGTCTTGATGCCTTCTAAATTTTTATAGAGCTTCAATTTTTTATTCTTCCATCTTTATGATAGCCAACAATCTAGACTCAATCCTCTCATTGGGTTCCATGTATTCCTACATGAACTGATATATTGGAAATTTAATCATGATTGGGAATATTGGTTGTCTCTCATATACTAGTATATCTATAAATACTTTAAGTGCATGCATATATCAAGTTAAATCTACCTAGAGTGCATATTTCAATAAGAGATGCCACTCTTTGGGATTCTACATAGTAGATTTCTTAATAACATTAATGAGGTTCTTGTTGGTTGATTCAACCAATCCATTCCTTTATGGGTAGTGACTGGAGGATGATCTAATTGTCATTTGATTATCATGGGCCCATTTTGTAAACTTAGCTAATTGAAATGTTGGCCCATTATCATAAACCAAGGAAATAGGAATACCAAACCTGGTTGAGATATGTTCTTCAAGGAAATTAATCACATCTTAATATTTTTAATTCTTGGTCACTACTACCTTAGTCCATCTAGTAAAATAATCTATAGTGGTGAGCACAAATTTATGTCCACTTGAACACTAATCAAATATAAGCCCCATTAGAAAATTGAATTACCCTCAATCATAAATTGTAGGGGCATTATTGTGTGTACCTCTCTTTTTTGTCAAGACTTGGCATTCATGGCACATATTTATGTGGAAGTGAACATCTTTGAATAATATTGGCCAATAACAACCCATTATGATTATTTTATGAGTTATGTTATTTCCAAATGGATGGCTGTTACCAATATTTTGATGAAAATTTTCAAAAATCTCTTAGGTTTCTTCATTGACACACATATTTAAAAATATGCCTTCATAATTATTTATGTAGAGAATTCCCTTCCTAATCATATAATGAGTATATCTAAGCCTTAAGTATCTCTTTTTCTCTCTCTCAAGTTCATGGGGACATGTTCCAGTGACTAAGAACTGAATAATACTTGAATGCCATTCCTTTTGGGAAACCTATATTTGGTACACTTCTTTGATGATGATGCATGGGTCTAGTTTGGTCATCAACTAGACAATACCTCATCCTCTGATTATATTTGTAGTTTTAATATCAATATCAAACTCTTTCAATTTTTCCATCTATTTTCCTCTACAATCCCACAATGCATTTTTTCCTAACATAAGCTTGACAATAAGATCTGGTACAATAGCAATGGTCTTGTTCCTAATGATGTAGTGCCTAAACTTCTTCACTACTTTGACAAGGGAAATGATCTATTTTTCAATAAGGGAATATTTGAGATTTATATCTTTTAAGTTAGTTCTCATAAAAGTGATTGGATGTTTTCTTTCTTCTTTATTTTTCATAAGTATAATAATAGTTGTATGATTTGAAGCAAATGAGTATAAGAAGTCCTTAGTAACATCTAGGATCACCAGCATTGGGGCAGGTGATATAGACTTCTTAATGTCTTGGAAGGACTTATTATCTTTAGGTGTCCATTCTACTTTGGCATCTTGTTTGAGCATAGCATTGAGGGGTCTGATAAACTCTACAAATATTGATATGAATTTTCTCATAAAATTAATCTTCCCCAAGAAAGAATTCAAATCCTTTTTTTTATTTGAGAATATTATTTTTGAAGTTCCCTAAATTATGTCTAGGTCAATGGTGATCCCATCTTTTGTTATAATTTTCCCCAATAACTTGCCTTCAGTAATGTTAAATATGTTCTTCTTGGGGTTTAGTAAGATACCAAAATTCTTGCATATTTCAAAAATAAACTAGAGATTATTGATATGATTAGTCCTATTTTTAGAGAAAATAATGAGGTCATCCATATATACAATTATTAAATCACCTATCATTCCCTGGAATGCATGATCTATCTCTATTTGAAAATTAACTCCATTGATCATCCCAAATAACATTCACTTATATGCATAAATTCCTCATTTTTTACTAAATGTAGTTTTCATCTTATCCTTTGATTCTACCAATACTTTATTTTATATTTAAATCCATCTAAAAAAGACATTACTCCAAAACCACTCATAGTTTATATGACCTCATCTAATGAGGTCAAAGGATAATTATCTTTCTCAAAAGATTTTTTAAAGTTCCTAAAGTAGACACATAGTCTAATTTTTTTACTCTTTTTCTTGAATGGAACTATATTAGCCACCCAAGTTGAATGTATAATAGGAAAGATTATCTAGGAACTTAGAACCTTCTCTAATTCATTATAAATCAATGGTTTCAAAATATTATTAACTAGTCTTTCCCTCTACCTAGATTGCTTATAATCTAGCTTGAGTGGAATTTTATGGGTGATGACTCTAGGATTAAATATCCTCAAGTCATCATGCATCCATGCAATTACATATTTATATTTGATAATAAATTCCTTAACCTCTTTCATTTCATTAGATTTCAAATTAAGCCAATATTAATAAGGTGTGCATTTCTTTCATCACCCATGTTTTCTAAGCTAAACTCAAATGCATTAAACTTGAGTTTTCTTTGTTGTTGTGCATGAGGGTTAGTATAAAAGGCTATTTCAAAGTCAACCATCCCTAGTGGGAGATGATTTTTATTTAGTTGGATGAAATCCAGTTCATCCAATTATTCATGGTACCTAGGGATTTTTTATTCATCATCAATTATCTAGGAGTCAAAATATTTTGAATTGGTTAGAAACTAGATGATATGTTGGTCATCATCAAACACTTAAAAATTTCCAATATTGTTTGGCACTAATGGAAAAGGTTCCAAATCATTGGATAAATTTTTTACTTTTGGATTTTACAGGGGTGCTAATTTTTTTTCTAAAGTAGAAAATGAAATAGTAGTTTAGTTCTGCTCCCTTGGAATGGTCACTATATTTAAATCCTCAAATGACTTGATTAAATCCTTGGCTATATGATTATACTTATTTAAATATGATAATTTTCATTGATACTTATTCTTAATGTAGTTGATCATGAGTTCTATTTCTCTATATGCTAATAGTTCCTTGTGATGTTATTTTTTAGGGAAAACTAAAATCCCAAAATTAGGGGCTCATACTTTAGTCTATTATTGGTGCATGTAAATTAGAGCATGTGCACTGCTAAATATTTCTTTCCTTGTGGATTGACTAATTTTATAACAACACCTGATCCTTGCTTAGATCTCACTATATCAAAATATAGGGTCCATAATTAGGAAGGGCCAAGTAATTATTCTTAGATTTGATGCTTCATAGTAAATGTATAAATTCCAAGATTAGATTACTTATAACTTACTTCTTCATTAGTGGATTATACTCTATAATAAGGTTCTTCATCCTTGGATCTGATCGATCTTGATATGGTTGGAAATACCCCTCCATGGTAGGTAAATGTGAGATAAATCTATGGAAAGATATCCATTAATCATCTTTGACCAATCTCTACTCAATACTAACCCATACCCTTTGGGAATATCTACTACCAGTATGTTGATAATAATCTATACTCGAGGTTCAGATGTAACATAAATCCTTAAATCATTAATTTCTCATAAAATAGGCACTACTATTTTATGTAGTTATAAAATAGTCCTCTTAAAATGGACTTGGGGTAAAACCAAGCTTCTAAAAAATAAGGGTTTGCATCACTATTATTGAAGCTCTAGAATCTACCAAACAATTGTGTATATTCTTGCCAAATTCTTGAATAGTTAGTAAGAAAGGGGGGACCTTAAGCTTGCTTTTATATATAATATTTGTATTAGCTATTTTGGAATTTTCTATATAAAAAAATGTTTGTGATAGAATTCCATAAGATATCCTTAGGTTATGTGATTTGTGCTAGTTCCTGAAGACTGATATTGGCCTTGATATTCTTCATATCTTCAACAATGTTATATCCTACCTTGCTCTGCTCTTATTTATGCTAAGGCTGATCATTCCATTTTGGGGCAGGAGGATTATTAGTAGCTTTAATAATTGGGGGAATAACTATATTATTGAGAGGAGTAAAAGTGGTGAGAATTTATCTATTCCTTAGATTATAATTATTATTATTGAATTAAAGAAATGCTTGGAATTCATCATAATTATCCTCTATAACATTTTCATCTTTACTAGAGAAGGGAAACTCATAAGTTTCAAAGACCATAGTTGAACTTGAGGTGCCAGATTGAAGAGGGAGATTTAGAGGATTCATCATTCGATCATATCTAATCATTTTTCTTTGAAATATTTTAAAGGATGCATATAAATCTACATAATCCAATTCCACATGTTGTGATGTGTTATGAACTCTACACCAATTAGACAAATTTATCTCTATGATATTGATCTTTGGTAGTTTCATGGGTTGTTACTATTTTGTAGTATTGGTTGGTCTATTGAAAGGCCTGTTGTATCTTGGGAAGCCAAAATTTTGGCTATAATTATGATTATTGGTGTTACCCATCATTTTTTACATATTCAAGAAGTTGTTTCTCAACTTTTGGACCATTATTTGTATAGAATCCAATTCAATTTTGGTGGAGTCATAACTTTGTGCAACTATTGTGTTGGTGTGATTAAGATGTTGATTTTATTGGTTTTGATAATGGTCATTACTTTACACTTGATTATTTATGAAACCTTATTCTAGTTTTTTCCTTGTTGCATCATGGGAGGTAGAGTGTATAACTAATTTTATTTGAATGCATAGTCATTTTGATTAATATACAATGTTAGATTCAAAGATGGGAAGCTATTATTGAATTTTTGACCCCTTAAATTATGAAGATTGAGATGATTGTCAATATTAATAGCTTATTAAAATTCCAAATTTAAAGAATTGGTTGTGGTGGCTCTCCATAAAAACACTACAATGATGGGGTCTAGAGAATTTTTGTATATCTCAAGTGTTAGACCTACGTCTAACTTGTATGCATCATTTAAATGAGTCTACATCTTTTGAAATATTTCATTAAAGGCCTGAATTAAATCATTAGGATACCTTTTCATAGTAGTGAAATGTTTTTACACTAGACTTGGATTGGTAACTTGCTTGAATTATGAAATAAACATATTTTGGCATTCATTCCATGCTATGATGGATTTTTCTTGCTAGTTAAGATACCAATAATAATAAAAATATTTTAGATCAAATGGGAAAAACCTACATGCAACATCCTCATGGGTGGCACTCATTAGTATTAGAGTAGCCTTGAAATACTTGATGCATTATTTTGTCATCCTCCCACTTGAGGGGGAGAAGGTTGGAAAGTATTTATCCATGTTTCTTAGAAGATCATGTTGGTGTCTAGGGATGGTAATAGAATATTTGACTAACCAAGGTTTATCCATAAGAGGATTAATAAGTGGGATATCTCTTATTATATAATGTGTCCTAACTTAGTGCATCTCAAGGGTGATAAGTATTAGTCTAGGTCTCTTGTGATTTGACAAAGGTGAAACCAAAAGGATAGCTTGGACCCTAGACCTTGTTACTCTCCTAGATGTCTCTAGTGAAACTCTACATAGTGACTAACCTCTACTATTGAGAAATCACACAAGGGTTACCTCCTAGTGTTATCTTTTCATTTTTTAATGTAGGTGTTATCTTTGAGGTTACCTTCTTAAAAATATTTTCAACCTACATGCTCAACTCTAGTAATTTTAACAAATTAAAAATTGAATATCCATTTGTGTTTTAGTCATCATATACTAAAAATAAATATACTCAAGCTCATGTAAGGGAATAAAGTAAACAAAAAATAAGTTATTTTAATTTATTCTTCCTAGAAAAACATTATGCAAGAATACCCAAGCAAAAGTGAAAAAAATTGAATAAGCATTTTAATTTAGCCAAACAACACAAAGGAAGAAATATTGAAGTTTAAAAAAAAAATCACATCAAAAAACACTAAGATTTAGGGTGATGCAAAGGAAGATTTTATGAATCACCTAAAAAAGTCAAAATTTTGGTAAATTAAATTATTTGTTGGAATTTATTAGTATAATTTTAAGCCGTACAGCTAGTGAATAAGTAGGGTTTTATTAAAAAAGGGAAAACTTCATTCATTTTAAGATTTAATTCAGCCATATTGCCCATATGACTTGGTTTAAAGCTTATTTTTTATATTTTAAAACTCATTTAAGATTTTCCATCAATATTCTGAACTATACAACCATCGTATAATACCCAAGGGAGGTATAAAAAATAAAAGGAAGCAAAATTTTTGATTTTAAGAAATTTTCATCTACTCATGCCCAAGCCATACAATTAAGGAGAGATGGGAAAATATAAATTTTTGTTTTAATGTTTTGAATTGGTCATTTACCATTCGTACAACCTTGGTTGGTTTGGGGAAAATAACAAAAAGTGATAAATTTATATTTTTTAAAAATGAATGATACAACCAAAGTAAATTGGTGGAGGAAGATATCATAAAGGTGTTAGAAATTATTTTTTAGATTAATATGAGAAAAATTTAAATTTCATGGACTTGGTTAAAGGGGGCATAAAATTGACAAGAACAATTTTTGATCGCCTTTATTTGAAAATTGAAAATTACATAATAATGTGGCACCCCTGAAAATAGAAAATGAAATTTAAAAAATCTACACCTTCTATGGGAAGCTAAGGGTTTCTAAAATAAAATATATATTTTTACTAGGTTTTAATTTAAAAATAATTAAAAAAAAAATTAATTATTTTTTTCCTGAAAATTGATAAAACCATATTCCTTTCGATAAGTTTATAGATTTGAATTTTTGCTAAAAATCAATTAGTAATTGATTTTTAATATTTTGGTGGAATCAAGAATAGGGGAAAATATTTTAAAATTGAAAACAAAATTTATTTTCAATTCATTTCCATTTTCTAAGGAAGTTTTCCAAATAAGCAACACAAAGAAATTGAATAGGTACAGTTGCAAGCAAAGAAACTAATTAGAGGAAAGTTAAATTTCATATAGGTAGTACTTAAAACATGATAGATAAATTTGCATGAAAAAATTATGAGTATAAAATAATATTGTGATTAAATAACTTATTTTGGATTTATTTTATTTAATTTCATCATTTTTTCAAATAAGAAACTTTTCTACAAATATTCTCAATTGTCAGTTGTTTTTAAAAGTTGATGTCTTCATCTCCTACTTCAAAAAGGTGATTTTGAGTAAAGACAAAGTAACCATGAAGTATCAATTTCAAATAATGAAACCTCCTTTTCCACTAGAATATAATGTTAGAAATATCACTTACAATAATATAGGTCACATTAACTTATATGAGTTTTGGGTAAGAATGAACACAATACATAAGATAGATTTTGGGTAAATTATTTATGACAGTGGATTGGCATAGGTAGAAGCATTCCCAATGTTAGTAATATTTCTTAAGCTAGTCTTAGTCATGGAAAATAACTATAACTCAAAGACAAGGGAGGTAAGATATTCACCAAAGGAATTGGTAGTGAGTTTTGTTCTTGAGAAATTTGATAATGTTTTTCAACTTCTAGATCATGAATCTTTTGTGCATATGACTCCTAAGTCCTCCCAAAGCTTTTCGGATGAAAATAGTATGGCATGTACTAAATGAGTTGACAATGCATGGTTGACTAAGATGAAACATTCCTCCACATAGGTCCAATTTAAAAAATGAGATAAATGGCATGATATCATTATTACACAAGATAGTGAGAAGTTAAATGGCAAAGAAATTTCAAACATGGATGTACAGATTCATTTGGATCATCCTCATAAACAAATAATATATCAATTGGGGAAAATTTATTAGTGATGTAATTCACAAACAACTCATAGAGGTAAAATTCATGATAAAATTCTATATGACTTTGTATCTCATTTATGTTATACCGATTTGAAGATATATTTATGGATTGCATATAGTGGGAGTTTTTGGGAAGGTAATGGTGTATGATTTATATCCCTATCTAGTATTGAAGGATAATTTCCATCACTTCAAAAATGAAAATGATTGGTTTTTTAATTTTATCATTCAATTATTTGAAAAGGAACTCTTTAACACTAGGATATTAGTAGCAGCCACCATAGAGATGGAAAGATAGAGAACATGGTTCATATAATTCCCAAATTTTAGTTATTTAAGAATCAATGGTTGTAAAGTTTCTATTTATATGCTCCCATGATATGTCAATGATAAGTGGGAATTTATGGAATTTGTAAGATAACTTTTTAAAACACATAAGTTCCTAACAAGCTGATGTAAAATAGGAATCAAATTTTGAATCTGAATTGGAAAGTATACTTGTCCATCACTAATAAAGGATAAAATAATTGAACAATACATGTCTCACAACAACCTCAAGAATTTTGAAAGAAGGTTTTCATTTAAAATTTTGGGATAAATTGAGCACAATTTTGGACCTTCACATCAACATCTTTCACATTTTAAATACTATTAGATGGATTGCAGTGATGAGAAAAAAGAAAGATCCAAGAATATTCATGGTTTATCATGAAATAAATAGTCAAATTTGGCATAATGAAAGTGAAAAAGTAGTTGGTAGATGATTAGGTCATATTAGATCCCATATTTGATAAATAAATAATTGTAATAAAGACATTGCATATAGTCCATTGGAATAAAAAGGAATCTACTTATCTCAGAAGTAGAACAAGAGCAGTACATGACAAAAATTTGAGGTGGTTAAAGATAAAAGGAGAGGATGTATCAAATATTTATTTTCATACACCTCCTAGGGAAGATGAATTTGGTGTCTTATACAAACAACATGATGAACTAGAAATGATAGATGAAGCAGGTCTGAGTAGAGAACCTCTAATGATAGAAGAGGTAAATGAACTCAAAGTTATTCAATAAGACATTTAGCCATAGAATACTATCAAGATAAAAATAAAAAGGTTAGGTGAAAATGTCTCTTCTTCTCCTAGTATTTCAACTCCTTAAGAGATTCCCATCGATAGTTTCCCATTTTCTCAAGAACTGGTATAGGATATAGCTCAATAATTTTTGGCTTTAGATGATACAATGTTCCCTATGTCATCTACTTTCCCACTGTAATAGGTTATTCATATCTCTTATTCTCCCTCAAATCCTAAATTTCCTCTCTTATCCTCTCCAATAACTCCCATTGATACAATAAATACACAAGAACAAATAAAAACATCTTTCCAAGGTGCCCCAATTGAGGAAACATGTTATTTGACTCTATCCATGCTTGTTACACCAATATCAAATTCTATCCCATCTCCTTCCTCAAGTGATAAAACTTTAGATTGGTTATCCATAGTGGTGAAGAAGAAAATAAAAATTATTAAATTTGAGGAGATAGTATTTGTAACTTTGATAATTCCTTTCTCAAAGAGGCTGAAGAAAGTGAGAACAGTTTCATGAATGGTAAAAAATGAAAGGGAGAAAAATATGCAAAAGTATCCATTATTGATATTAAAAAATATAAGTCATAAATTAAGATTGAGGAGTATTAGATATCTAGGGTTTATTCAAGAAAGTCAACTAGAGAAGGGATGAAAGGAGATGTATAATTGGCAATTGGTACCATTTTTGAAAAAAATATAAAGACAAAGCAAGAAAAGATGAATTGAAAGAAAATGTTGAATAATTAAACTAATTAATATATAGATTAATTAAACCAATTTAAATAGTTATTACTTCATTGAGTCTTCATGTTGAGACATTGGAGAAAGTAAGAGAGGTAGTCCAAATGGGCAATGCAGTGAAAGATTGGATTGAAAATGTTATTGATCAAAGAACCTCAATGATTCTTACTATGGAAATAATATTCTCTAAAATATAGTGATAATATGAATATATAATGACAAAGGAAAGTGGATATGCTAAAGAGAAATAAAATTTTGAAGAATTGATTCCTAGGCTGGTTAATTTCTCAAAATTTATTTCTATTGACTTTATTGAAAAAGGAATTATCAGTAAAGAATAAATTATCTATCCAATTTAATTTATTTGGGATACTAAATTTAGGATCCAATCCCTTCAAGAGTGTCTTAAAAAATTTAACAATTCAAGGGTACATAGAAGTGGTGTGATGTAAATCAACACTAAGGTCAATGAATTGAATTGTCCTTTTATTAATGACAAAGATGAAAATGAGAATTTGTTTTTAATTGACACTATGATTAGAGAATTAAAAGAGTGAATTTATGACATTGTTAACCCCACATCTAAATTTGGTCATGAATAACATCACCAATTATCTAAATGTTAGGTGAATGCAAATAATCTAAACATGAAGACAAATAGTCTCCAAAGCAAGCTTCAGGAAATGAAAGAGTTAGAATACTTAGTGGACATTACCTATAGGTAAAAAAATGGACTAGATGAATATTTTATTATGGAATTTCTCCAAAGGTTTGATATCTATCTAAAAGGGAAAAACTATCAACACAGTATCAAGAAGAATGAAACATTATTTTTAGTGATTTTGCATTTTTTATCATGTTTCTTTATACCTAATTTGTATTGTTATACACTTTTCCCCCTTATAAATTTATTTTACCATTTTGTAAATTGTATTTTTAATTTTTCCAATTTTCATTTATAAGTTGTCCAAACTGATAATGTGCTTGTGCAAGTGGTGCAAAAACTCTAAATGTTTTTCTCAAGTGGTGCTAAATTCTCAAAAAACTTTGCACCATTTCAATTTGTAATTTCTTGTTAGTGTTTTTAAAACCCTGTAAAAAGGAAAAATATGTGGTTTTGCACCATATCCACCCATTTTAGCCTATAAATAAAATTTAGGGATTCATATTGTGGGTTTGAAACAAATAGATTTTTGGCAAAGCTTTGTAAATGGAGATTAGACATTCCCCTCTATAGAAATCAATATAAAGAGGTATTGTTAAACTTGGTGTTCATATTATCTTTTGAATTATATCTTTTGATTAATTTAGCTTATTTGATTTTCATTTCCATTGCTATAAATTTAAAACTATCAATAATAAGAAATTAGATTACAAAATTTCTATCTAGAGTTGTAATATATATTTCAATCACATGTGAAAATCTTGATGGGAATAGAAGAAACATCTTTGTTATTTCTATTAGAAAATATGAAGGGATAAACATTTATGTTATCAGAGTTAAATATTTTTTTAGCGTATGTTTCATATCCCTAAGGATACGATTATGTCTTTTCAGCCCATTGAATGAGAGATATTGTCTCCCTTTTAAAGTCAAATTTCCTCTCAACACTTTTGTCTAGTCTCAATTTCTAACTTGGTGAATTTATTGCTTAAAATTTTTCCCTTCTCTTTTTATCCCTCTTTATGCATTCCTTTATAAAAACTCCTTTTTGTAATTTTAGGTTAAAATTACTACCCACATTATTTTCATTTATTTATTTCTAAATATTTCTTGATTTCTCATTTTGGCTTTCAATAAAATTAGCTCTACCTATTAATAGGAGAGTGACTTTGATCTCCACGTAGTTGATATGAAGTCATCAATTTATCTCTCTAAAAATATTTTAGACCAACATGTTGCACACCCTTATATAAGAGATTACATATTCTACCAAGAAGTTCTATAGGGTAGTTAGAGCACATGCCTAAAATACTATACCAAAGGAAATGCTCCTATACACCTCAAATTATCAACACAATCTATATTAATTGCTTAAACTAATAAAATTTTCAAATATTCAATAGTTATTACACATCTACGATTAACATTCATCAATTAAAATAATCAAATTCATCCATAACATTATCACACTTCAAAATTATTGAATTGATACATACAAATAAGCTAGAATTTCAATAACATAAATAAGGAAGAAGAGAGAACAAACATAGTTGCATGACAATTGATGAATTTATTTCTTCATGTATATTAAAAAAAAACCTAACCCTTTGAAAGAGGGTTTTACATGTATTTAAAAAACTTGGGGAAGGGGTCACCTCATCCTCTAAGTGTATCAAAACTTTAGTTTACATGAAAATAAATAGAAGCTAAGTTCTTGTTTGATATAAAATCATATGTTATAACTTACATATTACATCAGTCATGCATGTGTGAATGATGGAGATTTAATTCATTTAATTATAACATGGATACAAAAAGACTTAAATAGCCATGAATAATCATTACATGAAAAATTATTAAAAAAATAGCCTTCGACTAAGGCTAACTTGGCTCTTGCTTGGTGCTACTCATTGTTATGTCTAGAACTAATGTTATAACTAGGGTTAAACTAGTAGATTGAGTTGGTGCATATGTGGAGATAGTAATTAGTTCTAGAGTGGAGGTTACATCTAGAGTTTAACTAGTTGAACTAGAAGGAGCTAAAGTTGTAAGTGCAATTGAAGTGGTGGGTGGTATTAATATTAGGACATTAGGTGGAGTCTAAGTTAAACTAGTATATGGTGTGGATTCAAACTTATTCTTGGCCTCCAATTATTCCTAGTGTTTGTATCCACTAGCATGTTATGCTTATACTATTATCATATCTAGGAGAGAAGGTTTGTTCACCTTGTCCTCTTGTGCCATCAACCTTGCATGCTCAATTTTGGTAGCTCAAAAGCCTACTTGAAAAAATCCCACTTCGGTGGAATTTTTCCTTGCCAAACTCAGCTTTGTTTCAATATCTTATAAATTTAAACCTTGAAAACTCTACTTAAAATTATATGAAGCTTATTGTATCGTTTGGTAAAAAATAGACCTAGCCACCAACTTCCTAGTGTTATCCCATGTTTGTGTGAATTTAAGTTCATTCAAAATTTTCAATATGTTCTTATCTTATGTTTTTATCTTAGTAACTAAAGCATCAACAACATTTACCCATTCTTGGGATTTGTGGGTCCTAATGATTGTTATATTTAGTGTATTTGCTACCTCTAGTGGTCATCAAATTAAAATGGTTGAATTCCTTATTGTTAGTATACAAAAATAATAAATTCAATATGTTCTCATCTTCCTTGAGAACCTTAAATAATGTAGGTATGATGGTTACATGGGGAGCCAATTGTGTTCTCAAAGAATGAATGTATCTAATATCTCATATAATCTTAATGTTTCACTTTGGACATATTTTTCTATCTTAGAGGAAACATGATTTACCTATTATTATTCCTTGTGGGTCTTTAGTTCTTCATCTAACTCTTTTCTTGCCTATTTTATGCCATCATGAATGGATAACATTGCTCTAGTATCAGTCTCTATGTAGTATTTAAAGTTCTTAATATAAGGGGATTGACCCTTCTTTTTATCTTATCTCTTTGACAAAGTATATTTATTCTCTTTATTCCAAAATTAGACCTCACCAAATGTTATCTTATATCTTAATTTTCCTCACCCTTTGTATGGAGCTAGTTGATTTATCAAAGAGTGAGATCATAGTGGGTATCTTGGTGATCTTCAAGTTTGACCTCTTACAAGTTGATGCTCTTAATTCCTTAGACCAATCTAGAAGATTCAACTTTGATGGATCTAATGGTTGTGCCTCTATTTGAGTGTCTTCTATAGGATTATCCTTAGGTTTTTGCTTAGGAATTTAAGGCCATATTATTTTAGACCATTCTACATTCCATAAATGCGGCATGGGATGAACAATTTAGACTAGTCTCTTCTTGGAAGTTCTTTTAGTGGCCACCACTATTGTGGTCTAGACCACTCTTGATGATGAGATTAGTGAGCTCAATTGATTGGAAGAAGCAACACTTAATTTCTAGGATAACTAATGATAGTGGAAGTAGAGGTGGAGACTAATGGAGAAGTTGTGGAGATAATTATGAAAATAGGCCTAGATGGAGTTGATGACTCAAGAGGAAAAGAAGAGATAGTTGGCAAAGAAAAATTAGAGAGAACTATAAATGAAATAATAGGAGGATGGCCTAAAGGAGCAATAATTGAAATACCCTTACGAGATTGGTCACCACTAAGGGGTCATTTTCATTTTAATACTTTCAAGCTTAATACCTTGGCTTGTTGTATATCTTCTTCATCCACCTGATATCTTGGCTCACCCTCAATTGAAGTTCGTGCCTACTAAGTTTATCTCTCTGCATATGGTGTCTATGGAATTTCTACCTTATTTTTTCACTTATAACAAACTATTTTCCTTCTAGCCTATCAAGTAGTCACTTATTGGGTGGGAAGGAAAAAAGTCATATTGGAAGTTATGGTTACTAAAGACACCATAATAGGTGCATTATCTTACTCATTAGAGGACTCTAGAAAAATTATTTCCTCCTCTACCCAATAGTGTTGTCCTTAACCTAAATTGATTCTTATATAAGCTCTTGTTTGACCTTCCTTAGTTCAAAAATATACATTTCAACTTGAGTATTCTATTCTTACTCTTTCTCACTAGTAACTGATGATTCCCTAACACCTTTCTCTTACTCTTTCTCTTGAGATGTCATCATAGTAGGTGGGTTTTAGGGGTCTTGGATTTGATCTTGTGGATGTTATAAGGGTCTACCACTCCAAAAATATGATAAAGTATATTTCCTTAGTGGTGGGGATATAAATTTTTCTCTAATAAGTGTGAGAGAAGGATCCACTTGGATTACTCTAGAAAGTCCTAACTCACACTGATAGTCATAACCCTTTCCTTGACTTCTGCATAATATTTTGCATTGAAGAACAAAAATTCATGATTAAAAGTCTCATACTTGTAAGTAATTCCTAGATTATAAATTTTTTATTTTACTTTCTCATGGGGTCCCAATCCTTATGGCATAGATTAGCTAAGGCATAAGCCTTTCTTGCACCACTAGCCTTTCTAAAATGTCTTTATTATATGTACTTCATCCTCCCAATTGTGATAAGGGAACCATGGAAGGTTTTTTTTTTATTAGTCAAGACCAAATCTATCATATTCCATAGATGATATTCAATCTCCTACTCAAAAAATTTGTCTAGGTTGAATTTAGGGAGATGAAGAGGGTTGAACTTGTGTCTAACAACCATGATAATAATATAGTCTAGAACAACCAATAATCAGCCAAATACATGAGTGTATTGGTGATACTCTTGGATATCTTGGCTAGGGGTTGGCCATGAATTTCCATCAAAACTTGAGGATATTAATCCTCTACAATTCTAAAAATGTTCCTCACATAGGCATAAATATGAAAAAATGTGTAGAAGTTATAGATTATATTCCTGGTGTACTCAAGGTTTGGATCCCAAATATCCCCATTGTGTCTATAAATAGTTCCCATGATCACATCTAAAAGATATAACATCATATAAAAGTTTACACCATGGCGCCACCTATTTTTGTACATTATCTAATCTTATAAGTGAATGATGATAATTTACCCTAATGCATAGGTGCACTCTAAGGTGATCAAGAGGTCAAGTAGTGGAACCCAATCTAAATGCTAGAAGTGGATGCTTATATGACCAAATAGATGGTTCATTAGTATCATACAAATTTAGATTCCCATTTGGAATATAGTAATGGGCACATGGTTCTTATTGGTTTATTTGAGTGTGAATGTCTCTTATGGAAGAATACACCTCCTTATTACTTATTCCATGTTATTTATCTTATTCTAACTAACAATAATGTGTAAATCAAAGGTAGAATTTGGAATGGGTAAAAATAAATACCTTATGAATGCATCACATAATATGTATGTGATGAAAGTATTGTTATTGACATAATGGAGGAAATTTTCATCTATAATCCTCCCTTTGAAGAATAGGTCTCATAATAGGTCAATGCATGTCATGACTTATATCTTAGTAGCTACATTATGGAGTGCTTGGTGTTTGAAGGCTAGTAAGTCAACTACAACTTATTTTTCTTCTATGAATATGTATTCCATGTAATATAATAGGTCAACATTCTCTATGACCTCCCATAGAGTCAATTAATTGGTATAAAGAGCCCCAAATATTATTGCATCAAAAACTATATTTAGGTATTTTGTTGAACCCTTGAAGGAGAACTTGGATGGTGCTTGGGCTCCCCTATATGCTCTAGATGAAGACATCATCATTAATTGTAAGTGTTGGTAGGATTTGAGCTCTTGGTGATGTTGGATTGGCATTTTGTTACATAAATTATAGCTTGTTTGAAAGTAGTTGTGGCTTCAAAATCATAGAAAGCAATATACATTTGAGTTTGATGGAAATCAATGGATGTGAGCTTGGTTAGTGGCTCGATGTTATAGATTTTTGGCATTCATGTTTATTTCCTACACCATTAACCACCAATGTTTATGAGATCATCACCTTTATTGAATTTGAACTTAACCACCTAGACCTAGTGAACATGCCATGTAGGATGCTTACTCATTCAGGGGGTGCTACGGTGATATTATTTTTGACACTTCTCACTATATGGTTTAGTTGGGAGTCATCATTTGTATTTAGGTTTAATCATTTGACTTTATGAACTTAGAGTTTTGAAATAAAGTCTCCATAGACCTAAATGTTCTTTGGGTATATTCATGAAACTTATTCTAAAAGCCAAGGTGCCAAACACTTTTCCCCAAAAACCAAATTGTCATTTGGGAGGATTTGTCAAACAAAGTTATATAAAGTTAGAGTTCTGACCAAAAATTTCCTGAATGAAAGTTTCTAAGAGAAAGTTCTTAAAGACCAAAATAAAGGTAATACATTATAAGTTATAAATAAAATGCTCTAAAAGAAAGTTTCAAACCAAAATTTTATGGCTAAAAATCCATATAGACCAAAATAATTTGAATAATAAAGTATCAAAATGTATTTCCCGAACTAAATTTTTTGAAATAAAGTTGTCTAAGACCAAAATGTTCTTAGAGACTAAAAGTTTCCAAAGACAAAAAAATGTCTATAATGTCAAATAAAATGAATCCAAATAAGTAAATCTGAATAGAAAAGTATAAATAAACAAAGCTAAATTCCTATCATACATAAAAAAATTCCATTAATAGATTAGTTTTAATAAGTCCTTCCAATGGAAATGGGTTGTAAGAGAAAATAGGTGCATTTAATAGTGATTTAATGTTTAAAACTTCTAATTTATATAGATAATAAAACCAACAAAACACACATGCATAGCCCAAATTATAAACAAGCCTTATAAAAACAAAGGGGCCCCCCATTTTTCCATACAAAATACAAGGTAAGGTGTGTTGAATACAATAAATGACAACTCACAAGGGTGAATACTCTTGAATTTTAAGAACCCATAATCCATGGTTTTATAATAATAATATTAATAATAAACCATACTATAAAAGAGATTATTATATCATAAATATGAAAGAGACTATGAATACCTCAATAAAACATACTTAATTTACCCATACCATAGACCAGTGTGTATTTAAGTGATATATTTTATCCTTGTCTATGGATATTATCAAACATGGGATGAGTTGTACATTTTATTTTGATTGGGTGTTAAGGTAGAAGAAATTTGGAGAGATTAGGAATTATTTTATTGTCAGCTAGGTGTCTATAGCCCTGATAAAGATACCTTTGATCACTTTTTCTTCCTTTCATCATATATTTACATGATGCATAATTCATTGATATTATTTCATCATGTAGGATTTTAATTCATTTTGATTTTATTTTTAAACCTTTGGATTATACATATTTTTTTTTTAATGTTTTTAATGGAAGAATGAAGGTGGCCACCTTGAATTGGTGTTGATATAATTGGGTTCATCAGAATGTCCCTATCAAATTTAATCACATCAATTGTTATTACCTCAAAAAAGTGTTAGCCTTTAATGTGCATTTGATCCAAGGATATAATAAGAGATTTCTAAACTTTCATGGAGTTGTGGGAGTAGCTTTCATATGCCTCGTTAAATCATTTTATTTATAACATTATCATGATTAACTCTCTCATTGCTTACATGGATTAAGAATTTTGATGTATAAGGTGTGTCACCCACTGATTCAAGTTGGATTTAAAGTAGCCAGGCTATTACTTGATTATAGCAGAAGTAATCATTATATTTATATGAAATCAAAAGGAAAACTATTCTAGAAAGAGGGAAACTACATAAAATAAAACACTAGACTAAGAAAGATAAATTACAAAAATCAAAAATGGCTAATATAGAAAGCATGAATTACTTTAATAAAAGAAAATGATTGAAATTAGGAAACTAACTAATAAGGAAAATCTAATGTATCCATACCTCTACCATAACATCCATTATTGCTCATAGACATATCTATATGAAGCATCCATGAAATATTGCTTCAAAATTTGTCTATTGACTAGATATGTCAATTTGTTATCTTGTATTTCCTTCAAATTAAAAGAATTATTACCCAAGATCTTGGATATATGATAAGGTCATATCCATAGTTGGGTGAACTTTTCATATTTTCCTTTATTTTCATAATCATTATCCCATAGAAATAGCAGGTTAGAAATCACGAATTCTTTAGATTTTTCTCTCTTATTGTACCATATTTTGACTATATCTTGATTTATGTTGAAGTTTTACATAAATTCAGTCCTCAATTCTTCAATATTTATAATATAAAACAATCTAGACTCAATCCTCTCATTGGGTTCCATGTATTCCTACATGAACTGATATGTTGGAAATTTAATCATGATTGAGAATACTGGCTATCTCCCATAGACCAGTAGATATGGTGAGGCTTTAAGGGCTTACTAATATCAAGTTCAATCTACCTAGTGCATATTTAATCAAGAGATGCCACTCTCTATGCTTATCCACATTAGATTTATTAATAACATAAATGAGGCTCTTGTTCATCTATTCAACCAATCCATTCCCTTATAGGTGGTGATTAGAAGATGATCTAATTATGATATGATTATCATGGGCCCATTTTATAAAATTAGTTGACTGAAATGTTAGACCATTATCATAAATTAAGAAAATAGGAGTAATAAACCTAGTTGTGATATGCTCTTCAAATAAATTGATCACATCTTATGTTCTTGAATTCTTGGTGGTTGTTACCTTAGTCCATCTAGTGCAATAATCTGTAGTAGCGAGTACAAATTTATATCCAACTAAAGAGTTTAGATTGATGAAACCAATGAAATTTAAGCCCCATTGGGTGAATTTCTTACCCTTAATCATAGGTTGTAGGGGAATTATTGTCTGCACCTCTCTTTTCACCAAGACCTATCATTCATGGAACATACATACATCGAAGTGAGCATCTTTGAAGACTATTGGCCAATGATAATCTATGTTGAGTATTTTTTGGGTGGTATTATAGCTAGATGGATGGATGATACCAATATTTTGATGTAGATTTTTTAAAATATCTTGGGCTTCTTCATGTGACACATATATTAAAAATATGCCTTCATAGTTCTTTCTGTATATAATTCCTTTCCTAATCATATAACTATTATAATTGAGCCTCAAAGATGTATTTTTATCTCTCTTGAGTTCAAGGGGACACATTCCATTGAGTAATAACTAAATAATATTTGAATACCATTACTATTGAAAAACCTATGTTTGGTAGACTTCTTTGATGGTTATGCATGGGTTTGGTTCAATCATCAACTAGATAATACATTATCTTCTAACAATCTTTGTAGTTTTAATCTTAGTATCAAACTCTTGTAATTTTTCCATCTATTTTCCTCTACATTCCCCCAACTCATATTTTCTTATCATAAGTTTGATATTAGGATATGGTACATTAGTGATGGTTTTATTCTTAAGGATGCAGTGCTTGAATTTATTAACTACTTTGATAAGGGCAAAGATATTTTGTCAATCAAGGAATATTTAATCTCTTCATCTTTTAATTTATTTATCAAAAAAGTGACAGGATGTTCACTTTCTTCCTTCTTTTGTGCAAGTACAACAACAATGGTATGCTCTAAATAAAATGAGTATAGGAAGAAGTCCTTAGTAAAATCTAGGTTCACCAACACTGGGGCTTGTGATATAGTCTTATTAATGTATTGAAAGGACTTATTAGCTTTAGGTTTCTATTCAATTTTATCATCCTATTTAATTATTGTGTTTAGGGGTTTGATAATCTCTACAAATCTTCAGATGAATTTTCTCATGAAATTAATCTTCCTAAAGAAGGAATTCAGCTCCTCTTTATTGTTTGAGAACATTATATTTGAAATTTCTTGAATTATATCGAGGTCAATGGTGATACCATCTTTGGTAATAATGTGGCCCAAAAAATTGCCTTTAGTAATGACAAATATGCTCTTCTTGGGGTTTAGTGAGATATTATACTTTATGCATCTTTTAAAAATAGATTGGAGATGATTGATATGATTAACCACATTTTTAGATAAAATAGTGAGGTCATCCATATATATAATTATGCATTTGCCTATCAGTATCTAGAATGTTTGATCCATCACTCTTTGAAATGTAGTTTCAATGTTGATCAACCCAAATAGAATTCACTTATATGCATAAGTTCCCCATTTTTTAGTAAACATGGTTTTCATCCTATCCTCTGATTCCACCAGTACTTGATTATATTCTAAAAAACCATCTAAAAAAACATCATTCTAAAACCAATAAAATATTGTATTACCTCATATAATGAGGTAATAGGATAGTTATCTTTCTCAAAATATTTATTAAGGTTCCTAGAGTTGATACACAGTTTAATTTTGCTACACTTTTTCTTAACCAAAACTAGATTAGCCACCCAAGTTGAATGTTTCATAGGAAAAACTATCTAAACACTTAGCAACTTCTCTACTTCTATCTAAATCAAGGGTTCTATAATAAGATTAACCAGTCTTTGTCTTTGCCTAAACAACTTATGATCTGGCTTGAGTAGAATTATATGGGTGATGACTCTAGTATTAAATATCCTTAAGTAAACATACATCCATGCAATTACATATTTTTATTTGATAATAAATTCCTTGACCTTTTGCCTTTCATCTAGAGTGCATCTTAAGCTAATATTAATGAGGTGTGGGTTCCTTTCATCACCTATGTTTTATGAGTTAAACTCGGATTCATTACTTTGACTTGTCTTTATTGTTGTGTTTAATGGTCAGTATCAAAGTCTCTTTCCAAGGTAACCATCCCTAGTGGGAGGTGATTTTAATTAAATTGTATGGCATCCTCTTCCTTTAATTCTTAATGGTACCTATGGCTTATTTTCTGATCATCAATTATCCAGTACTTGAGTTATCTTGAATTGATTAGAAATTAGATGATCTGTTGGTCATCATTAAACACTTAGAAATTTTCAATATTTTGTGGAATTGATGGAAAATGTACTAACTCGATGGATAAATTTTGTACTTTTGAATCTTATAGGGGTGCCAAATTTGTTGATGAAGTGGTCAATGAATCAACATCTTGGTTTTGTTCCCTTAGAATGACAACTGTATTAAAACCTTAAAATTACTTGATTAAATCCCAAGATCTATGCTTGTACTTATTTAAATATGAAAATTTGCATTAATACTTATTCTTGACCTAGATGATCAAAGTTATGAGTCTTTGCATACCATCAATTCCTTGACATTATTTTTTAGGGTAAACTATAGTCCCAAAATTAGAGACTCATACTCTACTCTATTATTGGTGGATGTAAATTGGAGCATGTATGTTGCTAAGTATTTCCTTCCTTATGGATTGATAAATTTGATACCAACACCTGATCCTTGATTAGATATTGCTCTATCTGAATTTAGGGCCCATAATTAAGAAGGGCCTTTCACTTCTTCCTATGTTTCATGCTTCATAGTACATGTATAAATTCCAAGACTAAGAGACTTGTAATTTAATTCCTCATTAGTGATGTTGTACTCTATAATAAGGTGATTCATCCTTGGCTCCTGATCGATCTTATTCTAGTTGGAAATAACCCTCCATGGTAGCCAAATGTGAGATAAGTTTGTTTAAATATATCCATTGAGCATCTTCAACCAATCTATACTCAATATTAACCCAAACCCCTCTGGAATATATATTACTAGTATGTTGATAGTCATCTATACTCAAGGTTTTGATGCAACATGAATCTTTACATCATTAAGTTTTCCTATAATAGGCACTGATATTTTACCCAACTATAAAATAGTAATCTTAGATATACATGGGGTCAAACCAAGATTTTTGTAAATGTATGTTGGCATCACCATTTTTGAGGCTCTAAAATCTACGAAATAGTTGTGTATATTCTTTCCAAATGCCTGAATGGTTAGCAAGAAAGGGGGACATTAGGATTGCTTTTGTATATAACATTTTTATTATTTTTTTTAATTTTTTTTGCAATAGACTTATCTATGACATACTTCCATAATGTCTCCTATTCTGTGACTTGTGTCAATTCATGAAGAGTGGTATTATCCTTGATCTTCTTCATATCCTCAATAATGTTATATCCTCCCTTGCTCTGCTCTTTTCTATGCTGAGACTAATCATTCCCTTTTGGAGGAGGAATATTATTACCATATATTAAACTAATAAAACACTTGAACTTATTTAAAATTATAGTTTATAACATTATCATCTTCACTGGGGAAGGAAAACTCATAAGTTTTAAAGACCATAGCTGAACTTGAAGGGATAGATTCATGAGGGAGATATATATATAGGATTCATCATTTGATCTTGTCTAATAATTTCTCTTTGAAATATTTTAAGGTTTTCACATAACTCTACACAATCCAATTCTCCATGTTGAGATATGTTATGAACTTTACACCAATTAGACAAAGTGATATCCATTACATTGATTTCTGGCAGCTTAGTGGCCTATTATTGTGTTATAGTATTGGTAGGTCTATTGAAAGTCCTATTATATCTTGGGAAGCCAAAATTTAGGTTATAATTTTGATTTGTGGTATTACCCATCCTTTATAAATATTCAAGAAGTCATTTCTCAACTTTTGGATCATTCTTTGAATATAATCCAATTCAATTTTGGTGGAGTCAAAACCTTGTGACTGTTGTGTTAGTGTGAACCAAATGTTGATTTTGTTAGTTAATCTGATGTCCATTCCTTTGTAATTTATTATTTAGGAAACTATAATTCTATTTTATTTCTTGTAATGTCATGGGAGGCAGAGTGTATAACTAGTAATGGTTGAATGTATGGATATTCTGATTAACATGCAGTATTGGATTCAAAAATGGGAGGCCATTATTATATGTTTAGCCCCATAAATTTTGAGGATTGAGTCATGGATTGAGCTACTTATCAATATTAATATCTTCTTGATATGCCATCACTAAAGTATTGGTTGTGGCATCTCTCTACAAAAACATTGTAGTGATGTGGTCCAGAGTGTTCTTGTATATCTCAAGAGCAAGATCTACATATGAATTATACATCACATTCAATTGAGTGTACATATTATAAAATATTGCAATAAATAAATATATTTCCTCATTTGGATCTCTCTTCATATGGGTGAAATTTTGATACACCATACTTAGATTATTAACCGGCTTGAATTCTAAAAAAAAAGTATTTTGGAATTTATTCCATGTTTTGATGGAACCTTCCTACATGTTAAGATACTAATTGTAAGCAAAATCGTGTAGAGTAAATGAGATAAGCATACATGAAAAATCCTCATGGGTGACATTCATTAATATTAGAGTATCATTGAAATAATTGATGTGTTCTTCTTCCATCCTTCTACTTGAGGGGGAGAAGATAGGAAAATATTTCTCCAAGTTCCTTGGTAGATCATGTTGGTCTCTAGGGATGGAAATGGCATATATGACTAACCAAAGTTGAGAAATAGGAGGATTAATAAGTGGGATGCCTCTTACGAGATAAGGTGTCCTAGCCTGATGTACCTCAAGGATGACATGTATTGATATAAGCCTCCTATGATTTGACAAAGGTGAAACCAAAAGGATAGATTGGGCCCTAGACCTTGTTACTCCTTGAGGTATCTCCAATGATACTCTACATAATGACTAACCTCTACTATTGATAAAACACAAAAGTGTTCCCTCCTAGTTTCAAATTTTATTTTTATTGATGTGGGTTTTATGTACACCATAAAAGAATGAATGAGGTAGCTTCTAAAATTTTAGGATCTATATGGAAGTGATGTTCCACTCTAGGGTATGAGTTGTAGGTAAGCAGTTAAAAAAACTAGGTGGTGGAATAGTAGGTTGATATTGTAGGTTATTTAATGAAGTTTTTGGATGGATGTGTGAAATCTAATAGAAATTAATCACTGAGTTGTATGGATGGATAATTACTCTATGGTGGGTAGATCTTAAAGAAACTCAAAAGAGGGGAAAGGTAAGGCAAAAAATAGGCTCTATGTTCCTAAATGGTCACTTCTAAGACCATTTATTTTCTGGAAAAGTATCTCCAAGACCAATTTTCATCACTTATAGCTATTGCAAACACATGAATAAGCATAAATACAATTCTAGGAAAATAAGTATAGGAAGATTAATGATCTCAATTAAAGATTGATCTCATTAGAGATACTATTGCACACCCTTATCTAAGAGATTATAGCTCAAACCAAGAATTTATCTAGGGTAGCTAGAGCACATGCATAAAAGACTATAAAAAAGGAAATACTCCTACACACATCAAATTATCAACTCAATCTATACAAATTTCTTACACTAAAAAATTTACCAATCTAAAATAGATATTACATATCTAAGATCAACATTTATCATTTGAAATAATTAGATTCATTCATAGCATTATTATACTTCAAAATTATTGACTTCATACAAATAAATAAGTTAGAATTTCAATAACATATATAAAGAAGAAGAGAGAACAAACATAGTTGCTTGACAATCAAAAAATCTATTTATTCTTATCTATAAAAAAACTAACCCTTTGAAAGAGGGTTTTACATGTATTTAAAGGACTTGGGGAAGGGGGCACCTCATCCTCCAAGTGTAGCAAAACTTTAGTTCATATCAATATAAATAAAATCTAAGCTCTAGTTTGATATAAAATCATATGTTATAACCTATATATTACATCACTCATGCATGTGTGCATGCTATACAAATAATTCATTTAATTATAACATGGATGTCACAAGACCTAACTAGTTATTAATAATCATTACATGTAAAATTATAAATGATTATCCTTTGAATAAGCTTGTATTTAACTCCTGCTTGGTGTTACTTGTTGTTATGGTTGGAACTAAAGTTATAACTAGAGTTGAGATGGTAGATTAAGTTAATGCACTTATGGAGCTGGTAGGCAGTGCTAAAATGGAGGTTATTATTGGAGTAAAACTAGTTGAAGTGGAAGTAATTGAAATTTTAAGTATAACTGAAGTGGTGGGTAGTGTTAAAACTAGGACATTGGGTGGATTCTGAGATGAACTAGTAGATGGTACAAATGGAGACTTCTTCTTTGCCTCTAACACTTAGTATTGTTTATATACACTAACATGTTGTACCTATACTATGATAATATATAGGAGAGAAGGTCTCTTCACCTTGTCCACTTATGCTATCAGCCTTGCATGCTTAGTTTTGGTACCTTAGAAGCATACTTGAAAAAATTCCACTTTAGTGGCCTTCTTCCCAATTGGACTCAAATTTACTTCAATATATTATAAATTTAAACCTTGTAAACTTCACTTGAAATTATATGAATCTTGTTCTATCATTTGGTCAAAAATAGACCTAGCCACCAACTTCCTAGTACTATTCATGCTCGTGTCAATTCCAGTTCATTCAAAAAATTTACTACATGCTTCTCTTATTTTGTGATCTTAGTAACTAAAGAATCATCAAAATTTACCCTTTCATAGATTTTTGGGTTGTAATGACTGCTAGATTCAGTGTATTTCTCTCCTTTATGGGTTCATCAAATTTAAATGACTACATGCCTTATTGTTACTACACAAAACCAATAAATTCAATCTATTCTCATCTTTTTTAAGAACCTTAAACAATTTAGTTATTGTGGTTACATCGGGAGTCAATTGTGATCTCAAAGAATGAATGGTATCTAATATATTATATAATATTAATGTTACACTTTGGACATCTTATTCTATCCTAGAGGGAATATGGATTACCTATTATTGTTCCCTGAGGGTGTTTAGGTCTTCATCCAACTATTTTATTTCCTACTCTATGCCCTCATGAATCACTAACATTGCTCTAGTTTAGGTGTCTATGTAGGACTTAAATTCATCAATATAATGGGACTAACCCTTATTTCTATCTTGTTTATTTTATATAGAGTATATTTCTTCTCCTTATTCCAAAATTAGACTTCACTGAATGATATCTTCTATCTTCCTCTTCCTCACCCTTTACATAGAACCAATTGATTTATAAAATAATGAGCTCATAGTGGGTATCTCGATGATCTTAAAATTTAGTCTCTTAGAAGATGACACTCCTAATTCCTTAGCCTAATTAGGAAGAGTCAAATTTGATGGATATAATGGCTATGCCTCTATTTGAGTGTCTTTTGTAGGCTTAGTCTCAAGGTATGTCTTAATCATTGAAGGCCATATTATTTTAGACTAGTCTACATTCCTTAGATGTGGCATGGGATGAAAAATGTAGACTGGTCTCTTATTGGAAGCTCTTTTGGTGTCCACCAATAAGTGGCTACACCACTCCTAATGAGGGCATTGGTGAGCTCAATTAAGTGGAATAAGATAACACTTTATTGATTGGTTGTCTATTGATAGTGGAAGTAGAGGTGGAGAATAATGGATTGGTTATGGATACAACTATAAAAATAGGCCCAAATGGAAGTAATGACATAGGAGGAAAATAATAGACAATTGGCAAAGAAAAATTAGATACAACTGACACTGAAATAATAAGAGGATGGCCTAAGAGAGTAGTAATTGAAACCTAATTGGTCACCACTAAGGGGTGCCTTTCATTTTAGTCATTACAATCTTAGTACTTTGGCTTATTGTCTCACCCTTAATTGAAGGTTGTTCCTACTAATTTTTTCCCTATGTGGATGGTGTTTTTGGCTTTCCTACCCTAGTTTTTATTTTATGACAAAGTATTATCCTCTTAGCCTGAGGAGAAAACACTTATTTGGTAGAAAAGAAAGAGTCATACTATAGATTATGGTTGTTGAAGCCACCACAGTAGGTTAAATATCTTCCTCATCATAGGAATCCAAACAAATTATTTCCTCCTTTCCCATAATAGTTTTGTCTTTCACCTAAATTAATTATTTTACTAGCTCTTGTTTCACCTTCCTCAGTTCAATAGTAGACATTTGAACTTGAGGAGTCCATTCTTCCTCTTACACCACTAGCCTCTTTGAAATGTCTTTGGTATGCACATTTCATCCTCCAAATTATGATATGGGAATCATGGAAGGTTTTTTTTTTCTCCTAGTTAGGTCCTCATCTATCCCATTCCATAGTTGATATGCAATCTCCTGCTCATTAACTTTGTCTGGGATGAATTTGGGGAGATGAATAAGGTCAACCTTGTGTCCAACAGACATGATAATAATATATTTTGGGTACAACCAATAATAAAAAAAATACATGAGTATATTGACTATGCTCTTGGATATCCCATATAGTCCCATTGTGTCTATAAATAGTTCCCATGACCACATCCAAAAGATATGACACCATATAAAATTTTCCACCTTGGGGCCTCCTATCTTTGTACAACACCTATTCTTATAGGTGAACACTGATAATTTCCCCCAATGCATAGGTGTAATATGGGGTGATCAAGAGATCAATCAATAAAAACCACTCCAAATGTATGAAGTTGATGCTTGAGTGGCCAAACAAATAGTTTAGTAGTGCTATACCAATTAAGATTCCCATCCAAATTCTACTAATGGGAACAGGGTTATTATTGGTTTTTTTGAGTATGAATGTCTCTCTTGAAATAATCCATCTCATTACTACTTATTCCATGTTATTTTTCTTATTCCAACCAACCACACTATGAAAATAAAAGGTAACATCTAAAATGGGTAAACATAAATACCTCATGAATGTATCACCTGATATGTATTCAATGATAGTTGTGTTATTTAAATAATGGAGGAAACCACCATCTACAGTCCTCCCTTCAAATAAAAAATCTTTTAATAACTCAATGCATGGCCTAACTTCTGACTTAGCAACTGTATAGTGGAATTCTTGGTGTTTGAAGGGCATTAATTCAACTAAAAATTATTTTTATGGAGATGTATTCCTAATAAGAGAATAAGTTAACATTATCTATGACCTCCCATAGAGATGAATAATTGGCATATAAACCCTCAAACATTGATGCATCAAAAACTATATCTAGGTATTCTATTTAATCCTTGATGGAGAACCTAGCTGGTGCCTGGGATCCCTTGTATACTCTAGATGAAGATGCCATCATTAATTCTATGTGTTGGTAGGATTGAAGAACTTGGTGATGGTGTATTAACACTTTATTACACAAATTTTAACTTGTTTGAATGCAACTAGGGCTATGAAATTATAAAAATCAATATATTCTTGAGTTTGATGGCAATAAATGGATGTGAGATTGGTTAGTGGATCAATGTTATATATTTTTAGCATTAATGTTTAGTTCATGAAAAATTAACCACCAATTTATATGATCTCACCACCTTTATTTAGTTTGAACTTGATAACCTAGGCCTAGTGATCATGCCACATAGGATGGTTACTCATTTTGGGGGTACGAAAGTGTTATTATTTTTTACACTTATCACATTATGGTTTAGTTGGGAGCCAAAATTCACATTTGAGTTGAATCATTTGACTTTGTGAGCCCATATTAATAAAATAAAGTCTTTTAAGACATAAATGTTCTTTGAAGATATTTTTGAAACTTCTTTCAAAATCCAAGATATTGAACACTTTTCTATGAAGACCAAACTATCATTTAGGAGGATCTGTTGAAGAAAGTTCCCAAAAGTTAGAGTTCTAACTAAAAAGCTCCTGAATGAAAGTTTTTAAAGAGAAAGTTACCAAAGACCAAAAAAAAAATTCTACATAATAAGTGCCAAACAAAATACCCTAAAGGAATGTTCTTGATCGAAAGTTCTCAAAGACCAAAATATTTCAAAGAATAAAGTGCCAAACATAATTTCCTAGACCAAAGTTTTTGAAATAAATTCATCCAAGACCAAAATGTTCCCAAAGACCTAAAGTTACCAAAGACCAAAAAATATTCATAATGATGAATAAAAATAATTTGAATAAGTAAATATAAATGAAATAACCTAGATAAACAAATTTTAATACCTTTCATACATATCAAACTTCCAAAATTTCCATTAATAGATTAGTTTCAATAAGTCCTAATGGAAATGGGTTGTAGGAGAAAATAGGTGAACCTAGTAGTGATTTAATTTTAAAAACATCTAATTTCCACATATATTAAATCCATACAAACACACATGCATATTCCAAATAATAAACAAACCTTCTAAAAAAAGGGGGTCCCCACTTTTCCATATAAAATCTAAGGTGGGTGTGTTGAATATAACAAATAATACCATCATCCCATACATATCAAGGGATGTATTCATGAGTTATTTATGTTTACCCATTCCAAATGCTATCTTTGATTTGCATAGTGTCATTGGTTGGAAGAATAATAATAATTTAGAATAATCAATGAAGAAGTGGCTTCTATTGTCAGACCTTCACACTCAAAGAAACCTCCAAGAACCCTATTCTCATTACTAGGTTCCAATATGGAATTGATAAAACACTTATTTGGCAACCTAAGAATCCACTTAATTCATTTAGAGTGGGTACCACTGATCTATTTATAAATCACCTCAAAATGCACCTATGCACTAGGGGAGATTATCTGTTCCTGCCTGCAAGAATTGATGTTACACAAGGAAAAGAGGCCCTATGGTGGGAACTTTTGTATGATGTCATATATTTTGGATGTAGTAATAGGGACTATTTATATATACAATGGGGATATATGAAATAAAAACCCTGAATACATAAAGAATAGAATATATGAATTCTACTCATTCATCTAGATTTATGCATATGTGAGGAACATTTCTAGAATTGTAGAGGATTTGTATCCTTTGGTCTAGATGACAATTCATTGTGAGATGCTAGCCATGACATATAATAACATCACTACTTCACTCATGACTTTGGGTGATTATTATATGTACCTATAATATACTATTATCATGATCATTGGACATAAGGTAGATCCTCTTTGTCTCCCCAAATATGTCTCATACAAGGTATTTAAGCAATATATTACATATCAGCTCTAGAATGGAATAGATGAGGACTTGAGTAAGAGTAAGAAGATCACCTTCCATGACTCCCATATTATAATTGGTAAGATGTAATACACATACTGAAGACACTTCAAAGAGTCTAGTGGTTCCAAGAAGGCCTATGACTTAGTTAATTTTCTCCATAGGGAGCAAGACTCCCATGGGAAAGTATAAAAATGAGTTTAAAACCTAGGAATTACCTAAAAGCATGAGTATTTTGATAACAAATTCTTATTTCTCAATTAAAAATATGATGTAGAAGTAAAGGAAAGGGATATGACTACATGTGTGAGTGATTACTTACTTAGAGTAATCAACACAAATCCTTACCCTCACACGTAGACAATAAAAATTTAGGGTCCCACCACCAAGGGTGGACATGTTCAAATTAATGGAATAACATACATTTTCATAGACACAAGATCAAATATATGACCCATAAAATCCACCTACCATGATGATAGATCCAAAAAAAGTGCAAGAGCAAGGTGTAGGCGAAACATAAGCCACTACAATATAATAGGAAGAATAGACTCCTTAGGTTCAAATGTCTAATGTTGAACTGAGGAGAGTGAAACAAAACTTAGCATAATATAATTTCAAGTGAAGGATAACACTATTGGGTGAGAGGAGGAAATAATTTATCTAGATTTATTTGATAAGGAAGAGATTTCACCTACTATGGCATCTTTAGCAACCACAACATCCAGTATGACTCTTCCCCTTCCTACCCAACAAGTGACTTCTCTTCAAGCTAAGATGAAAATATTTTTTAATAATATAAAAAATAGGGAAATAAAACACAAATTCCATCCACAAAGGTACCAAGAAAGTAGGAACAACCTTTAATTAAGGGTCAACCAAGTGATGAGGTGGATGAAAAAGAGATATAACAAGACAAGGTTCTAAGCTTGAAAGGAATACAAGGAAAGGCATGCCTTGATGGTGACCAATTGGGTAAGGATGTTTCAATTACTACTCCTTTAGGCCATCCTCTTATTATTTATTTACTATTTATCTCTTCTTTTCCATTACCAATTATTTATACTTTTTCTCCTATGTCATCATCTCCTTTTAGACCCATTTTCAAAATAATTTTTACAACTGCTCCTCTACCTCAATTTTTTAGAGGTATAAGTCATTGAGAAGGTGTGGGTGAATCAGTGAGCCTAAATAATAAAATTCAAACCCAATTCATTTAAACCCTTAATCATTCAATACATACATTCATGGATCATATACATCATTCATGGAAATGAACAAGAGAAACAATGCAATATCAAGTACATAACACAAGACATATGTGGGAAACCCTCTTAGGGGAGAAAACCCACTAGAACCTACAATTGGATTACTATCTTATAAAATGATAACCAATTTAGACTAGATACAATTGATCAAATAACTACCATCTCTATTTAGTGAGACTATAATCCCAGAAGGTGATACAACACTTGTCTAGTTGAGTTGTCACAATAACTAAACCTTTAACAATTTTCACCTTGCAAGAAGGTTTCAACCCCATTTATATTTTTAGCTACCACAATAACACCTATGAACACATCCACCTTTGAACTGATGTCTTCAACACTTGATGATGGACTTTTGATTATCACTCTTCACCTTCAATCATACTTCAACCACAAGAGCACTATTTTGATAATAGAATATTGACCTATAGGTCATAAAAATAGTTATAAATATATTCTACTCTTCAACACATCCACATGTCACACACATCATTCACCTTTCCTTCTCTCACCATAAACGCTCTCTCAAATAGTCCCATGAGCATACTCACTCATTCTGCCTCTTCTTGGCTTATTAGGTGTATTAACCTATGTGATCACCTTCATCACCTTGATTAGATAATCATTTATAATCCTCTTCAATATTTATTTTTTACTTACTGACATGTTCCTTATCTTTCAAATTTTCTCTCCTTCACTTGGCTCCACATCTGCACAACCCTCAAAGTTTTACATAAAGTCTAGAAACCAACACATTTGGTTTTATTATTTATAAAGATATCATGATTATAAAAATATTGGTTAGCCATTGGGAATTAATTAAAACTTAAAACATCTATCATATGAATACATATATCAATACAATATTCCTAGGTCAGCCATATCATCTATGGGTCACCTTTAAGTAGCTACACTTTCAATTAGGATCTTGTAGCTCTTATAGGTCTCATGGAGACCTATTCACACATTTAAAACATAATCAACCAAAAAAATAACATAGGAAAATTTTAAATTACATTTTTCTACTCATTATTTCCCATTATACATCCTCAAATGATCATATTCAACTCTACTCACCTCTGTGTATGCCCAAACAACTCAAACACTGACCTGATGCATAGGAACATCATGAATGAATACATAGTCAACTTATTAAGATTTTTTCATACTATATAAAAATAAAAAAACCTTCATAATTCACATAGATGGCCCTCATGGATTCTAAAACACTTTCAAATCGTTAAGTCAACATGAAACATCAAAATACCAATAGAACGAGCTCAAATATCCTTCTTAGGTCACTTGTAGAATACACACAAACACATAGCAAACATTTAACATTCACAAATATGATTGTACAAATTTTTAGATATTCAAATCTATATTAATATATTCACCTTTGAGTCCTCTACAATTTCACTTTTTACACCATGAGTAAATTCTACATATATCAAAAGTTATTGCCAAAATATAGAGCACTAGTTTTTCCTTTGCTAAATTCAAATATTCAAATGCAAACGGTCAAAATTAAACCTAAAACACCATGCTTTCATCTTGTGTCCTCATTTTTCAAATAAAATATATACCATTTATCTTCTTTTAATTAACTTGACCTTTACCTTTTAGTGATCATCATTGGATCTTCATCTTGACTATATGACTTAATGCACTTCGTTGATCTTCTATATGTAGCTCAGTCTTTATCTCTACTTGACATTAAAAATTGAATAATTGGCACCATCTCATTACTTCCTAAGTTTTTATAAAAAAAATTATCTATTTATATATTTTTAAATTTAACTTTTGAAAAAATGACTATGGGAACCATTGTAAATTATTTGTAAAGTCAACATTGTACCTCCATATCTTTTGCTTCGCTCAAGTGCATGTATTCAAATTTGGACCATATGATCTCCTCACATAGGATAATACAACCATGTGTAAATATTATCCTAGAAACCTCACAAATTTTATATATAATTACATTAAAATTCACAAATATATTTTCCTACGACAAAGCCAACTATGTCAAAAACTTGTCTAGGAGGCCAACTTTGCACATGCATATCTTTTGATGAGATTTAGTGCATGATCTTAAATTGATCACAAATAAATTAGGATAAAAAATGAACAAACCAATATTATTATATTTTTATGAAACATTCACACATTAAATATATTCCATCACCAAATTATTTACTCAGCTCTTTGTTGCCTCGTGCAAATTTGGCTAAGTATGGGAAAATAATGTCAAACTTCCTAGGTACCGATCTTTAAACTTACATATATTTTATAATTTTAGTTTCATAACCTAATATTTAGTGAATATTAACTAGGAATAATACTTAACAAACCCATGTGACCATTTCCTCTTGAAACTTTCATGCGTACAAATGCTAACATCATCAACATGCGTACTCGACTCTATTTGAACATAGAAAACACTATCAAAATGCCTAAGAGCCCAAATTTTCACCCACATATATTTTATTATTCTTAGGTGCATGAATTGAGATTTAGTGCATATAAAATAAGGACTAATGTTATCACAACCATATGACCAACTCCCCCCAACTCATCCACATTTAACAATGGTGATGTCAACAAACTACCTACTCAAATTTTATACTACTAGACCCATAAGGTCTAGATGAAAGATATGGACTACCAGATGAATATAAATCATGTACACAAGTAATCAAATAATTATTTAAATTTTATAGGACCCCCTTCTCATTCTCAAAACTCCATACTCATCCCTAAACATCTCTAACCATGCCAAAATTGAGGATCAACCAAGCCAACTTCAAGCAAACTAAGAAAAGCACATTTCACACTTTGTCATTGTCAATTAGGATATCAAGGTACATAATCCACTCACATAGAAAAATACATGACATCATTTACAATGTTCCAACACTATATCCACTACCAATCAACATAGAACCTAAATGATAATATTTTCTATTCAATTGAAATCACCAATGCCATCCTCAAGAGAAGTGAAAATCACAATAATGGTGGCCACCAAAAGGGATATGAAAAATAAAATAGTCTACATTATTAATCTCATGCCACTCCTAGGTAATTTATATCATTTCAAAATAGTATGGCCTTTAATGCTTAATCCATCCCCTGAGACTAAGCCTACATAAGATACCCAAATAGAGGCACAACCACTAGATCCATCAAAGTTTATTCTTGTAGATTGGGTTAAAGAATTAGGATCACAAATTATAAGAATCCAAACATTAAGATCATTAATATTCCAACTTTGAGCTCACTTTTTGATAAATTCATTGGCCCTGTGTAAAGGGTAAGCAAGAGAAAGATAGAAGACAACATTGGGTGAGGTTTAATTTTGGAAGAAAGAGAAGAAATCTACTATATTTCAATGAGACAAGATAGAAAGAAGTGTTATTCCCCTTACATTTCTGAATTTAAGTCCTACATGGAGACCCACTCTATAACATTTATATCCATTAAAAAAGGCACAAATCATGCAATAAAATAATTGGATGAGGAACTTGAAACCCTTAGGGAATAATAATAGGTAGTCCACATTCACTTTGGGATAGAACAATATATCCAAAGTGAAGCATTGAGATTATAAAAGATATTAGATACATTCATTCTTTAAGATCAAAATTGGATCCCCATGTAACCACAATAAATAATTTTTTAAAGTTTCTCAATGAATATGAGAGTAGACTCAATTTTTTGGTCTTATATACTACCAATAAGACATTCAACCATTTGAATTTGATGGTCTTCTAGAGGTAGTAAACACACTGAATCTAGAAGTCATTATGACCTAAGAATCTTGAGAATTGATAAATGTTTATTTTTTAGTTACTAAGATCATATAATAAGATAAACATGTAATGCAAATTTTGATTGAGCTATAATTGACATGTATATGGGATAACACTAGGAGGTTGGTATCTAGGTCTATTTTTGACCAAATGCTACAACAAGCTTCATATAATTTAAAACATAGTTTATAAGAACTAAATTTAGAATATATTGAAGAAAAGCTAAGTTCATCTAGGAAGAAGGCCTCTAAATTAGAAGTCTTTTAGGCAGGTTTTTGAGCTAAAAAAATTGATCATGTAAGGATGATGGCACAAAAGAATAAGGTGAATAGACCATATCTTTTAGACATGAGCATAGTGTGGGCAGAACATGCTAGTGGATATAAAAACTATTAGGATCTAGAGGCCAAAAAAATTCTTCTCTAACCCCATATACTAGTTTAATATCTCAAACTCCACATAGTGTCCCAACCTCAACATTACCTACTACTTTAATTCCTTTTAGTTCATATAATTTAGCTCTAGTCACAACCTCCAGATCAACTCCAATTATAACTTCAATTCTACCTACCACTATAGCTCCAACTTAAACCTCTAATACACATATCACTTCAAATCAAGCTACTAGTACAACTCTAGCTACAAATTTAGTTCCACCCACTTTAATGAGTAGTGCCAAGTAGGAGCCAATCTATACTTAATATAAGGCTAATTTTATATAATTTTGCATGTATTACTTATTCAAATAACCACTACTAGTAAAGACTTTATATATTTATGTTATAATTAAATGAATTATTATGACAACATGCACACATGCATGACTAATGTAATTTATTAGTTATAACATATAGTTTTGTATCAAACTAAAACTTAAGATCTAGTTATCCTAGTCTAATCTAAAGTTTTGCTACACTTGGAGGATGAGTCGACCCCTTCCCAAAGTCTTTTAAATACATGTGAAACCCTATTTTTAATGGTTGGAGTTTTTTTATCAATATATAGGAAGAAATCAATTCATTTATTGTCATGCAACTGTGTTTATTCTCTTATCTTCATTTTTTATGTTATTGAAATTTTAGCTTCTTTATCTATATCAACTCAATAATTTTGAATCATGCTAAAGATATAGATGAATCTAATTGTTTTAATTGTTTAATTTTGATCTTAGATGTGCAAAAACTATTGAGGATTGATAAATTTCATTAGTTTAATAAATTAGTATAGATTGAGTTGATAATCAAAAGTGTGTAAGAGTATTTCCTTTGGTATAGTCTTCTAGTCATGTGCTCTATATACTCTAGATAACTTCCTAGTCTGAGCTATAAGCTCTTAGATAAGGGTTTGTAACAAAAAATATAAGGAGAAAAACCTTTATTTTAGATCATTACGCTTCCTATAATAATTTTCCTAGACTACTAACTATTATTGATGATTAGCGTGTAATAGCTACAAGCAAAAAAAATTGGTCTTGAAGATACTTGTCTATCCAAGAAATAGTTGAGAAGTGACCTTTTAGGGACATAGATCCTTCTTTTCTATGTTACCTTTCCCCTCTTTTTATTTTATTTACAATCTACCCACCATAAAGTAACTCTCCATCCATATAACTCATTTAATGATTACTTTATATTAGATCTCACACATCCATCGACAAATTTAGTTAAATAACCTATAGACTCAACTTGCTATTCCACCATTTGGTTTTTTTAACTGCATAGCTACAAATAATGCCCTATAGTGGAACCCCACTTCTAGATGTACCCTAAAACATTAGAGGCTACCTCATTAACTCTTATGAGGTGTGCATAAAACCCACATTAACATAGTTAATATGGTCTTTCTTAAAGGACTGGATGATGACTCTATAAATGCTTTAAACTTGATGGGTAGATGAGACATTATAAATCTAATATTTCTCTAGATCTTATACTTGTGCACTAACTACTCTAGGACAAAACCAAGAATCAAGAAAGGATAACTAAGTAAGTTCAGTTAAGTTAGTCAATTTATGGAGGAGTTTTCCAGTTTGAAAACTGACATTTTGGTCTAGTTGAAAACTATGTTGGATGTCCTTCAAGCCAATTTCAATTCTACCACATAACCCTTATCTAGATACTATCCAAAATGTAAGTTAAAACATGCTCTTAGAGAGTGTCCCCTAGATAAAATAGAGATACATGGGATATGTGATAATAAAGACCATGACATAACCCATTACACTAATACCTATTTTAAAAAGTCAATTTAAATTTAATACACAACCCAAAGAAGACATTAATTATATTAAAAGATAAAATCCATTTCCACAAAATTAGACCCAAGGTTAGTTTGGTCCAAGGAATCCAATTAACGCATGAATGACACATCGGATTACTCGGGAACCTCAACTTATGTGGGGAAAAAAACATCCACCATGGACCAATCAAGAAAGGATAATGCATCAACCTTGGATGATGCCTCAATAACCATGGATTCCCTAACCACAATCATAACCATGGAAAAATACATAGTGGAATGTTAATCCATAGTTTAACTACCAAAGAAGGTTTTCACCACAACAAGATTTGAATTCACCTCTTGTCACTCAACCTAAACAAAAAGTTAATCATCTACAATTACCTACTCAATTGGTGGTTAAACCCAAGATTAAACCATCAGCCCCTATTTATTTAAATGAACAAGGAGAAACTATGAATGCAGGAGCTATTGAGTTTTGTAAACATTTATCTTAGATCAGGCATAATGATTCAAGAACCTCCTATCACCATCTACTAAATGCCTAATGAAAAACTAAAAATAGATCTAGATCAACCCATAGTAAAAAATGAGGAATACAATAAAAATACATAGTAACATGTTACTTCTCTGCCTATTCCTTTTCTTGATAGACTAAAAAAAGTTGATAATAAGCAAGAGTCTGATTTAATTTAGGAACTGAGAAAACTAAACATTGAAATACCCTTATTACAAGATATCAAAGATATTTTAGAATTGAATAAAGTCATTAAAATCCTATGTGTCAAGACACTTGGGAGAAAGAAAAAATACCCAAAGACCATACATGTAGATGGTAAAATTGTTGATCTTTTAGTAGGAAAATTACTTTTACTTAAATACACAGACCCAAGTAGTCTAATAATAATATTAAACATAGGTAAAAATAAATACCTAATGTTTTGGTAGATTTAGGTGAATAAATTAATGTAATGATAACTGATACTTTACAGACATTGTCCCTCATGGGAATGGAACCTAACTTCACCATTATTCAAATGGATGACTAGTCAATTGTTAAACTAGAAGGGACTATAGAAGATGTGTCTATAAAAATTGAGTCATGGAAGTATATAGTATATTTTATGGTGCTACAACCCAAAACTAAGAAATTGGGGTACCCCTCATTTTAAGAAGACATTGGTTAGCTAATGTAGTAGCATTAATGGATTACAGGTTAGGGAATATGACTATTTCAAATGGTATAAATTTAAAATGAATATATGTATACCCCATGAAAAACCTCAATGGATTAAACTAAAAAATTATGGATGGATGAACCAAAAGGAAATAAGAACAACCTTTTATCCCTATCCATAATAACATTATAAGGACACATGACAAAATTAATTGATGAGTTAGTATAAAAATGGAAGAAGCCACTAGCCTTATGTGTTGAAAGTTGTCATTGATGTCAAAGGAAGCTTGAGGTCAAGTTTTGGTTCAAAATAAGGTAGTTATGGTCATTGATATGAGGCTGATTATTTGAATTTTCTAGTGTGGATTTGAGTGATCCAATGGAGTGTCTTGTAAAGAATAGTGAGGTATGGTGAAATGAGTAAATATAGGAATGTGGAGTTGCTTAAGGTAGTGTAAGTTTCATGTCTTTGGTGAAGATCTTCAGAGTTTCATGAGTTTAAAAAGAGAGATTATCTTCATGTCTTGTATGTTCAAGAATGCTAGTTTAGTCTTGGGTAATAACATATATGGTCTAAGGAAACATGGTAAAAGGATAATAATGGGAGATGTTTTGGATATTGTATCAAATGTTTGGAGGTGATTAGAAAACTACATAAGGTGTCTTGAAGATCTCAAAGTGGTATGATGCCTAGTAGGTTTGTGTGATGGACTAGTCCTTAAACATGAATATGGCTTGTAAAGGCATGATGGTGGTGATATGGATGTGTGTAATATTTAATTTTTGAAATATAGTTTTAGAACATAATAGAAATATTTAGATTCAATCACATAACTCTCAAAGTAAGCCAAAGGGGTAAGTTCTTCATTGGTGATCTTCTCATAGACCTTGTCTAAAGACCCTAGGTGGCATGATGAGGCATCATGATTAGGTTTGGAAGCTTGTGAGCTCATGTGATATTTGAAATAGGTGTGAAAGTTTTTTTCAATAGTTCTCATGAATTTTTAGGTTTTGTGTTGATAAAAAATCATAAAAAGTGAAGTTAAGGTCACTCAAGTGCTGGAATAAGGAGTTATAAACCTGAGAAGGAATTTTTTATGCTTGTTGGCATGTGGAATGTTACATGAGAAGTTGATATATTAATGAGATATTTAAAGGTGTCCTAATAATGTTTTAAAAGCATTAGGAGTTGGTTTTATGGGTAGAGATTAATGAACAAACATTAAAAATGTAAATTGGTTTAATACCCTCTTAAAACCCTCATAGTGAGTAGATATGGAAGATCTTGAGGGAAATGACTCAGAATAGATTGGATAACTTAGTTTGTTTATTTAATCATGAATAATACTCTCCCAGGTACCTCCAAGTGGCATTGGTTTGTTAAATTAGAGAGTGGAAGCTATAGGAAATCCCTTATTTCTCAAAAACATTATATAGGAGGTAGGGTTGACTGAGTCAAAGTTACGCAATGAATGGAGGTTGAATATTGTGACTTATACTTCATGACCATGGTTTTTTATAAGTATTTTATATAATTAAAATATAATAAATTGGTCATAGAATTTGGCCTATCACTAAAAATGCCTATTGAGGAAGATAGTGAGAAAACCAAGCAAAAGTGAGAATGAGTTTAGGGATGGGTTGTAGTGGATTAAAGATGGATCCAATTACACTTTGTTATTGTTCAATACTTATAAAACATTTACATATTTTTTAGAAGTTTTTTAGGTCAATGAATTTTTTTAAAATGTTGTTCACAAGATGACTTGTCTAGTGAAGATGAGAGAGTGAAGATGTAAGTTTCAAAGATTGGTCTATATATTCCATATTTGTAATTTGACCTATGTATATTTGTGTTTGAATAATTTATAAATATCTCTAAGGAGGATCATATTCATTAATTAATACTCCTTTACTATGTATACATAGGTTTTGGAATGCATAATCATCATGACTCATCCATAAGGTAGAATGGTAGTTCTGAGTACGCAAGTGAGAGTGATGAGTTGTAGGTTATTTACACTTATATGAAGCATCCAATAAATATGATATTATTTTTTAGGACCTAAATGACCTATGAATTATTTTAAGAAGCTTGGAATTCAATATATGAGGTTGGATAATGGAAGCCAAAATGACTTGTCTAGTTGTGTATGAACTATGAAAGAGAAGCTTAATTTATTGGTCTTCAAGACCAATAGTTGACACTGTAAGTCATGATCTATCTGATGGAATATGTTATATAATTCACATAGTAACTATGTATTTGCATTAGATATCTATAAGTGTCTTTATTATTATCCTTGAATCTAGCAAGCTCAATTCATGGAATAACCCCTATAAAATTTGTCCATTTTGTAGGCCATGGGCTCTAAGCATGAAAAACAAGGTTGATCACTACCTGCTTGCATTTTTTTTCCCCAAGAAAGTTGATATTTTGAGTTAATTTTGCATCCCATTTATTTTAGATAATTTTATCCAAATTACACTTTGTTTCTTTTCATGTTGAGTCAGATAATTTTTATGATTTTGCATATCCTTTGTGTAAAATCAGATATTTTTTCTGACTTTGCATATGCAAGGTCATGATTTTTATTTGATCTTACACATAGGACCCACCACTCATGTAATTAATGGGCATTAATTACCACATTTCATATATATCATGACTTGTAATTTTTTATTTTTACCATCTTTTTATCTTCCTCCTCACCATTTTGGATCTTGTCAACACGTCTCATATCACCATTTTTTGTAGTTACCCTAATTTGTACGTGCACTTTCGAGCATGCATTTTAGGTAGGGTTTTCATTTTTGTTTTATTTCTTCTTATTTTTTCTCATTATTGGTTGGTCTTACCACCTAGGTTTTTGATTATTTTCCTATCCCAAAACTTTCCCCCTCCCCCTTTTTTTGTCATTTTATTTTTGAGTTGAGGGTTTTATCTTGGTTTTTTCCAATCCTCTTCCATCTAAGAGAAATTTATCCAAGTTATATTTGTCCTTTTTTAACCCCGTTTACATCAAATAATTTTCTCCAAAGTAAACATTCTCTTTTGATACACTTTGGATAAAATTCTCCAATGTATATAAAGTTAACCAACCCTACCTCTTTTTGTGTAAGTTAGAGAAAATTCTCTGACATGCACAAAATAATCAAATTTGATTTAGGTTAGAGAATTTTGTTCAACCTACATCTAATATTACTCTATCCTCATGAAATTCAAAGAATTTTCTCCAACCTACACTCAAAAAGATAAAACCAAGTTATGCAAGTCAGAGAAAATTCTTTGACTTGCACGAAATAAGTTTTTTCTAAGTTATGCAAGTCAGAGAATTTTCTCCAACTTACATATCAAAAATTTATAAATCCCATGCAATTCAGAAAAAAATATCTAAACTAAAAAACCTTCACCATATCTTGTGTAAGAGCATTTTTTTTATTTTGCTCTTACATTTTTCTAAAAAGAATGAAAAATGTTCTGGATAACCAAAATCTCCCACTTGTAGTTATTTGATCGATGTCAGAAAATTCTCCAAACAATAAGACAATAAAGTACAAGTTTTTGAGTGTGCTTCCATTATCCATAGTTGATGTAAATGTAGATTATATTGGGGACATAGAGATTGGAGATGTGGACATGGCTAAGTTCTTACAGAGACTGGGAATAGATCCCATTGCATCTCATATGCAACTAGTACTTAACAGTGAGATCCACTTGGCTACCACATTTCTCATGTTAGCATAAGATTCTTAATTCATCTTGACCATGACTACACATTTCAATAAATAAATTAGATTAGTCAAGGATTTATAGGTTAAAGTGGTTATTTGCCTCGATGAGGAATATTTTGATAAAATCTTCCACCTCTCCTAGATTTAAGAGTATTTAGACTTAACTATGGAATCAACTCAGGAAAACTATGATAGAGATCCTGAGAAGTACAAGAAGAAAATCAACTCTAAATGGCTCAAGACTCCTTGAACCACCATTACTAGATTGCCCAATTATCTATTTCATAGTTAATTTCTAGAAGAGGTAGGGGATTTGATCAACCTCTTAATATGAGTGGAAGGATTGCCAACTTCAAACATTTTCCAAGAATGGATGTATCAATAAATTTGGGTTATCAAAAGGAACAATCAAAGGATATTTTGGCGTAAATAAATCAGTGATGCTATCTATCATCAACTCTCTAAGGTTGATTCTTCACTAAAGTTTTATGTGACTTCATATCTCATGTATGTTATAGCTAGTATGAAGTATTTCTTGGGTTTAACTATTATTGATGAGAGAAGAAATGTTCTTGTATATGAGCACTATCCATAGCTAACTCTAAAGGGAAGCATCAAACATTACAAGATATTTAATGATGTTTTCTTCTAAAAATTAATTTGTAATTTTGAGAAAGACCTCAAAAAGAAGAGAGTTTGAGATTAGGCATAGGCATAGGTCAATAGGGTTGGTTGCATTTTCTTATAGTTCCCAACCTTTACCTATATCAGGGTAGGAGGGTTCGATGAACAACCTTACATGATACCTAGGTACCCAAGTGACAAGTTAATATTAATAGATATGTGCATACAAGTAATGAGTATGCATAAAAAATAATAAAATGCCAATAAAAAAGGCTTCAAGTTTCCAATTAGTATTGGTAAGTACATAATTGTCACTACTCTAAGGACCAAAACCATAGAAACTAAGTGACAGTGGATTACACTTAAGAAATTCAAGAGCAAAGAAAACTCTGATTACAGGATGATGAAGGATAAAATCAAATGTAATATCACTCACATACACAAAATTGAATACATTTGGGTAGAACATATATCTGATGAAGACATAAGGAGACTTGATTACAATCACCTCACTACTGATAAGATTGTCAATTTAAAATTGGTAGATATTTTTGAAGATTTGATAGATGATGGGAATATATTAGAACCATCATATGAGATAAATCAATTGGATTTAAATCCTTTTCCTCCCATTCAATGGTTAGTTAAAGAATCCACTTATTTTAGAGATAGATTCCAACCCATTCTTGCAAGAACTAATGCTTGGTTGGAAGAACAAAAGATCAAATTTAAGCCATTCAAGATTGGTTCAGAAGAAGAATATGATGAGGAGATGACAAAGAAACATTAAGCACTGAGAATAAAGAATAAAGAACAGAGAATATGCCTCCACCCCAACATAGAAATTTAGGTTTATGTTCAAAATTTGAGGTAAGGGAAAAGGCAAAGAAGTAGATACATAAAAGAATGACCAATTGGGTCAAGAGGAAAATCCAACCACAAGTGAAGCACTAGTTCAAATGAAATTTCACCACTAATGACCTTCTAAGTAGAGACATCTCAAGGGGTAAATTTCTCAAGTTGAAGTATCATGAATAGAAACTTCATAGGTAGCATCTTCTACTCTTCCTCCTTCTACTCACATTTTTCTAGATGCTTCCATAATACCTCTCCAAACTATTCTCTCATCTCCCCCCTTACCCCCAAGTTCTACTCTTTTTCAAGTTCCTTAGTATAGTACATTGGACTAAGTTTTTGACTCTTTGTCTAATTTTCCTAGCCCTTTTAAGTCAATAGAGTTAGACACCAATTTATATATAACTCAACAAGATATGGATAAGTTCATTTCTACTTCATCTTCCAAACTGACAACTAGGACCTCCTCCACCCCCATTTTCAACTTGCCAACAATGACTAAATTTTTTTCCAATCTCACTCCAACTTCACCTATCATAACTACCATTCCATTAGTATCCATCCTGTTACCCACTACCTCCATCCCATTTTTAATTCCACTTACCTCATAAACCATTGATCTTCTCCCAACATCCCAAGCTTTGGCATCATTTGCATAAGGAGATCCATCTTCTCTTCCCCCTTGGCTAACATCATAGACACCTAAAAATAAGTGAGTTGTGGCACTCGAAGACTTTGATTTTGGTCAACTCCAACCAGTGAAGCCAAAAATGGCTTAGAAGGCTAAAATAATATCAAGAATTATTTTTTAATGTGGTTACAAAAATTTTGAGATTGAAATTCCTCTAGAATATAAGAGAATTGAAGATATACAATTATCTAATTATGCAATTAGATGTATAAAACAGGGGAAACAAATCTCATGAAGGTGTGAAAGAAGATTTGAAGGTATTAATGACATTATTTATTGAGAGATATGACAAGGATAAAGTGATTAAAGATAATCTCAAAGTATAAATAAAATAAATAAATTTAGTTCTACTAAATATCATGCAAACTTTTAAATCTTTGGAACCTGTTGGGGTGATATTACTGAGAAATCTATTTAATAAGCTAACGAAATTGGGTCACAAGGTTAGGCAGTTGATGCCTAGATGGAGATATTGATAGTGAAAGGTACTCAATGGATAATATCTACCATTAATTTTCTAAAAAACTTAGATGAAGTAAAAATAGAAATATATCAAACTCTAGATACTCTTTGTCAAGATTCACAATTGATGGATAAAGATATTCAAACATGGATTCAACTATGTCAATTCAAGATGGAGATTTTGATTGAACAAAAGATCATTTCAAACAAGAAAATATACATAGAATAAAAAGAGGCAATGGTGAATAAAAAATAAGTTCTCCTCAGTATAATAAAGAGTATTGAATAATCCCAAGATGTATACACTAACAAAGGAATAGACCTTATATATAAGGTTGGAGAACTTCCTTGTTAGGTGATTAATGATTCTAAGGAAATTCTTCTTGATGAAATAATTGTTAAAGAGTTCACTTCTTTGGTTCACACAGAGGCTGAAATAGGGACATTTACACTAGATTCCATTGACATATTGATTAAACTTCAAGTGATAATAGATAAATTATAGATAATCATGGATAGAAGTAAAGACTTGTTAGTTAATTTAATAGATTTTATCATGAGGATTCTCGCTATTTCTAAAAGCACTCCAAGGGAAAATAAGAAGGAAGTTCAAGTCACCATGAAAGGATATGAGGAATATCTAGAGAAAAATAAAATGGAAGAAATTCTGGTGTCTAAGGACACTTAGTTTATTTTTATATGTTTTTATGTAATTTTGTTTAATGTAAATTACACATAGGAAAAGTGCATAGTCCTAAGTGAGATTGGATTTTGTCTTGGAATAAGTCAAATATTTATGTTTTTCCTATTTTTGGTCATATCTCCTCTCTATAAATAAGAGGATTATCTTTGTAAAATGGATCATGAAGTGATATAGAAGTGAAATGCTGTTGAAATTGAGAAACAATTTTTAAACTTTGTGTTCATATTGTAAATCTTGAATTCCATTCAATATAAGAAAATCAAGTAATCTTTCAATATTTGTGTTGAGATAAACTTGTAGTGTGTTTTATATGTTCTTATGTATTTTCCATTACATTTTATTATGATTTAATTAAATTGTGGTGTGAAATTTCTATAAAATGGAAGGTGCCAGGATGCTGATTTTGGAGTCTTTGAGTTACTTTTTAGTTATTGGGTTTGTGTTCATAATTGAAAGTGAATTACTGAGGAGACTTTGGGCTTCTATTTATTACTATTTGGTAATTTTATTTTTTTTTGGAAAGAAGGTGAAGTCTTTGGGCTGCACCTTATTTTATATTTTAAGTTTACTCTACTGGTATTATTGTTGTTAATCTTTTGGCTAACAAATCTAGATACCGGTTGTATTTGGTCCATCAAGTAATCTTAGATTTTTAAAATATATCGCAAAGAATGGAAGAAAGTTTGTGATTGAACATAAATTCTAAAAAAAGAGGATTGGATGATATGACAACACCCATTTTTATTAAATTAGTGTAAATAATTAAGTGTGGTGTTAATTAGCAATAGAAAGGGAGCCTCCCCTTTCCTTAAGGAGAGATTCTATCTCATCATACTGTGGCTGAAATTACCATTTTGTTACCATTCTATTGGTAACAAAATATTCACCCAATAGTTTTTGGTGACTTTACTAGGGACACAAACACACAACTGATATCTTCATTTATTCGATTGACATAGGACTAGCATCTTATTATTTTCTACTATTTTTTTGTAGTTAATTTATTTTATTTTTGGATACTTTCATGATTTGGTGGAACAAAGCTACACTCATGATAAAAGGGTAGCACAACACATTGATCTTACATTTAAGTTATTGTAAGAGCATAACTTTGATCTTTTGTTATCATGTGCAGTGTCTCCTCTTCAATGTACAAGATGTTTTCCAGCTACCAATACAAGATCTCATATACTAGGGGAAACCTCCAACATTCATATAGTCTTGCCTATTTTTCCTTTACAAAGATTTGTTATTCCTCCATATAATCCACATAGAATAACTACTTAAGGTCCATGGGGGACTACTTTCAGTCCATTGAACCTGATACCTTCATCTCATGAACTTCCTTATGATTCGTAGAAGAATTTCCCAAAGTTCTATGGTGATGGAGAACAATATATGGATGAACATATTGCTACATTCTACATTACATGTAGATTTATTGGAGTGGAAAATTAAGATGTTTCTATAAGGTTGTTCATAGTAACACTCAAAGGTGTATTTATTGATTGGTTTTATCATCTTGCAACCAAAACCATCACTAGTTGCACAATGCTTAAGGCTAAGTTTGAGGCAAGGTTCAATCCTATAGAATATTCTCATGCCTTATTGGCTCAACTTACATAAATGAAAAAATAAACACATGAACCCATGCATGAGTTCATGGTAAAGTTTAACAAGTTGAGAAATAGGATTCAAGTAGTTTCTCAACCTACACATGAGAACTTGAAGTGTTTCTTCATCAATTCTCACTTACTAAAAGTGAGTTTTCATTTGTGAAGAGTATCCTTGACTAATCTTGACACTGCTCAAATTTTGGCTACTAAAGTAGAAGATGATTTAATTTTTGCAAGGAAAGTGAAAAATAATTCTATCAAGCTTAAAGGGCAGCCCTCCATAACTTCACCTTATGCTAACACCATAGATCTCATGGTTCAAAAGCTATCAAATGATGTGATAGCACTCAGGAAGCAAATGTCTCAAGGTATGTCTTTTTCTCCATACAAAGATACTATAAGGAGGACATACCCAAATACTTCTAATAATGCTGCAAGGAATCAAAATCAAAATAAGCTTACTCTACCACAAGTAGGGCTTGTATAGGATGCACCTCTGAATAATTTAATAATCAACTGGTTGGAGCCTGAAAATGATGATGTTTTGTAACTAGAATATGTTACAAAAGATGAGGTTAATCCCTTCATAGGAGATGAATAAGGAGAAGTTGGTGACTCTGATATTAGGTTTCTAAACTTTGAATAAGAAGAATATGAACAAGATGATGACATATATGGAAATTCTTATGTTGTATTTACCCATTCACAAAGTCAAACAAATAAAAAACAAAAGGTCGATAAAGATAAAACTAAGGATCAACCATGCAAAAAGATTACTATTGCTAAAAGAGGAACTCCTTTGTCAGTTCAACCAAAGGACATAATGATAGATAAATAAGTGTTCCTCCCCATTCTACTTCTTCTCTATTTACATCTAGACCCAATGCCCAAAACCCAAAACCTAAAAATGAGAATATCCTATCTTCCTTGGCTGACCTATATCTAGATTTTGATATCATAGACTATACTAAGAAGACAAAAATCTAAATGTCAAAGGTTGAGTACCTCTAATATAATCCCAACCAATTTGAAAGATTATAAAATTTTATAAAGATTAAAGGGATCAATCCTAATCAGACCTCATTTAAGAGTGTACCAATTGACCCGAAGCCAAAACCAAAGAAAAATAGCTTAGTTGTAACTCCTGCATCTAACTCCATAAAAATATAACCTTTCTATATTTTCCTATTTATCAATGGTTATAAGATCAATAATTATGTTATTGATTTGGGTTCTTCTGATAATGTGATGCCTACCAAGGTGGCTACTTCCTTGGGCTTAACTTTGATAAAGACTTTTGGTCGTTGCTTCTCAATGGAAACTAAACAAGTACCTCTCATAGGCCAAATTAAGGATGCACAATTTGCATTTGCTACTTTTCCAGAGAAAAATATCAAGATGATAGTTTTAGTGGTTGATTTTCTAGCCTCATGAAGTTTTTTTACGATGCAACTTTTGTAAAGATGTTGGTGGTGAGATCAACATGGATTAGTTTGAATCTAGAATACCTATCAAAGGTGTAATGCATAAACTTCATCTAGAAAATCAAGCAAAGTATATTATGAAAAAGATTGAGGATCCAAAATCCTAGATCCTTTATGAAACTTATGGAATGGGTACATATTGCTTGACCATAGATGAAGATTCAATATCTTCAAATGACATTTCAGAAAAAGATTAGGAAATAGACGAACCATCCACTTCAAATAAAGAAGTTTCAAATTTTGAAACTATCAAAGTTGAAAGTTCAAATGATGTTTGGAATTTATAATTTGATAGCAGTTATTCTTCAATTGGATTTGGAGCTAGGATAGTTCTCATATCCCTGAAAGGAAAAATATTCCCTTTCTCTTTCAAGTTGTAGTTTGATTACACTAACAATACTATTGAGTATGAATCCTTATTTTTAGGGATGGATGTTGCATAAATAAAAGGAATTAGAAACCTCCATCCTCTAGGTGATGCCGAGTTAGTCATTTATCAAGTCAAGAATCTTTATCAAAGAATGAAATATTAAGGCATTGCCATATTCAATTTTGGAATTATATGGAAAGTTTTGACACTTTCAATATATTGGTAGTTCTAAGAGAATATAATGATATAGCTGATTCATTGGCTATTTTAACCACTCTTATAATTCTTCAAAAATATTTCCAAGGAAACAAGTATACCATTGAGTTGGTTTATCAGCCTAGTGTTCCTGATAATGTCAATCATTGGCAGGTTTTTAATTGAGATGAGTAAGTTATCTTGTTCTTGGCAAAGGTGGAAAATTTTAGTGAGTTATATTTTAAAATAAGTGACTCTACCCCTCAAGTGTCCATCTTTGAAGGAAATGAGGGAATTGGCAAAGAAATCTTGTATCTGAAAGGAAATAGGATTCTCAAAGGGTTGGTATCTTTGGAAAGACTTTTTGATAAACATGATTGATTCATTAAACATCAACAATCATAATCAAATTCATTTATGGAAATTGAGTAAGTTAAAATTAGAATATAAAGTGACCCCAAGATGATAAATATTAAGAAATGTTGCTCATTGGAGGAAACAGAGAAGTTGGTGAGACTTTTACATTGGTACATTGGTGTATTAGCATATTCATATGTTGATCTTAAATCCTTTTGACCTAAGGAGGTGCAACATGATATTCCTCTCAATCCAAGATCTTAGTCTCAAAAGTAGAAATAATGATTGAATAATCCCAAAATATTAGGTACCATCCTCTCTAAAATTCAAAATATGTTGAATGTTTGGATTATCTTTCCTATACATTATTCCACATGGATAGCTAATATTGTTCCTATGAAGAAAAAGAATGGAAAAATCCACATCTCTATTGATTTTAGTAATTTGAACCAATTATAACTTAAGGATAATTACACATTAATGGTAATGGATCAAGTACTATAAATAGTGACAAGATCAAAAATGTTATCCATGTTAGTTGGTTCTCAGAATACAATCAAATGGAGGTCTATGATGAAGATCAACACAAGATAACCTTCACTACTCCATGGGGCACTTTTTCATATCATAGAATGCCTTTTGGATTGATCAATGATGGTGCTACCTTTTAGAGGGATATGGACTTGGTTTTTCAAGATATAAGCGATAAGTTTATAGTGTTCTACCTAGATGATCTAACCATTTTCTCAAAAAAAGTTCTAAGATCATTGTGACCATTTGAAATAAGTGTTTGAAAGATGTCATGAACTTGGGATATCTCTTAATACAAATAAATCCATTTTAGGGGTTACTAAAGGTAAGCTCCTTGGACACATTGTGTCTAAGTAATGAATTAAGATTGATCTTAAATAGGTCAAGTTAATTTATAATCTTACACTACCATTAAGTAATAAAGGAGTGCATTATTTATTTGGGAAAGTCAATTTATTATGGAGTTTTGTACCTAATTTCACAGAAAAGAGATGTCATATTATGGATTTAATCAAAGTAAAATCAATTTTCCATTGGAACACAAAAGGAAGAGTGGCTTTTCATGAGATTAAGGAAGAAATTTCACTTGATCCTATCTTATTTTACCTTGACTATACTAAAAATTTCATCATGTATATCTATGCTTCAGAGCATACCTAATCCACCTTATTGGTATAGCCAAATGAAGAAGAGATTGAATCTCCTATATAATTCATGAGTTTCCCTCTAAAGTCTCATGAGCTCAAGTATTCATCCATGGAAAAGCATGATTATGCTATGGTGAATGAAATTAAGCATTTTAGGTATTACATCCTCAACTCTCACACCATCTTATTAATACTAGATTCTACAGTCAAGTCCATTTTGACTCAATAAGAATTTAGAGGAAAAAGAGGCAATTAGATATCTGAAATCCAAGATTATGATATGGAGATCAAGTATACAAAACTTTTGCATGGAAAAGGTTTGTGTAAACTCATTGTAGAGACTAAATCAAAATAGGTACCCATCAATGAAAGAGATATAAAATAACTTCCTATGGTCTTACTAGTTAGCACAATGAATGAATGGTATTATGATATTGTTCATTTCCTCACATATGGAAAATGTCTAGATCATTTATCTCTCAAAGAGAAGAGGATAATCAAAATTAAAGATGTAAACTTTGTTCTTTGGAATAATGGTTTGTATAAGTAAAACATTGATGAAAATTTTCTAAGATATGCAGATAAAACATAGCAAGGCAAGTTGTTGGAGTTTTTTCATGACTTGGCATGTGGAAGAATTTTTTTAGCTCTAGTCACAACTCATAATATTTTAAGGGTAAGATACTACTGACCAAAACTTTTTTAGGATGCATACACCTAGGTGCATAAATGCAATAAGTGCCAATAATTTATGTGGAAACCCAAATTGGTAACCCTACCCCTCAATCTAGTAGTCATTGGATAACCTTTTAAGTAATGGGGTGTTGATTTCATTGGTTTATGGTGATACCATTTTCAAGTGTAGGTAATATTTATGTTCTTATGACTATAGATTACTTCACGAAGTGGGTGGAGGTAATTCTAACCAAACATGCCACTTTAAATGTTGTTTGTAACTTCTTCAAAGGGAATATCATCACTTGTTTTAGCGTGCCAAGCAAAATTGTGACCGATAATGCTACCTATTTCACATCCCAAGAGATGACTCAATTGTATTTTAAATATGGAATTATTCTATCTCATACCTTAGACTACTTCCCTCAAGGAAATGATCAAGCTAAGTCAAGTAATAAGAACTTGGTAACTATCATTAGGAAGTTGGTAGAGAACAATAAGAGAACTTGGCATAAGGTATTGTATGATACATTATGGGCTGATTGCATCATTCCTAAACAAGTGATTGGTATGTCTCTTTTCTAAATTTTGTATGGGTTAAATGCAAAAATACCTATCACATTAGAATATCTCATACTCAAACTAGAAAAGGAAATTGAAGATGCAACATTTCAAAGCTCTTTATACAAGTGTATTATGTATCTTGCTAAGATAGAGGAGCACTGTCCAAAGGTAGTGGACCACATTATTGAACATCAAATTCATGTCAAGGATTTTTTTGACAAAAAAGTGAAGTTATGAGATTTCTAAGTTGGAGATCTAGTTCTTTTGTGGGATAAGAGAAGAGAACTAAAAATAATGCATGGAAATTTTGATTTTCTATGGAGGGTCCTTTTCTCATTTACCAACTTAGTGGAGAACATAGTTTCCTCTTGGCATACCTAGCTGGAACACCATTACCATTACCCTATAGTGGGCAACATTTGAAGCTTTTCACTTAGTGTGGTTCCAGATAATTTTGTACATATTGTAAATATATGTATATTCTTTATTTTTTTTAGTCTAGTTAGTCACCTGACTCTATGTCCCAATGGACAAAAGGCACTTAGAGTTCTGATATTTTCTTTCCTTCAAAGCTTTTCAAAGAATGCTTGAAGGAAATTCCCTAGTCAGAGCCAACTGTTATCTTTGAATTTAGTAGGCTCAATTCATGGTATAAACCCTATAAAATTTGTCCATTTTGTATCCCATGGGCTCTAATCATGTAAAATGAAATTGATCACTGCCTTTTTGCATTTGTTTTTCCCAATAAAGTTGATCTTTTGAGAGAATTTTACATCCTGTGTAGTTTGGAGAATTTTATCCAAACTACACTTTATTTCTTTTTATGTTGGGTCAGATATTTCTTTTATTTTTCATATGCTTTGTGTAAAATTGAATATTTTTTTTGACTTTGCATATGCAAGGTCGAGATTTTTATTTGATCTTGCACATGGGACCCACCACCCATGGTAATTAATGGGCATTAATTATCACATTATATATATATATATATATATATATATATATATATATATTATGACTTGTAATTTTTTATTTTTACCTTATTTTTATCTCCCTCCTCACCATTTTTGTAAACACATCCCATATCATCATTTTTTTTAGTTACCCTCATTTACACATGGAATTTTGAGCACGTGTTTCAGGCAAGTTTTTTGTTTTTTTATTTCTTCTTATTTTTTCTCAATGTTGGTTGGTTTTACCACCTAGGGTTTTGATTGTTTTCATATCCCAAAAAATTTCCCCCTCTACCTTTTTTTTTGTCATTTTTTTTCGAGTTGGGGGTTTTATCTCAATTGTTTCCAATCCCCATGCATCTCAAAGAATTTTCACCGAGTTACACTTGTCCTTTTTTCTTTCCCCATGTTTATCAAAGAATTTTCTCTAAAGTACACGTTATCTTTTGATGCACTTTGGAGAAAATTATTTGATGTACATAAATTTAATCAACCCTACCTCTTTTTGTGCAAGTTAGAGAAAATTATTTGACATGCATAAAATAATTAAATTAGATGCAGATCAGAGAATTTTATTTGACCTACATCCAATCATACTCTGTCCTCTTACAAGTTAGAGAATTTTCTCCAACCTACACTTATTAATATAAAACAAGGCTATGCAAGTCGAAGAAAATTCTCTGACTTACATGAAAGAATTTTTTCCAAGTTATGCAAGTCAGAGAATTTTCTCTAACTTACATCTCAAAAATTTCTAACCCCTATGAAATTTAGAGAAAATTCTCTAAACTACATAACCTTCACCATATCTTGTGTAAGAGCTTGTTTTTTTCTACTCTTACATTTTTCCAAAAAGAATGAAACATGCTCTGGATAACCAAATTTTCCTACTTGCAACTATTTAATTAATGTCAAATAATTATCCAAACAAGAAGATAATGAAGTAAAAGTTTTAGGGTGTGATTCCATTATCTATAGTTGATTTAAATATAGATCATATTGGAGACATAGAGATTGGCCATGTGGGCATGGCTAAGTTCTTACATAGATTGGGAAGAGATCCTATTACATATCATATGAAATCGATACTTAATAGTGATATCCACTTAAGTGTTGTATTTCCTATGTTAGTAAGATTGTAAATTCATCTTGAGCATGGATACACATTTTCATAAGGAAATAATATCAGTCAAATATGAAGAGGGTAAAGTGGTCATTCACCTTGACAAGGAATATTTTGATAAAATCTTCCACCTCTCTAAGATTGAAGAGTATTCAGACTTAACTATGGAATCAGCTCAGGAATACTATGATAGAGATCTTGAGAAGTGAAAGAAGCAAATAAAATTCAAGTGGCTCAAGATTCCTCAGACCACCATTACTAACTATCCCAAGTATATGTACCATAGTGAATTTTTAGAGGAGGTATGGGATTTGATCACCCTCCTAAGTAGAGTGAAAGGATTGACAACTTAAAAAAATTTCCAAGAATGGATGTATAAATACATTTAGGTTATAAAAAGAAAAAATCAAAGGATATTTTAGGGTAAATAAATTAGTGATTCTATCTGTCATCAACTCTATAAGGTAGCTTCTTCACTCGAATTTTATATGACTTCATATATCATGTATGTTGCAACTAGTATGAAGTCTTTCTTGGGTTTAACTACTATTGGTGAGAGAAATGTTCTTGTATATGAGCACTATCCATAGCTGAATCTAAAAGAAGGCATCAAACATAAGAGAGTTAATGATGCTTTGTTCTACAAATTCATTTTTACTTTGGAGAAAGATCTCAAAAATAAGAGATTTTTAGATCAAGTATGGGCACAGGTCAATAGGGTTGGTTTCATTTTTATTTACATTTCCCAACCTTTACCTATATCAGGGTAGGAGGGTTTGATGAGAAAGCTAAAAATTATACCTAGGTACCCAAGTGGCAAGTTAACATTAATGGAGATATGTAGACAAGTAATAAGTGTGCATAAAAAACAATCAAATTCCCACAAAAAAGGCTTCAAGTTTCTAATCAGTATTGGTTGGTACATAATCGCCACTACTCCAAGGGCTAAAACCATGGAAAATGAGTTGTATTAGATTACACTTAATAAATTAAAGAGTACAAAAAAATTTTATTAAAAACTAAAGAAGTAGAAGATCAAATGTAATATCACTCACATACACATAATTGAAGATATTTGGGCTAAATGTAAAACTGACAAAGACATAAGAAGACTTGATTATAGTCACCTCATTGCTAATCAGATTGTCAATTTAGAATTATCAGATATTTTTAAAGATTTTATAGATGATGGGAATATATTAGATCCATCATATGAGAGAAATCAAGTGCCTTAAACTCCTCTTCCTCCCATTCAATGTTCAGTTAAATAATCCACTTTTATTAGAGATAGATTATAAACCATTATTAAAATAACTAATGCTTATTTTGAAGGACAAAATATTAAATTAAATTCATTCAAGACTCGTTTAAAATAAGAATATGATGAAGAGATGATAAATAAATGTGAAGATCTGAGATTAAAAAACAAAGAAGATGCCTCCACCTCGATGTAGAAAGTTAGGTTTGTGTTCAAAAGTTGAGGTAAGGGAAAAGGTAAAGGATTAGATATAGAAAAGAATGATCAATTAGGTAAAGAGGAAAATCCAATCATAAGTGAAGCACTAGTTCAAGTTTAAATTTCACCATCAATGACCTCCCAAGTGGAGACCTCTCAAGGGGAAATTTCTCAAGTTGAAGTATCACAAATAGCAACTTCATAGGTAGAATTTTATACTCTTCCTCTTTACACTCCTTTTATTCTATATGCTTCCAACATACCTCTTCAAATTGTTCTCTCATATCCCCCTTCACCCTAGAGTGTTACTCTTTTTCAAGTTCCTTAGTATAGTACATTGGACCAAGTTTTTAACTCTTTATCTAATTTCCCTAGTCTTTCTAAGTCAATATAGCTAGACACCAATTTATATATCACTCAACAAGATATGGATAAGTTCATTTCTACTTCATCCTCAAAATTGACAACTAAGGCATCCTCCACCCCCATTTCCAACTTCCAAACAATAACTAAAATTTCTACCATTATCACTCCAACTTCACCTATCATAACTACCATTCCATCAACATCCATCCTATAACCCACTACCTCCATTCCACTTACCTCAAAAACTATTGATCTTCTCGCAACATCCCAAGATTTGGCATCCTCTACATAGGGAGATCCATCTTATCTTCCCCCTTGGGTGACATCATAAACACATAAAAATAAGAAGTGAGATGTGACACCAAAAGACTTTGATTTTGGTCAACTCTAACCAATGAAGCCAAAAATGGCTTAAAAGGCTAAAATGATGTCAATAGTGATTATTTAATCCCATTATAAATATTTTGAGGTTGAAATTCCTCTATAATATAAGAGAATTGAAGATATCTAATTATCTAATTATGTGATTAGATGGATAAACTTAAGTAAACAAACTCATGAAGGTGCGAAAGAAGATTTGCAAGCAACAATGTCATCATTGCTTGAGAGATATGATAGAGATAACATGATTAAATATCATCTTAAAGTATAATTAGAATGATTAAATTCAATTTTACTAAATATCACACAAATTTTTGAATCTTTGGAACCTATTAGGGGTGATATTTGTGAGAAATATATTCATCAAGCTAATAAAATTGGGTCATAAGGTTAGGTGGTCGATGCCTGGATGGAGAGACTGATAACACAAGGTACTCAATGGATAATATTTATTGTAATTTTCTAAAAAACATGGATGGATTAAAAATATAAATACAATAAACTCTAGATACTCTTTCTCAAGATTCACAATTAGCAAATAAAGATATTCAAACATGGATTAAACTACATCAATTCAAGATGGAGCTTTTAATTGAACAAAAGATCATTTTAAATAGGAAAATGTACATAGAATATAAAGATTCAATGGTGAATAAATAATAATTTCTCATGATTCTAATCAAGAGTCTTAAATAATCCCAAGATATATGCACTAGCAAAGGAATGGACCTTACAGAGAAGATTGGAGAACTTCTTTGTCAAGTGATTAATGATTCTAAGGAAATTCTTCTTGATGAAAAAATTGTTAAAGAGTTCACTTATTTGGTTCACATAATGGCCAAAATAGGGAAATTTATAATGGATTCCATTGATAGATTGATAAAATTTCAACTGATAATAGATAAATTGTTAGAGAATCATGGATAGAAGTAAAGACTTGCTAGTTAGTCTAACAAATTCTGTCATGAGGTTCTTTCTATTTACAAAAGTACTTTAGGGATGGATAATAAATAAGTTCAAGACACCATGTAGAGATATGAGTAATATCTATATAAAAATAAAAATGAATAAATTCTTGTGTCCAAGGACACTTAGTTTAATTTTATATGTTTATATGTAATTTTATTTAGTGTAAATTACATGTAGGACAAGTACACAGTCTTAAGTCAATTTGGACTCTGTCTTAGAATAAGTCAAATATTTATGTTTTTATTATTTTTATTCATATATCCTCTCTATAAATAAGAGGCTTATATTTTAAAAAAGGATCATGAAGTGATATAGAAGTGAAACATTGTTGAAATTAAGAAATAATTTTAAAACTTTGTGGTCATATTGTAAATCTTGAATTCCATTCAATATAAGAAAATCAAGTGATATTTCAATATTTATGTTGAGGTAAAATTGTGGTGTGTTGGATATCTTGTTATGTCTTTTAAATTACAATTTATTATTATTTAATTTAATTGTGGTGTGAAATTTCTATAAAATGAAAGGTGTCAAGAAGTTGATTTTGGAGTCTTTGAGCTACTTTTTAATTATTGAGTTTGTGTTCATCATTGAAAGTGAATTATTGAGGAGAATTTAGGCTACCAATTATTCTCCTTTGGTAATTTTAATATTTATTGGAAATAAGGTGAAGACTTTGGGCTATACCTTATTATATCTTTTAAGTTTACTCTGTTGGTATTATTATTGTTAATCTTTTGGCTAACAAATATGGATATCGGTTCTATTTGGTCCATAAAGTACTATTAAGTTTTCAAAACATATTGAAAATAATGGAAAAATTATTGTGGTTGAACATCAATTTTGAAAAAAGAGGATTGTATGATATGACAACACCTATTTTTATTAAATTAGTGTAAATAAGTGTAAATAATTAAGTGTTGTGTTAGTTAAAAATAGAAAGAGAGCCTCCCATTTCCTTGAGGAGAGATTATATCTCATCATATTGAGGCTAAAATTACCATTTTTTGACCATTATTTTAGTAAAAAAATATTCACCCAACACTTACAAGAGTTGAAGACAACATTCATTAGAATTGTGTTTTGAAGCATTCAGGTAGTTTTTTGTGTGTTAGTAAGAATGATGTTCCTAAGTGATTATTATTAGTTTGGAAGTGTAAAAAGTTTTTGATGATGTTATATATAATATAAGGGATCTTATAAATTCATCCATAGTGTTTTAAAGTGTCTTTACTTATGTTTGTGGTTAATTTTCTAATGACTCAATTTTGAGCAAATTGATAGTTCTAAGTTCGTTCTTTGATGAGGTGTTCCTAAGTATTTAGATCCTAAGTGATGGAGTATAATGAGTTTTATGATGACCATAAGGTCATGAATTTTAAATCCATTAGTGTATTGTTCCTATAATGTTTTTCTATAGGTTATATGATCTTCATCATTATGGACAATATTTTTGAGGTAATTAGGCCTAATAGGTCTTTAAGACCTAATGGTGCTTTCAAGGTGTTAGCAAAGGATTTATGACTTATTGAGAATGTATGAGGTTATTTGAGGTTTAAAAATAAGTTTTTTAAATATTAAAATTCTTTTATGAGGACCATCTAGGCCAAAGATGTTCAATATGTTCCATGGAAAGGATAAACCTAATTACAATTCGGTCTCTAAGTAGGCCTAAAAGAAGAAAGAGGTCTAAGTGAGTTTGGCTAACCTAATGATGATATTATTTTTGAATTAAATTATGTGTAAAATATCCTAAGACATTTTTTGGATCTGACCCTAATGGATTAGTTTCTTTTTTGACTAAGATTGTGTGTGACCTAGTGATGTGTATTTATACAAGGCCTAATTGGGCTAATTGTGTGTGCAGCAGATAAGAGACCAAATGAGAAAATAAAAGGGAATATTATGAAGTATAAGGATGTATTTAATACCATTATAATAAGAAGATAAATATATTATTATGAACACATAACACAGGTGTTAAACATTGATGACAAGGTTAGTTGACCTAATAAGCCTAGTAAGAGGCATGTTGAGCGAAGAAGCCTAGAGGCTATTTTGAGAGAGATAGGAGGCTTGTAAAGAGATGAATGATTTGATTATATTTTGAGAGACTGTTATAGATGAATAAAAATTTTACTCTTGATTTATGATAATGAGTGTAATTGAGATACAAAAGATAGATAGTTGTTCTGAAGGTGTTCACACAGTTTGAGGTTTTGGTCTGAAGAAAAAGAATTTTTGAGATGACCTTGAGGTCTTCATAAGCATGAAGGAGGTGGGATCAAGATATATATAATTTTTTGATGATTAATTAAGTAAAATTGATAGGTATTCAAAGTTTATTTATATTGATATGGTTATTGTTTAGATTTCCTTTACTCATATTCAGAATTGGTTTTATGGGAGCATATGCATGATGATCCATGTGTCTGTAAGCATGATTATTTTTAGGATTAATACAAAGATCTACTTGGGAGATATGAATTTAGGAAATGCATAGTTTTGTTCATATGTATGATAGTGTATTCATCATAAAGGCATATAGTATAGGTGAAGCATGGAGTTAGGGGAGATAACTTAGGTCTCTTGAATGTAATATGGATTTTGGGCATGAATCTTGTGAGAAAAGAGTCAAGGAGAAGTTATTTGTTGATTATGTGGTCATAATCTAAGGTTTAATGGTCTAAGTTAGCTGTGACTCCAAAATATCTTGTATGATCTGTAGAGTTTAATAAGTATTAGAGGGTCTGAGTGAGGATTTTTCTTCATAAATTAAAATATTTGAAATGTATGTTTGATCTCTTATTAATGTTTAAAAATAAAAAATTAGAATAGAGGCTCATGAGAATTATTTATTGGTTTACAAGACCAATGACATTTATTTTAGTATAAGTATTGTCCATGAGAATTAATGACTGAAGATGATCTAAAGAGCAAGTCCCTTGAAGAAGTTCAATAATATAAGAATGACAAATGTTCTAATTTTTTATAAAGATGGTCTTGACTATATATTGAGTTGATTAATTTAGTCAATATGAAGAGTATCTTAAATAGTTCAATGGTTTATGATTTTGAATATGACCTTAGGGTCATGTTGAATAGGTTTACTCATTTTGGTAACCTATAATTAAATTTATTAAAGGAAAGAAAGTATATCAAAAGTCTGAATAGGGACTGGCTTATTCTCACAGACCTATTTGACAATGTGTTTCAATGAAGATTTTATGAAGTGATCTAATTCATGATGGATTGAGAGGCTTGAGGATAAGTATGTATGGACAAAGGGGTAGTTTGCTAGCTCTGAGAGTGGTTAGGTTAAGGGATCATTGTAATATGTGTGGATGACCTTGTGAGAATATGTATGACCCTTTACCATTAATGTCAAAGGAGGAGAAAGTTCTTGATGGTCAAATTTATTGTGGAGGAAATTTCCTAATGAAATTGTTCAATTTGAGAGAGAAGTAGCTTGTTGAGAGTAGTGTAGTTGAAGAACGACAAGTTCATTTTTGGTTTACCATCAATGACAAAAGTGAAGATTTTTGAAAGTTTTCATTGATGTCATGTGTTTGTGTACTATCATTGATGTCAAAGTAAGCCTGAGGTCAAGTGTTGGTTCACAAGGTAGCAATGGTCATTGGTATGCGGTTGATTGTTTGATTTTGCTAGTGTGGCTATGAGTGATCTAATGGAGTGTCTTATGAAACATAGTGAGGTATGGTGAAATAAATAAATACATGTATGTGGATTTAATTAAGGTAGTGTATGTTTCATGTCTTTGGCAAAGATATTTATAGCTTCATGAGTTCAGAAAGAGAGATTGTCTTCATGTCTTGTATGCTCAAGAAGTCTAGTTCAATATTCGGTAGTGACCTATATGGTCTAACGAGACTTGGTAAAAATATAATGATGGGATATGTTTTGGATCCTTTCTTAGATTTATAGAGGTGAGTAGTAAGCTAAAAAATGTGTCTTAAAGATCTCAAAGTGGTATGATGCCTATTAGGTCTATGTGATGGAATAGTCCTTGAACATGAATATGGATTATAAAGGCATGATGGTGGTAATATGGATGTGTATAAGCTATAATTTGTGAAATATAGTGTTATATCACGAGATAAATATGTAGAGTTAGCCACATGACTCTTAGAGTGAGCCAAAGGGGTAATTTCTTCATTCATGATCTTCTTATAGACCTTATATTAAGACCACAGGTGGCATGATGAGGCATCATGATTAGGTTTGAAGGCTTGTGAGGTCATGTGAGATTTGAAAAAGGTGTGAGTGGTTTTTTCAAGAGTGCTCATTAATTTTTAGGTCTTGTATTAAATTAAAAACCATAATAAGTGAAGTTAAGGTCATTTGAGTGTTAGAATGAGGAGTTGTAGACCTGAGAAGGAATTTTTGATGCTTGTTAGCACATGTGACTATTACATGAGAATATTATCTCTTATATATAGATGTAAAAGTGTCCTATAAATGTTTTATAAACATAAGGATTTGGTTTTAGTCCCAAAGCTTTATGAAAAAATGTTAATAATGGAAACCAATTTAAAACCCTCCTAAAACCCTCATTGTGACTCAATATGAAATATATTGATGGGAATGGCTCAGAATGGATTGGATGAACTATTTATTTTATTTGATAATGAATATTACTCTCCCAAGTACCTCTTGGTTGCATTGGTTTATCAGATGAGTGAATGAAAGCTACAAGAAATCCCTTATTTCTCATAAAGTTTGTATAATAGGTAGGGTTAACTGAGTCAAAGTTTCATAATGAATGGAGGTTGAAGATTTTTATTTATAATTAATTACCATGGTATATTATGATCAGGTTATATACTTAAAATATACTAAACTATTCATGGAAGTTGGTCTATCACTAAAAAGGCCTAGTGAGGAAGATAATGAAAAAACTAGGTAGAAGTGAGAATGAGTGTAGTGATGGGTTGCAATGGATTAGGGATGGATGAAATTACATTGTGTTGTTATTAAATACATATAACACATTTAAATATTATTTATATGTTTTTTAGGTCAATTAAAATTTTTAAAATGTTGTTCACAAGATGACCTATCTAATGAAGATGATACAATGAAGGCGTAAGTTTCAAAGATTGGTATATATATTCCATATTTTCAATTATACCTCTATATATTTGTGTTTTAATATGTTATAAATATATATAAGGATAATATTAATCAATTATTACTTATTTAATATGTCTACATAAATTTTAGAATGCATAATCATCATGACTTGTCCACAAGGCAGGATGGTAGTTCTGAGTAAGCAAGTGAGAGTGATGAGTTGGAGGCTCTTTGCACTTATTTGAATAATAAAATGATTATTATGTTATTTTTTACGACATATATGACCTATAAATGATTTTAAAAATCTTGGAATTCAATATATGAAGTTGGATTATGGAATCCAAAATGACTTGTCTAGATGTGTCAGAAATGTGAAAGAGAAGCTTAACAAATTGGTCTACAAGACCAATAATTGATAGTATAACTTGTGATATATCTAATGGAAGATGTATAATTAAAATTGTAACTATTTATGTGCATGATATATCTTGTAATTTTCCTTAAAATATCTTAAGACAACATTCATTAGGACTGTGTTTTGAAGCATTTGGGTAGTTTTCTATGTGATAGTAAGAATGATGTTCCTAGGTCATTATACTCAAATTTGGAAGTGTAAAAAGATCGTGATGATGTTATATAGATGAAAATGGATCTTATAAAATTAATAAATATTTTATTAAATTTCATTTACTAATGATTGAGGTCAAGTTACTAATGACTAGGTTCTAAGCAAATTGACAATTATGAGTAAGATTTTTGATAAGGTGTTCCTAAGTATTTGGAGCCTAAGTGATGGAGTATAATGAGTTTTATGATGAAACTTAGGTAATTAAGTTTCAATCCATATTTTTATTGTTCCTATAATTTTTTTATATAGTTTTTATGATCTTCATCATTACAAATAGTGTTTTTTGAGATAATTAGGCCTAATAGATGTTGTAGAAAATGGGTTTAAATATCAAGCCAAGTGCTCATTCTATTGTGCAAGTTAGTTTTATAATTATTAAAAATATATTAAAAAATGGTATATTTATTAAATACACTCAAAATTTAACACTTATCTATGCTATAATTAATTCACATAAGGCACAAGCCTTATGCACTCACTTGAAGTGTAATTGAGAAAGAATTTGGGCCCGCATTGGGCTAGTTGTGCCATTACACAAGACATCACTTTGTAAGATTTGGTAATTAGAATTTTTTTTGGTTATATTCATCAACATATACCTTTTCATGGCTAATCTTGATGGTTTATAGGTTCAATCCCATTTTGAGGTGGTTTTATAATCTAAATGGTGCAAGCATGTGTTTCACTAAGCTTAACATCATTCAATAAATTTTAAAGGGTTTAAGGGGCTACTTCAATTCAATTTTTCATACTTAGGATAACAATTATAAAAATTTAATACTTTTCACATGATCCTTTTTACACTTAGGCTATCCCTACACTATATATTGATGTCATTAGTTAACACAGAGACACCATTAATGACTTAGACTAGAAGCTTATAAATAACACTATTAACATTACTATATTGAAATTACCACATTGTAACTAGTAAATTCATTCTTAATTTAAATATAAAAGTGAAAGCTATTAAAACTATAAGTAACATGTATTAATTCAACCATTCCTATTCATTAATTAAATCTCAAATAAATAGAGTATATAGTTCATGGTGACAAGAATATACTAAGCTACTTAATGACCCAATGTCTCACATACATGCTTGGGCATATATAAGTGGATATTCCTAACACTAATGGTATCCTTATTATGTAGAACCATTTATTTATATATTTTTTTCATTTAATTTTCATCCTTTTGCTCACTAGTTTGACCTTATTTTATAGAACATAAAAGCATCTCTTTGCCAGGGTGGAAAGCACACACTAGGTGCTAAGCTAGATCCTTTGTTGATCATTCTATCAGTTCCATCACCTTTCACCCTTTATGTTGAAGTCACTACATGTTGTTACTCATATAGGATGCCTTGAAGATCTGAGTGCTAGTTAACTGCCTATGAACTGACATAAGACATGTATTGATTCATCATGCTAGCACCAAGATACCAAATTAGTAATCATGCCAAGTGATTACCTCAAAATAATATGTATACCATGCAAGAACATATCTCATACTTAATGAAATAGGGGCCAAAAATTAACCCATACAAAATTTCTAGTCTATCCTTGGACTAAGCTTCCAAAGACTTTGATGAGTAGAATTTGGGTGCTATCTCCTTAAGATTGGTGTTGAAGTATTCAAAGCCCTTGATAGTGAGCTTGATATATTTAATGGAACTATATATTTATATGGAGTTAGTGATAAGTGAAATCACATCTATATTCTCTAATTCCTTCTTAATGGATTTTAGACTTGTCTTAGCCTTTATCACTCCTTCATCTAGGATTGTTCCTTGATCGTAGGCCTTAGTTTGCAATGTACAAAAGAGTGATTCTAGGTTTTTTATTGGTCATTTATCTATATGAATAGTGCATTGACCTTTCTCATTATTTAAATGCACTCCATTATACTTTTAGAGTACACCTACATCATCAGTTCCTCCTTCTTCCCTTTGCCTACTTGAGTCACACATCTATGACTAATGCCTAGTTGGAGAAGATTAATAAGATGCATCAGTTGCATCTATATGTTATTAAATTTTTGTGAAGAGGTCATCCACCTCTTTAATTTTGGTATCTATCTCCTTTTATAACATGGAACATGTATCTTCTTATTATTCTTGATCCAATTCTAATTTAATTTTTAAGAGCATCTACTCCACTAGCACACAATCTTTATCAACTTGAGAGTGGTTTGATGTATCAATACCAATCAAGAGGGATGGCTTTGACATCTCTATGTACTTGCATATTTACTAAAATTTTAATATCATGGCCTATGCTTCATCTTTGACATACTTACAAAGTTTCTTCCATTTCTTTGCTCTACCATCATTGATGATATTCTTTTATGCAACTTTTGTATCCATCCAGATAAGTGTATTCCAAAACCAGAATAGGTTCATGGTGTGGGGGTTTATGATGAATGAGTCATTCCCCTCTTCAAGTTCTTCTATGCCCAATATGGCATGTTGAGGCACCTCAAAGTGAGGCTCATCCATGTAACTATTAAATGTAAAGCTAATTTATTTGCACATCTTGGATATGGTGGATTTGGAGGACATGAAGTCAAACATATATGGATCCTCATTTGTCCACCCCTTTTAAACTTTTTATCTAATGCTCAACTTCATGCCTTCTTCTTTGACTATGGTTAGCTCCATTTTCTCTTCTTCATCCTCACTAGTCCTAGTGCCATCTTGATTTTTTCCTTATTCTGGCCCATTTTATATCACAACCTTATTTTTATTCCTCTATTTATAGAGTCTATGTGGAGGGTTATTTATATGGGGAACTATCTGACTTCTTTTCTTATTCAAGCATGGTGGTAGTGCCACCTTGAAGGACTTTCTGAACATCCTCAGCACTGGGTTCCTCTCCCACTTCTTCTTGAACAATTTAAGTTTTTATTCCTTCTTGTACCTCTTCTTTTGTCTCTTCCTCCCTTCTTCACACGTGGGTCTCTTCTACCTCCATTTACACTAGAGTTATAATAAGGAGTGAAACAAGTCCCTTAGACTTTTCTTTCTACTTCTTACTCAAGGAATCAGTCTCTGGTGAAAAGGTCACATGCTTCTTATTTAGAGTTGCAGGTGTTACTTGTTCACCAGAGGAAACCCTCAGTTTGATGTGATCTTAGATTTATTTAAGTGTATCTCCCCATTTCTTTTAGGGAGACTTCTATTGTATTATTGGCACTAGCTTCCCTTCATCTCCTATTTGGAGTGGGTGATCATCATTTTTTTTAGGTTCTACACCCTTCTTATACAACTTCATCTCATAATACAACATGAAGATGAACCCATTTATAACTTCCCTCTAGAGGGGATGGAGGTCCATGTGATTGAAGTCATCCTCCTCGTTCTTTATGGCTTTCTCTCCTAAGTTCACATGCTGGCACCTCAACCTAATTATTTCTAAGTCCATGGTATTCACTAGAATATCTAGATACTATATATTGGGAATCCTCTTTATCACCTTCCTAATATATTTTTCCAACAACGTGTAAGGTATTTTGAGCCTGTAGAATATGTTTCCATCTATGAGTGACAAGTGCACTACATAAAAAAGTTGCATGATGACAAAGTTCACCATTCTAATTATATGTTGGGGGATCTCTCATCAATTAAATATCGAGTGCCTCTATGTATTGATCACACCACCCTAACACTTATGTCTTATATTTTTTGGAGAAGGAGGGTGTGTAGGTGAAGTCTTAGTACTTCAGCACCGGGCATCCTTGTGCACTAGGAAGACCCAAAGATTATCTTCATAACCATCAATTATGTTTATCTCCTCCATCACTATCAATATCAACATCAACCTCCACCTAAAGGTCTCTCATTCCTTGTGATACTCCAATACATTCTTCACCGTCTATTCAGTAATGAATTTTGCAATGTTAAACTTGACCCCTTACACCATGTGGTGGGTGATGCACAAGTAGGTCTTGTTGATGTATATCCACCATTCATTAGTGCATAGTTTGGATCTCACAAATCATGCCATGGCACTTTCTCAAGGGTCCTTTATGTCCTTGATCAATAATGCAATAACTAACTTATAATAACCAAGAAGTTTTGCAAGCCTCTCCACCTTGACATCATCTTCCATCATCAAATTAATGTCTATGCTTGAGCCTAGGAACCTTGTGATTCTATTGATGAGGCATTCTAGTATCCACATTCACCTCCCTAAAAAGTATAAGCAATCTCCATCAATGCACAATAGGAGTAATTACATGAGTTCTTCTAGCTTTCCAAATCTTGGAAACTCATAAAACTAGGTTATATTGGTGGTTGAAAGCCTATCTTGTATGGAGACATAAAAAAAAACCACACCCACCTCTATCTTCTCTGATATGTCAACCATCCAATCCTAGTTGAGATTTCTTTGAATTTCTCAATGTGTGATGGTAATATTCTTTCAATCTACAGGTGTGCACAAAAAATACCCAAGTTTCCCCATTATTACTTCTAGAGGAAATTGAATTTCTCTATATGACATCTTAGTGATTGCCTTAGGGTTAATATCAGTGACACTAAATCCTTCAATTGGTTTCACCTTCTTCTTCATCAAAATTATATCTTGTACTATTTATTCCCTCTTATCATCCTTATACACTTTTAGTACACCAAAAATCAATCGTTTCTTACCCATTTGGAACTAGCTAGTGTTGAATCATGGTATATTGACTTTTCCAAATATTCTAATGTTTTTTAGTACTTACTCATAGTCACAAGGTCTATAAATACAACTTTCATTATCAAGCTTCCAATGTCATTAAGATAGCCTTGACATCACTCAAAATTTTGCTTGCCTAGTTCTCTTGTAATTATCTCTCCACATGCTTTTTTTATAATCTCAATGGGAATGCAATATCACTCCCTATGTAATCATTCCTTTTTGGTGCCTGTGGCTGCTCAAGATTTCACTCAGTAGCATTTTTTTGATTTAAATCTAGTTTGTCTCTATTTTTAATCTATGTTTGGGTTCAATTTCTCTTAAGGTTTGTAACCTAATCTAGTGTGGTGTTTTCCTATTTATACCTTCCTTTCATCTACCCCATTAATGGCTAGTGAGTAATGGCATGATAGTGCATAGAATTAAGGAAATGTACTAAACCCATGAAATCTATGAAAATTTTTCACCATGTTCACATTATTATGGATATTTTTTCCTCTTCCATTACTCATTAAATTCCCTTAGTGACTTATTTGGTGAAATGATAGGTGATTCAAATTGGTCACTTCCTACCAACCATTGGGTGGATGCCAACTTGTCTTGATGATATTCCTCCTATACTTTATTTACCTTGGTATGACCTTCTCATTTATTATGACAACCTGGGTGTATAAATTCACATGTACATGATTTTTCCTCCTCGGTTTCATCTCCTCTTCTAGTTTCACTTCATTCCAAGTGCACTTCCATACCTTGGTTGATTTTTTTCACTTTAATCTCTTACCTTGGCCTCTCTTACCCCATATAAATTCTTGCATTGGTCCTCTAATGCTTCATTCTCTAGGTTTTTTGCACACTTATCCTCTTGTGTTCCTCCCTTTCATCTCTTATTCACTAACATCCTATGTGCCTCCCTTTATCACTTGTTACTAAATTTTTTCAAAGCCTATCAAACTCCATGCACTTAGAACTTAGGTGTTTGGCCTCAGGCACTTAAAAATTAACCATGCTTGACTCACTTGACTAGAGTTATGTCTGGAGCACCAGAAGAGTTCTCCTATGGGCTTGAAAGTGCATTGATTATCCAATTAACATAAACAATAACACACAACATAAAAAAATGTTTGTCTTGTGCTAAATTTTATTATGGTCAACACATAACAATCAACTTATGATCTAAAAGTTAATGCCTAATGGTGTAAGTGTCATATTAATGTCTATAGGGATTCATTTGGTTGCCATTAAAATACCCAAGGATAATTTCACCCATCAACATGCATAACTTTCATATGGTAGTCTCCAATATGCTCTAGATGATGTAAGGTCCCATCCACCTAATCTATAGCTTGCCAAAGTACTTAAGGTACTTAGAGTCATATATTAGGACCAATTCTCCTTTAGTAAGTACCTTACACTTGATATTCTTGTCATGCCACAAATTTTGACATGCCTTCTCTATCTTTTGGCTCCATATTCCTTGGGTATGCATCTTTTCCAAGTTTTCCAAGTCTTCCATCCACGTACTCAAGGAATCTTGGCCATCCAAATGACCAATATGTGTAATGCACAATGAGGGCACTAAAATATCCATTGGTAGAATAGCCTCTATGCCAAAACTTAATTAGAATGTTGTAGCCATGTTTAAGTACTTTTATATAGTACGATAGGCCCAAAACACTATTGAAACTCAATCATCCCAATATTTTCAACCAATATCACATATATTTATGAGGCATGTTCCCAATATCTTACTGAATGCCTTAGCTATGTCATTCACTTGGGGATGATAAGGCGTTGTCTTATGGTACACCACCATGTATTTAGTCATCAAGATGAACACAGTTTCATTAATGAAATACACATCTATATCACTAGTTAGACTAAGTGGGCACCCATAGAAGATGATGATGTTCTCCCATATAAACCTTTTGGCTATGGTAGCTATGTAGTCTTTGGTTGACACTACCTTAGCCCACTTGGTGAAATAGTATATGGCTACAAAAATGTATAACATGTATATGTACATTGTAGTAGGAGTAATTGGCCTAATAAATTCAATGTCCCATTTTTTAAATGACACATAGGAAAGAATAGGAATTAGAAACATCTCATCCTAGTGTTTTGGTTTACCTTTACACTAGCAAATGTCACATGCTTTATCACACTCTTTCATGTCCTAAAATAGACTTGGCCACCATAAACCTAATTAAAACACCTTGAGTACCATAACATCCCTATCACAATGGCCTCTTGAAATCCCCTTATGCATTTATTACAAGGTTGAATCCTATTTATGTCTAAGGACACATCAATTTAGGACCTTATTATAGTTCAATTTGTATAGTTACCCACCAATGAGCTGAAAGGGAGAAACATGAACTATGATCTACTTCTTTTATTTGGTTATCATAATATGAGGCATAGACTTAGATATTAGAAAAATAGAGATATCTACCAAGTCCTCGAGGATGTACTGAACCCCATAGAGTTACACATCTAGCATATCAGCTTTAATAGGCACTACCAAATCACCAAAGTTGATGTGGGATAAATGGTTTGGGACTGAGTTATATTTTCTAGGCTTTACTATAATTGAGAATTGGAATTATTGAAATAAAACTATCCATCTAAAATTATGCCCATAGAGAATGAGATTATTTACAAGTTACTTAAGCACCTCATGATAAGTGAATAAGATGAATGGGGTTGCCAATAAGTATGTCCTAAACTTTACAATACATAGACCATGGAGAGTACCTTGCACTTAGTTGTCATATAGTTTTGCTCAGTTTGGGTATTTTTTTGACTTATAAAGGAGATGGGATGGTCGATATTACCTTCATCAGGTTGCATTGAAATAATACCAATTATAAATCTATATGCATTAACATGAACATGGAATGGAGTCATCCAACCATGAAATTGTAATATTAGCATGTTAACTAATTTGAGCTTCAAAGTTTTAAAGGCATCTTCTTATGCTATACACCAATAGAATGGGCCATCCTTAAGTAAGAGCTCCTCTAGAAGTGCCACAATATTTTAATTTATCCTTGTGAACTTCTTATAATAGCTATAATGACCAAGAAAGGCATGAACATCTTTTTGCATCGATGGGGTCTATAGTTTTAAGATAATTATGATTTTTATAAGATCAATGAGAAAACTATTTTACAAATGATGTGCCCAAGTAATGCAATAAATGGTATCATGAAGATGCACTTCTTGAGGTTTAAGGATATTTATAGCTACTTGCACCTCTCAAACATTAGGCACAAGTTATCATAATGGTCCTTCACTAGCCTATATACAATCTAGTCATCTAAATACACTTAAATGAACTTATGAATGAATCCTTGAAAGCAATGATCACCACTCAGGAGAATACTATTGACACATTCTTGAGTCTAAAGGGCTTCATGTTTTATGTGAAACAACCCTATTCTATCACAAATTGTGTCTTAGGCTTATCATCCTCCTCAATCTGGACTTGATGGTTCCTGAAGAACACATTAATGTAAGTATATATTTCATAGCCTATGATACCATCCAAGACTTTATCAATGAATGGAGTTAGGAAGGGGTCAGTGATGTAGGTGGCATTAAATAATCTATAGCTAACACAAATATGGATGTGCCCATCCTTATTGATTTTAATAGCCATGAGTCTCACCCATTTAGATTATTGAATAGAGTAGATGATGCCTATGATTAACATACCATCAATCTCCATTGTAACCTTGGTATAAATATTAGGGTTCATTCTATAAGGGCACTTCTTGACATATTCTGCACCATAAACTAGATTTATACTCATTTTCCCAAGGGATGGGTGGGTTCCATTCATATATTAATAATTCTAAGGGAAAAAGTCTTAGAATTCCTTTACGATATCCATAATTCATGTCAGCTCTGCATTAGACCAATATGCACCCATAGTAGCCATGTTTGGTTCCCCTTCTGAGCTAATGCCTACCTTGGTAGTTTTGAGAGATGCATGGTAGGGATCATTTTATCCTAATGATAATACTTAGCTTACCCACTACCTTTATTTATTTCTATATGAAGGTAGGTAGGTCCCTCTTCCTCTAGAATGTTATCCTCCACTTGGTACATAAACTTCCATTTGACTATCAGGTTTGTCCAGGTGTATGCCTTCTATGTTTCATCATCCTCATCACTAGAGTAAGTATTGAGGATTTAACCTTAAAATAATGTTAGGATCAACAACCCCTTTTCACCAAACATGTATTTTAGGTGCTCCTTCAAGATTACAGTGTCCTCAAATACTAACCTTTAAATTAATTATAATAGTTCAATCAATTTCATGTTTTTTGAAAAAAAGGAGGTGTGAAAAAACTATTGATGGTTAAAATTTTGCTTGTTTTTAACACCAACAATGGGAAGTTTCAAGATGTGGGACTTGCGACTTGAAACAACCTCCAGATTCTTAAGAAGTTGGTCTCTTCTTTATATCAAGTGTATACTAGGAAAAGGGATAGGAATTTTAATAGAAACACAAATGCAAGAAAGAAAATCTAACTATGGAAATGCACCTAAATGTAATTTGACCTTAATCCTAAGCACAGTGAGACTATATGTAAGATTCAATTACATTTAAGAGCAAATAAGGCATGACAATGTAAAAGATGAAAACAATAGAAATAGAGGCTCATAGCTTAGACTACTTTAATAGTGACACAAAAAATATCAACAAAGGCACATGATTAAATCTTCTTATTAATTCTCTAGTCACATAAGAGGCAAAAAAACATGCATAGTTACATAAACTTTCCAACTTAAGAAAATAGAACAAAGGCAAATGATATTCCTAATCACAGCTCTAGAAAGCCTAAAACCCTTGACAACATAGCTTAGATTATTTTTGCAATGACATAGAAAATATCAACAAAGGCATAGGATTAAATCTTATTATTAATTCTCCAGTCACATAAGAGGCACAGAAACATACATAGTTACATAAACTTTCCAACTTAAGAAAATAGAACAAAGACATGATATTCCTAATCACACCTCTAGAAAGTCTAAAATCTTGACAATAATTCTCTCAAAAAATTCTCTCTAAGTATTTGATGATGATTCTAGTGATCTTTGCACCTTTATTTATAGCCTTGGATTCACTCTAGATTTTCTGTATGTTCCCAATCTAATGGCCCAACTAAAATCTAACTGAATTTGAAGTGTCTAACAGAAGATATTTTTTAGATTCTGAAACGCTCTATCTCCTAGCATTTCATTGGCTAAAATAGGTCGCAGGATGCTCCCTTATACTAAACAAAAAAGGAAACTTGGCCAATTCCTTGAAAACCTTCTTATTACTTAGGAGACACTATAGAATGACACTTGGCATGTTCTGAAACACTTACCGAAGACACACAACACTTTCCACTTTACCTATACTCTTACTATATCTTTGCTCAAGAATGTTCTACTTTTGACACCTATTGCGATCCACTTCTTCAAAACTTTAAAAACTTAACAAAAATAAGAATCATAACATTTGTTGCCTAAGTAACTTTTAAAAAGGGGCATAGGGACAGGTGGCAATCTCTGCTTGCCTCAAGAAAGGACACCTGGTAATCTCCACTTTACTTAACTAGGGATATGTGACAATCTCTACTACTTTTAGCCACCTTTTGAGAAACCTACAAAAGGTGACACATGTTGGTCTCTGCATTGCTTTGTTTATAATATAGAAACAATTAGGCCTCATTTCATATTTACACAGATAGTGACACTTGGTAGCTTCCGCTTGCTTCAAAAACTAAACCTGAGACTCACCACAGTCTTTACTATATTGGTGAAACCAAATGAAGAAAATTTGGAGGCTGACATGTGGTGGCTTCCACTCTCTTCAGCTAAGATATGTATTGTCTTCCGTCACTTTTAGAAAATCAAATTGAAACCTTTTACGATGCCCTCCACATGATCCTGATTCTTAGCTTGTTGAAACCTTCCACTCAAAAGAGATTTGAAACGTGGATGCCAATATGAAACATGGATGTCAACACTTATCATGCTCTGATGAGTTACTATGGGACACATGGCACATTCTATAGCCTTATTGAAAATATGAAAAGTGCCTTGGATGATGACACTTGAAAACTTCCAATTGACTTCGACACTTAAACAAAAATGAATCAAAACTTCACCATCTCAAACCAAAGTGTGTGGGGATAGTGATATGGATCATGTGACTGAAAATAAAAAATAAAACGTACAGTATTTTTTACTCTACAGTTATTGGCAACTCTAAGGACTTTTGATCCTGCTAAAAAAGAATCTACAACTCCCGCATGATCAAAAGTCACTAAAAACATAGTTTAACTAAAATGTTTCAAATAGATTCTATTCATAGGAATCTCTTCAGGTTCACCTTCCATCGTTTATAGCTCAAATGAATTTTTCTATTTACACGCATGAATTTTATAAGGGCCAGTCCATAATGCTTCAAACTTAGTGTGTTGACCCAGTTTGGCAGCTCTTGCATCCCATTTCAAAACAATTGAGCCTATTTCAAAATGGTGATTTAAAGTCCTTTTATCAAAATATTCTTCAATTATTTTTTGATGCTTTATCAATGAATCATGTGCTGCATCCCTCTTTTCTTAAACTTCTAGAAGTTCTGCGATTCTGACCTGCATGGGGCCATTTTCTTCAATTTCAATTTGTTCGATCAGCTGGAGAGCAGGAATCTCCAAGCTTAGGGGAATTATAGTAAATTTACCATATACAAATTCATATGGGGACACTTTTATCACCTATTTAGGCATGATTCTATCAGCCCATAGTGCTAAATTAAGCACTTTATGCCATTCTTTGTGATGATCAGCCCCTATTCTTTTGATGAGTCTAATCAGGTTCTTATTAGTTAATTTTGCCAAACCATTACCCTAAGGGTAATAATTAGAGGAAGTTTTTAGATATATTTCATGTCTTAATGCAAATTCGGACACTTTAGACCTTAAAAATGCTTTAGCATTATCTGAAATTATGGTGCGAGGAGCCCCAAAATGAGTAGTGATACTCCCTAAAAAATCTAGGATCACATTTTCTATTGTTTCTTTGAGTGGCACTACCTCGGTCCATCTGGTGAAATAATCTGTTGCTATTAAGATCCATTTTTGATCCATACTAGACATTGGATTTATCATTCTAATGAAGTCAAGACCCCATTGAGCAAAAGGTTCATCCATAATTATAGGACTAAGAGGCATTGTTGCATTCCTTCTCATCCCCACATAATATTGACAAGATTGACATTTTTTAACCAGCTAATAACACTCTATAAATAAATTAGGCTAGAAATAACCTACCTCACTTATTTTTATAATTGTGGTCTTTGCAAAAAAATGTCCACCTGATACTCCATGATGCATTTCATGTAGTATTTTCTTAGCCTCATCCTTTTCTACACATCTTAACAATTTGCCATCAGAATTTCTTCTGAAAAGAACCTGTTTAATTAAAACAAAATGAACTCCTTGCATCCTATAGTATCTTCTCTTATTTTGAGGGAGTTCTCTTGGGTAAATCCCATTTTTAATAAAATGAATCCTACTTGTGACCCGAGATTCCTGATCAACTTCTTGTATTCTCAATACAATTTCTTCTTCTATTCCTGAATTTATCTCTTCAAGTATCATTTTTTCAAGCTCTTGAGTCATATATTGGCACAAACCCCTACCTTTGACTTATTTAGTGGATTTGTCTTCTACATCATATTCAAGGATCTTAGTTATCCAGTTTGCTCTTTTTTAGTAATTTCACCCTCCATGATGTATTCTCTAACACTTAAATGTGCTACAAGTATCATAATTATACTTCCTAATACTATATGCCTAAAATTTTTGAGGGATTTTACCATAACATATTCTTGTTTTTCCACAAAGTTATATCTGGTTTCATATTCCCTAAGAGTCCTTGAGAAAAAGGCTATTGGATGATCTCCCTCCTGTCTATCATCTTTCTGTGTTAGGACAGTAGCAATAATGAGCTCTCTTCCATATACATACATTACAAAAGGCTTTAAAAAGTATGGGTTTCTAAGTATTGGAGCTGTTGAGATAGATTTCTTGACCTCTTCAAAGGCTTGCCTTTCTTCTGTAGTCTACTTGAAAATTCGGTCTTTTTTCAGCAAGAGTGTCACTGGTCTTACTAAGCCTACAAAGTCAGATATGAACCGACTGACGAAATTAATCTTCCACAAGAAAGATTGAATTGCTTTCTTATTTACTTGAAGAGGTAAGTTCATTATAATTGACACTCTTTCTAGGTCTATGGAGACTCCTTCTTTAGCTACTATATGTCCCAATAATTTGCCTTGAGGGACAACAAAGATACATTTCTTAGGATTCAAGGATATTCCAAATTCTTAAAAAAAATTAAACACAACTTCTAAATGATCAAAATGATCAACAACATTTTTTGAAAAAATAGTAAGATCATCAAGATAAATTAGGATTATTTTATTTATCAGTTCCCTAAATGCAACATCCATAGCTCTCTAAAAAGTGGCTCCAACATTTGATAGGTCAAATGGCATCTTAACATATGAAAATGTTCCCCATTTGGTAGTAAAAGTGGTTTTGTATTGGTCTTCATTAGCCAACCAAATCTGATTGTATCCAAAGAAACCATCTAGCAAAGAAAATCTCTCTGATCCAGCCACCATTTGTAGAATTTGTTCCATGGAGGGCAAGGGATAGTGATCCTTCAAAGATGCTTTGTTTAGATCTCTAAAATATACACAAAGTCTTATGTCACCATTCTTTTTTCTAACTGGTACTAGATTTTATACCCAAGTTGAGTGTTTGACCATAAAAATTATTTTAGAATCGAAAAGTTTCTACAACTCATCCACCATTAGAGGCTCAATCCTTGGATTCATTGGCCTTTGTTTCTATCTGATGGGCTTAGATCCTTCAGTCAGTTCTATTGTGTGCTAAATAATGTCTCTATTATATCCATGAAGGTCTTCATAGCTCTAGGCTATGACTCTATCATATTTTTTGCATAATTCAATTAGCCTTTCCTTTTCTACTTGAGTTGCAAAATTTCCAACTTTTAATTTTTTCCCTTCACTCACCTCTACTTTGTTTGCTTGGAACCTTTTATTCTCCAAGCTTACATCTTCTGGATCAAAAAGGCTCTCTAAAGTTATTAAACCTTTGGGAAGCTTATTATTCTTTAATTGTATAATTTGATCCCCATATGCCTCTTCAATCTTTGGTTGAAATTGATCGGCAAATTCCCTTGATTGTTGCAAGAATGAGAGTACTTGAAAATCATTCTAAAATACTTGTTAATTCTCATCATTATCTAGGATAGTTGGCCTTACTATAACCTTTACTAACTCATTGTTAACTAATAGGCTAGTTGCTAGATCAAACTGCGAACCAATCTGTGCCATCCTATCAGCTTCAAAATTTTGAATCTTGAGAACTACTTCAATACTAAAAGCTTCAAAATCTTCTATTAAGTCCCAAATTTTATGCTTATAAGATTTCATCCTTACATTCTTTGCTATTGCCTTTTCTCTAATTTGCTTTACTACTAGTTCTAAATCTCCTTTTACTATTAGATTATTTATTCCCCTTTTCTTGGCTAACAAGAGCCCATGTACTAAAGATTCATACTCGGCATCATTATTAGTACAAGCAAATTGAAAATGGATAGCCCTTAAATTTTTTTCACCATTTGGAGTAGTAAGACAAATTCCTGCTCCAACACCATTTTTACTTCTAGCCCAATCAAAATTTAAAGTCTAGATTTCTGAATCCTTTTCAAATTCTTGAGTAGTTGGCATTTCTTTCCTTAAAACATTTGGGAATTCATAGTCTTCATCAAAAATAACATAAGTGCCTAGACCAGTAGAGTCATAATTTCCATATGGGTTACTTTACATCATAGCTAACAACTGATTATTTTCTTTTTCTTGATCATGCTTAGTCCAGTCACCTAACTTTTCAATAAAAACCCTTTCTTCCTTATTTATCATAGCATGATCTACCTCTAACTTTGATATTGGTTCATTGGTGATGTGATCCTTTGATAGTGGTTCAGATAGAATTTTCATCTTTGAACCATATTTAGCTCTTAGAATTAAATGAGACCAGTTAAGAGACATATCTCCTCCTATCTTGGCTATAAAATCTCTTGATAAACATAGGCCAAATACAGGAAGTATATCTATAACTACTATATCTTGATTTACAATTATATTTGGACAGGTATATAATTGTAATGGGAATTGTTTAATTCTCCCTATTATTTGTACTAATTTGCCATCTAGCTGCATAACTCCTTTAGAGAGTGGCTCATATTTTATCTTTAAAGCATCTGCTATTTGCTTTGGCATTATTGTAGTAATAGCCTCTAAATTTATCATTGCATTATGATATAGTTTCTTACCAACTATCACAGTTAAATAGAAGGGATCCAGTTTGGATTTTCTTACCTTTGGTGTAATGTTCACTAAGGCTATTATCTACAAATGAATTGTGTCTTTGAGATTTTTTTTATCAGTAGGTCCTTCAGTACATTTGGGCATTGCTTGGAATTGAAGAGCTTCTTGTAATAGTGTCCTTTATTCAGGAATAGCTAATATGTCCCAAATTGATACTTGTGTTGGAGTCATCTTCAGTTGATCCACCACATTCATTTGTCCCAAAGTTTGAATTCTTGGAAAATAAGGATATCTTGCCTTTTCTTGAATTTGTCTAGGAACTACTTGATTCTTCACTGGCTAAAGCACTTCTTGTCTAAATACTATATTTTGATGACCTGGAAATAGAATATTCTCCATAACTTCATTTTGTACAACTTCAGGCTGTTCTAACATTCTTCTCTTTGATCTAGTATAGTAATCTGATTGCACCATTAGTTTCTTGGAAGTAGAAGCTTCATTCAAGAATACTAATTCTTCATCTTCAACCCATGAGAACCAAGCATATTCTGGTGTTATTTCTTCTTATTATTTCAAAGACATCCCTTGCATCTGAGCCATTAGGACTGAATTTTGCATACCAAAAGATTGGTAGACTTGATAGTCACTAGAACTTGTAAACTGTCCATCCATTCTTCCTTGCTCTACCACCTTTTATTGTAGATTACCCATGGGACAATCTCTAGGTGTATGAGAATTATTGCAAGAGAAAAACTAGGCATTGGTACTATCTACATAATTATTTTGCCCTGGAACAATCTCTCTATTTAAATTGGGAGGAATAGTCTGTGAAGGTGTAGGGACTGCAACTAATTGATTTGTTGGTTGAGGGTTATTTTGCCTTTGAGGACCCTAATATTGGTTTGTCTATGATGAGAATCTATTTCCTTGATAGCCTTGATATGGAGGCCTAGGGAAAGGATTATGTTGTCTCTTTATATTAATTAGCTCATTAGAAAATGTCCTTAAGATATTCTTGATACCAACCAGCTCAGATGACTGGGCAAGGACAATTTATTTAGCAAGTGGTTGAGGATATGTGTACATAGACATAGGTGAGGTTATGGATCTAGGGGCTTCTTGAGGTAATGGCAAGGAAATCTCTGGAAACATGGGCATGGGAGGCCTTGGAGATAACTTTCTAGCATCTATCAAATTATTTTCAGCTCTGACTGTATAGTCATAAGCCTCTAGCAGAGTCTAACCTCCAAGTGACTGAATCATAATAGATATGTCTAAATTTAAAGCCTTAAGATAGAAAACTATAGCCATAACTAGTAATGGTCTAGCTGTAGTAGGGATTCTTTCCCAAGTCTTTTGAAATATGGAATTGAAGTCAGTCATTACTTCTTGTGGTGCCCTTTGGATGGTAATCAATTACTGTAATAAAGAATACTTATCACCCTTCTCTTCAAATCTTTCAAAGAAAAGATCTCCGAGCTGTTCCCATGTAGAGATGGTATTTGGGGTCAATGATGAGTACCATTCTAGAGATTTCCCTTTAAAAGAAGTTATTATTAATCTTATGGCCACATTTTTTTGTGTGAGAACATGTATAACACAGACATTTGATACATCTTGTAGATGTTCTTCAAGTGTTTTAAAATATTTCCCAATGAATTTGGGTAGATCTTTCAAGGCATTCACTGGGATAGGGTCCCAAGTGGTTGGTGGTATTGGGAGAATCAATGGACTAATAGTGTTCCAACTTGCATAATTTCTTGGGGTTATAGGGGCTCCCATATTTGCCCTTGGTATTGGTATAAACTGGTTGACTCTTCTTCTTGGACTAGTTACCAAAGGTGGTAAAATAATACCTAGATTTACAATAGATTGAGATCTGGTTACTGGTCTGCAACTCTGACTCCTCGTAATTTTCTAGTTCATACGGTCTAGAAAGAAACTTCAATATACTATCCCATTGAGCGTGCCAAAAACTTTTGATGGTTAAAATTGTGCTTGTTTCTAACACCAACAATGGGAAGTTTCAAGATGTGGGACTTGCAACTTGAAACAACCTCTAGAGTTTTAAGAAGCTAGTCTCTTCTTTATATCAAGTGTATACTGGTAAAAGAGATAGGAATTTTAACAAAAACACAAATGCAAGAAAGAAAATCTAACTATGGAAATGCGCCTAAATGTAATTCAACCTTAATCTTGAGCATAGTGAGACTATATGTAGGATTTAATTACATTTAAGAGCAAACAAGGCATGATCAATGTAAAAGATGAAAACAATAGAAATAGAGGCTCATACCTTAGACTACTTTTGTAGTGACACAGAAAATATCAACAAAGGCACAAGATTCAATCTTCTTATTAATTATCTAGTCACATAAGAGGCACAAAAACATGCATAGTTACATAAACTTTCCAACTTAAGAAAATAGAACAAAGGGAAATGATATTCCTAATCATATCTCTAGAAAACCTAAAACCCTTGACAACACAGCTTAGACTACTTTTGCAATGACATAGAAAATATCAACAAAGGCACAGGATTCAATCTTCTTATTAATTCTCCAGTCACATAAGAGGCATAGAAATATGCACAATTATATAAAATTTCCAACTTAAGAAAATAGAACAAGGCAAATGATATTCCTAATCACAGCTCTAGAAAGTCTGAAATCTTGATAATAATTCTCTCAAAAAATTCTCTCTAAGTATCTAATGATGATTCTGGTGATCTCTGCACCTCTATTTATAGCCTTAGATTCACTCCAAATTGTCTGTATGTTTCGAATCTAATGTCCCAATTGAAATCTAACTGAATTAGAAGTGTCTAACATAAGATATTTCTTAGATTCTAAAATGCTCTGTCTTTCGGCAATTCATTGGCTAAAATAGATCGCAGGATGCTCCCTTCTACTAAACAAAAGAGGACACTTGGCTAATTCTTTGAAAACATTCTTATTACTTAGGAGACACCAGAGAATGACACTTGGCATGTTTTGTAACACTTATCAAAGACATGCAACACTTTTTGCTTTACCTATACTCTTACTATATCTTTGCTCAGGAACATTCCGCCTTTGACACGTATCGTAATCCACTTCTTCAAAACTTTAATAACTTAATAGAAATAAGACTCTCAGCATTTATTTCTTGAGAAACTTTTAAAAATGGGTATAGGGATAGGTGGCAATCTCTACTTGCCTCAATAAAGGACACCTGGCAATCTCTGCTTTACTTAACTAGGGATATGTGGCAATCTCCACTACTTTTAGCCACCTTCTGAGAAACTTGCAGAAGGTGACATGTGTTTGTCTCTACATTTCTCTATTTATAATATAGAAATAATCAGGCCTCATTTCATATTTACATTGACAATGACACTTGGCAGCTTCTACTTGCTTCAGAAACAAAACCTGAGACTCACCACATTCTTTACTATATTGGTGAAACCAAATGAAGAAAATTCAGAGGTTGACATGTGGTGGCTTCTACTCTCTTTAGCTGAGATATGTGGTGTCTTCCATCACTTTTATAAAATCAAATTGAAACCTTCCATGATTTCCACTTGGCACCCTCAACCTGATCCTAATTCTTAGCTTGTTGAAACCTTCCACTCAAAAGAGATTTGAAACGTGGATGCCAATATAAAACATGGATGCTGAAACTTATCGCACTCTACTGAGTTATTATGGGACACGTGGCATGTTCTACAACCTTATTTAAAATATGAAAAGTTCCTCAGACAATGAAACTTGGCAGCTTCCACTTCACTTCGACACTTAGACAAAAATGAATCAAAAGGAAATTGGAGCTCACGCTCTATTTCAAAACTTTGTCATCTCAAACCAAAGTGTGCGGGGACAGCGATTTGGATCATGTGACTAAAAATAAAAAATGAAATGTAGAGTATTTTTTACTCTAAAAAAATCACTCCTTAAGTGCATACCAATTGGTTGTATCATGATACATCTCATTAATAATTTACCATGATTGTACCCATGTCTTCAACATCCTATAGAAATTATGCACCCATAGGTACTTTGGGGTGTTTTCACCATAGATATTCCATGTTTATTCACATAAGCATACATGTGTTATAGGGACTAAATCACTATAGTAGGAAGAGATGTATAGGTCCTAGTTACATTTATTGAATCTAGTGTAGATGGCTACTTTCACATCTTGCCAAATTGGCAAGCTAGGCATTTGTGTTACACACCAATAAGTAATAATTCTCCTTAATTTATACACTAGTGTGCCCATTATATCTACTTATTTTTGGATGCATGATTTAAGGTCACAAAAACACTCTTCCATAAGATTTATCCCCTCTATATTAGGAGTGCCACAAGTTTACCTTTATTTAGGAGAAAGACTTTCTTTCCCTTCTTCATGGTGTAAGGGACCCATAATTTTATAGTGAGATCAATCTAGACCTAGCCCATCTTTACTAGTTTTCACACCTTTTCTCATAATAAGTGGCATCTTCAACCAGTGGTATCATAAGCTTCCTTGACCCATCAATCATGAGTAACATCAGTGGTGTCTAAGACTGATTGTCCATCTTCCTAAGAAATCACTCCTTGATCATTGGGGTTGAGATTCTTGGTACCTTATGTCATGATTTTATATTGGCATTCACAAGGAGCTCTTAATTTTACTCTACATTTTATATATACCTAAATTCTCATGCCCTTTCCATGTGTGGTGCAATGACTTTAAATGGATTTTACATTACATGCTCCAAGATTAATTTTTGAAATAGGGGAAACATTCCTTCCATTTATAAGAGGTGGAATATCTATGTTTTCTCTTATATCTCATCCTCCTAGCTATCTTTTTTCTTGTGAGAGGTAGCAACCTATGCTTCTAGATCTCACACTAACTAGAGATCTCCTTAGAGGTTTTGAATGATACTCATGGCCTATTGCAAAACATATTTTTGGTGCATAGGGTCTAAGTAAGGTATATATTTGGGTTCAAGCCATGTTATACACTTAATTTTACTCTTTTCCCCATATTCTAGTCACAATTATGGTATTGGCATAACTAGAAATTAAGTGGTGAATCCACTATGAGTATTTGCATGTACCTTGATCATCTCTGCATAGGTTGGTTATAATTTAGAAGACCACTTATCCATTTTTTTCTCACACTTAATCATCATAGTGCCCTTATCTATGTCAGGCCTACCTTGGCTTAATGTTTTGTATAAGTTAGGGTACTCCTCAATCTTATGAGATCCTTAATAGTACCCACATGTGAGATGTGTAGGGCAGTCACATTGATAATGCTCAATCAAACCAAACTTTTAACATGAGTGGGGTGGGAAAATTCTACTATTGTATCCTTCACCTCACCCTATGGTGCCTCATTGCATCCCAAATCATCTGTTTTATTGACCATAACTTTAATTTCCTTGGTTAGCTTTCCCTTTAACTACTGTAGTGGAATGTCATGCACCTCTCTCCATGTTCTCATGTATCTTGTCAATTACTTAGAAATTAGATATGTTATGAGTATAGTTATCCCATAACTAATAATAAATGGTTATGTTAACTAATATGGTACATTGAAATAAAGGGTAGTTGTGAACATCATGCACCTCTTGACAGACCTCACAACTTGGAAGTAATGTGTGCACATTCTTTTAAGGAAGGTTATTCCTATTATGGCCTTTTGATTCATATTTAGTGTACCATAACTTGTAACTTAGTGCTAATATTTTAGATTTGGGAATCCATAAATGCAATCTACACCTCTATAAATGGGTTGATCCTAATATTAGTGCTTCTAACTACCTCAACTCTGAGCATGAATTTAAGTGCTTTATGAGGGTCTATAAAGGTCTTCATGGAAATTGTTATTTTGAACAGCACTAATAGCTCTCTAATAAACCATTTTACATACTGGGAGGGGTGAATATCATAAGGAATCTTAGAAAGGAGAGTTTTGAACCTTGCATCATATAAGTTCATACTCTTTGATAGTCTTTGGGTAATCTCCTTGAGTGTGGTGATGCTCTATTATTCAAACTTTGGTATGTCAAATTATTTTATGAATGCCTCCTTTAAGGTATCATAATCTACCATAACCTAGTTATGGTCAAATATATTATTCCAAGTATGGGCATAATTAGTAGAGTTGTTATGCACTAGGTTGCCTTGTGCTCTAATTAGGTTATGCCCTGAGTGCACCATTGTAATTTAAAATTTAACACATACTCTAAGACATTATCCATGCCATGATACTATGGAAAGTGCATGACCATCTCATAATTAAATTTTTTTAGGGTAAAATTGACATCGAGGGTACTTGTCCCCTTGGTGTCTATCTAGGTGGTGATCTTCCAATGCCTCTAACCACTGGCTTAGACACTAGCCCCATTATTACTATTTTTTCATTGATGTCAAAGGTGATATAATACTTACCTATGGTATTGAACCACTTCCTATGGGCTATTATCTAGTTTGTGTAACTAACATTGGCTGAGCTGGAATGCTTACACTCATGTTTTGTTTTGGTGAGATAGTGCCCAATGGTCTAGAGTTATTCTTTCTCAACTCCTTGTAAGGAATAACTTACTCAATCAAAAAATTATAATCAAAGATTATGAATCTTCTAAAATATATATTGAAAACAAGGTCAGCTATTGTTCTTTTTATTTAATCAAGTGGGGGATCTAGCACATGGGCTTGCACCATAGGTTTAAAGGGGTAGGCACATTTGGTGCATCTTTAGTCAAAAATTATGTAGGAACCCAATGCATTCTACACCCATAAACTATAGATATCAATCTATGGCTTCATTATTTCTCTCATCTTCATGTTATTGTATTTTAATATATCCTTCCCCATGCCCTTTTTGCTCACTATAGGTTCTCTTGGAGCATCTAGGTTCTAGATCTTCCATTAGCCTACACCATATCTTATTATAAGTCTATCACTTAAGCTCTCAAGTGTCAATTTTTTCATTTCCTTCCATTTTGACTCACCTACACATCCCCTTCTCTCCCCTTGTGTTTATCATATGCAAAAGGACTTTAGCCTTCCATTCCAAAAGTTTAAAAGTCATAATCCACCATTAATTTCTTTAGTTATACATTGAACTCTTTCATAAAATTGCCTTTGGGTTTGTGTAAAAATTGATACTTTTCTTCCTCATGGTAGGAGTATGTCAAAATAAATAACTCAAGTATATAATTATTCAACACTCTTTTCTACCATTTGTCTATTACTCTAGTCTAAGTGGCATCTAATTTCTCAAGCCTCTCTAGGCACTCCTTTGTCCACTCATGGTGTTTTCCATATATTCATCATATGTGGGTTACGTATGCATCTAACCACTAATATACATGCTCAGGTAGTTCATAGAAAAAGACCTCATTTAAAGCATCACATAGGTTATTCTAAACCCACTTTCTTAGTTTTTTACCTCTACAGATTGGATGCTTCAATGAAAATATGTCTTCTACCTGTTGTGACCATCACTTGATGTTTTGAATAGAGAATAATAGCATCATTATGTCGTACTATTATAGAAATAAAATTCAACATGGGTCCCAATAATGAAACTAACATGTTATAGAAAAGGGGTTTAAATATAAAGTTAGGCACTCATTCAATTTTCCAAGTCAGTTTTGGACTTATTACAACTAGGCATAAACATTGTATATTTATTCTCTATAATCAAGATTTAACACTCAACTATGCAAGAATCAATTCACATAAGGTACAAGCCTTATGCACTCACCTGAAGCATAACAGAGAAAAAAATGAGGCCCATGTTGGGTTAGTTGTGCCATGGTACAAAATATCACTTTTTAAGATTTGGTCATTCCAAAAGACTTTTGGTAGATTCATCGATGCAAGCCTTTTGTTGGATAAGTTTGATGGTTTATAGGATTAATCCCATTTCTAGGTGGTTCTATAGTCTTAAGGGTAAAAGCCTTTGTTTCACTAGGCTTAGCATCATTCAGGCACTTTTAAAGGGTCAATGGGTTATTTCAATTTAATTTTTAATACTTAGGCTAGTGCTTCTAGGAAGGGAATACTTAGTGAAAGAACCTTTATACACTTAGGTTATCCCTATAAGATATGTTGACATCATTATCTCACATAAATATGCCATTAACAACATATACCAAAAATTATAAACAACACTCTTAACATTACTATATTGAAATTACCACATTATAACTAGTACATTCATTACACATTTAAATAGCAAGGCGAAAGACATTCAAAATAGAAGCACCATGTATTACTACAACCATTCTTATTCATTGATCAAAGCCCAAGTAAATAGAGTATATAGTTCATGGTGATAAGAATATAATAGAGCCTATCTTAAGTTACTTAATGGCCAAGAGGCTCATAGGTGAGCTTGAGAATATAAAAGTGGAGCCTTTATGGATTTTGAGCTAGTCTTAATACTAATAGAAGCACTATTATATAGAAACAATTATTTAGAGCTTTACTATATTCAATTCACATCTTTTTACTCACTGGTTCGGTCATGTTTTATAGCACACAATAGTATCTCTTTCCAAAGGTGGAGAGCACATTCTAGGTGTTAATATAGAGCCTTTGTTTATCATGCCACCATCTCCATCATCTTTCACCCTTCATGTTATGGTCTCTACATGTTTCCACTCATAGAGGATGACCTTAAGATCTAAGTACCAGTTAACCACTTACCTATTGGCACAATATGTGCATTAATTCCTCTAGTTGGTGCCAAGATACCAAATTAACAATCATTTTAAGTGATTGACTCATGTTAAGATGTCTACCATTCTCGTACATATCTCATATTTAACAAAGTAGGGGCCCAACAAAGTTTTTAAAACCTAATGGTGTTTTCAAGGTGTGAGTGAAGGATTCAAGACTTTTTGAGAATGGAGGAGGTTAGTTGAGTTTTCTAGCTAAGTGTTTGAAAGATTGGAGTTCATTTATGAGGACCATCTGGGCCATATAGGTCAAAGTTGTTTCATGGAAATGATAGACCTAATTAAAATCAGGTCTCTAAGTAGGCCTAAAAGAAGAAAGAGGTCTAAGTGAGTTTGACCAACCTAATGATGATGTTATTTTGATCAATTCTTGTTTTTAATGTGTCCTAAGACATGTTTTCAATTTGGCCCTAATGGATTAGTGTTTTGGCTAACTAAGAGTGTGAGTGATCTATTGATGTTTATTTATACAATTCTTAATTAGGTGTATGTAGAAGATCAGAGACCAAGTGAGCGAATAAGAAGGTAGATTATGAAAGAGTAGGATCTCTTGAAGACCATTAGAAAAAAATAGGAATAGATTATTATGAATAGATAACAAATGTGTTATATGTTGATGACAAGTTCAATTGACCTAATAATCCTAGTAAGAGGCTTGTTGAGAAAAGAATCCTAGAGTCTATTTTCAGAGAGATAAGAGGCTTGTGAAGAGTTAAATGAGTTCATTTTATTTTGAGAGAGTATCAGATATAAATCAAATATGTGTTCCTAATTTATGATACTGAGTTAAACTGAAACATAGAAGATAGAAAATTGAAGAAGAGGTCACCATCTGTTGGTTGAAGTAACAAGGTATTTTGAGGTGATCTAGTTGGTCTTGACTAAATTGGTGCTTTATCATGAAGGAGTGAGAGTTACCTTACAAGTTAGACTTTATAGAAGTGTTATTGAAGTGTCTAAGTTGGTCTTGATTCAGTTAAGGGGATGGTGTTTCTTTGTAAGTTGGTGCTTTCTAAAGACTAGTTGAGTGGGTGCTTGACTAGGTAGGGGTTGGTGATCTTTATGGAGTTGGTTATTCACTAAATTTTGATCTTGTAATTATATTATTGTATTATATTTTTATATTTTAGTGTATTTTATCTCCCCTAAGGGTTTTCCACATTTCTAATGTGTTTTGTGTTTCATGCTCTTATGTATGATTATTAATACATTGGTTGATCTATGTGTTTGAATGAATACTTCATAAGTGATAAGTGGAATTAATTTTATTATTTGAAGTAATTAATTCATCCCCTATTAGTGGATATGATTTCAATAATTAGTATCAGTCTTGGTCTTTTGGAGAAGGCTTGACAGCTTGAAGGTGATCCTAAAAGCACAAAATGGATAAGCTTGTGAAGGTGAGTTACAAGGTCAAAATGTTTATCATCATGTGGAAGAAGAAATCTTGGTGGATGATTGTTGAGTACAGGTAGATTTTTCATGAAAAGAAGGTTCTTACATTAGTTTTAGTATAGAAAGAGACAGTTTGAAGACAACTAAGAAGTCTAGTTATTTACATGATCTAAGTCATGGTTAAGGTTTCCATAGAGGACTACATAATGAGACAATGGAAAGATAGATTGAAGGAGTTATTATGTTTAAAAGTGTTCTTTAGGTCATCATAGTCATTACAAGGTGGTCTACATGGTCAGATAGTATGGTATAAGGAAGGTGTTACTTGGTTTAGGTATGCACCTAGACTTAGTCATAGATCCTACCAAATTTTTTGAAGTATGATGGGCAACCGTGGAAGCATGAAAGATGGTATGATGTTTTGACAAGCTTAGACAACTTGTTCTAAAGGTGTTCACTATGTTTGACGTTTTGGTCTAAAACAAAAGTATTTTTGAGATGACCTTGAGGTATTCTTAATCTTGAAGGAGGTGTAATTAAGATATATAGAGGTGTGTGATGATTAATTGAGCAAAAATGAGAGGTATTCAAGTTTATTTGTATTGATATGGTCATTTTTTTATTAATTTATGCATATTTAGAATTGGTTTTTTGGGAACATATGCATGATGATCCATGTGTGTAAGCATGATTATTTTGAGGATTAGTGCAAAGATCTATTTGGGAGATATGAAGTTAGGTAAGGTAGAATGTTAGTTAAATGGATGATAGTGTATTTATCATAAAGGCATATAACAGAGGTGAAGCATGAAGTTAGGGGGAACTAACTCAAGTTTCTTAAATGTAATATGAAATATGGGAATTAATCTTGTGATAAAAGAGTCAAGGAATAGTTCTTTTTTACTTATGTGGTCATAATCTAAGGTTTGATTGTCTAAGGTAGTTATGCTTCCAATTTATCCTATATGATTTGTAGAGTTTAATAAGTATCAGAGGGTTTGAGTGAAAAGTTTTCTTCAAAAAGTATCACAATTGAAACATATGTTTGAGATCTTGTCAATGTTCAAAAAGGAAAGATTAGAATAGAGGCCCATGAGAGTTATTGATTGGTCTATAAGACCCATGCCATTTTTTTGGTAGAAGTATTTTCCATGAGATTCATGGACTGAAAATGATCTAAAGAGCAAGTGTCTTAAATAATTTAAATAATTTAAGAATATAAAATGTTCTAATTTTTCATATATAGGGTCTTGAATATATACTGAGTTGATTCATTGAGTCAATATGAAGATTATCTTAAAGAGTTCAATGGTCTAGGAGTTTGAATATGACCTTAGGGTCATGATGCATATTTTTACTTGTTTTGGTAACCTATAATCAAGTTTATTAAAGGAAAGAAAGTATATCAAAAGTTTGAAAGGGAATAAATTGTTCTCATATACCTATTTGATAATGTGTTTCCATGAAGATATTATGAAGTGACCTAAGACATGATGGCTTGAGAAGCTTGAGGAGAATTATGTATGGACAAATGGGGAGTTTTCTAGCTCTGAGAGTGGTCAAGTCAAAGGATCAAAAAATTATATGTGGATATCCTTATGATAATGTGTATGAGCCTTTGTAATTAATGTCAAAGGGGGAGAAATTTCTTGATGGTCAAAATTCTTATGAAAGAAATTTCTTGATGAAACTGTTCAGTTTGAGAGAGAAACAACTTGTCGAGAGTAGTGTAGTTTGAGAATGACTAGTTTATTTGTGGTTTGACATCAATGTGGTTTGTCATCAATGATAAAGGGTTATATTTTTGAAAATTTTAATTTATGTCATGTTTTTTTACTATCATTGATGTCAAAGTAATCTTGAGGTCAAGTCTTGTTTCATAAGAAGGTAGCTATGGTCATTAGCATGAGGTTGATTAATTGAGTTTGCTAGTCTATATTTGAGTGATACAATAGAGTATATTGTGAAGCATAGTGAGGTATAGAAAAATTATTAAATATAGGTATGTGGAGTTACTTAAGGTAGTGTAATTTTCATTTCTTTTGGGAAGATCTTCAAGTCTTCATGAGTTTAGAAAAAGAGATTGTCTTCATGTCTTGTATGTTCAAGAAGGCTAATTCAGTCTTGGGTAGTGGCCTATATGGTATGAGGAGACTTGGTCAAAAGATAATTATGGAAGATATTTTATATCCTATCTTATATTTTTTTAGGTGATTTTATTTATATAGAAGGTTTCTTGAAGATATCGAAGTGGTATGGTGCCTAGTAGGTATGTGTGATGGACTAGTCTTTGAACATGAATATGGATTGTAGAGGCATGATGGTGGTGATATAGATGTTTATAATCATGAATTTGTGAAATAAAGTGTTATATCATGCTATAAATATTTATATTTGGTCACATAACTCTTAGAGTGAGCCAAAGGTGTAAGTTATTAATTGGTGATCTTCTCATAGACCTTGTCTTAAGAGCCTAGGTAGAATGATGAGGCATCATGATCAAGTTTTGAGTATTTTAAGATCATGTGATATTTTAAATATGTGTGATAGGTTTTTTCAAGATTTATAACTAATTTTTAGGTCTTGTATTGAAGTAAAAATCATAAAAAGTAAAGTTAAGGTCACTCAAGTGTTAGAATGAGGAGTTATAGACCTGAGAAGGACTTTTTAATTCTTGTTGGCACATGTTACTATTGAATGAGAATATAATATATTATTTATAGATGTAAAAGGTTCATATCAATGTTTTCCAAGAATTATGAGTTGGTTTTAGGGGCATAGCTTTATGAACAAACATTAAGAATCAAAACTGGTTTAAAACCCTCTTAAAACCCTCATAGTGACTTGATATGGAAGATATTTATGGAAATGGATCATAATGGATTGTATGAGTTATTTTGTTGATTTTATTATGAATATGACTCTCCCAAGTACCTCCAAGTGACATTGTTATATCATATGAGTGAGTGGAAGCTACATGAAATCCCTTATTTCTTAAAATTTTTGTATAGCAAGTAGGGTTGACTAAGTCAAATTTTAAAAATTAATATAGGTTAAATATTATGACTTATAATTCATGAAAATGGTGGTTTTCTTATAATTTTATATAATTAAAATATACTAAGTCAATCATGGAAGTTTGCCTATCGCTAAAAAGGCCTAGTGAGGAAGATAGTGAGAAAACTAGGCAAAAGTGAGAATGAGTTTAGGGATGGGTTTTATTAGATTAGGGATGGATCCAATTACAATATGTTGTTTCTAAATAAATATAACACATGTAAATAGTGTTTATATGTTTTTTATGTCAATTAAAATGTTGAAAATGTTGTTCACAAGATGACTTATCTAGTGAAGATGAGATAATGAAGGTGTAAGTTTCAGAGATTGGTCCATATATTCCATATTTTTAATTATACCTATATATATATATATATATATATATATATGTTTTAAGATGTTATAAATATATATAAGGATCATATTAATGCTTTAATAATTATTTACTATGTATACATAGATGTTGTAATGCATAATCATCATGACTAGTCCATAAGGTAAAATCACAGTTCTGAGTAAGCAAATGAGAGTGATGAGTTGGAGGCTCTCTACAATTATTTGATGAATTAGATGAATATTATGTTGTTTTAAAATAACTAAATTACATATCCATAATTTTTATAAGCTTTTAATTCAATATATGAGGTTGGATTATGGAAAAAAAAAGTCTTGTCTAGTTGTGGAAGAATTGTGAAAAAGAAGTTTAACAAATTGGTCTGCAAGACCAATAATTGACACTATAAATTGTGATATATAAATGTAATATGTTATATAATTAACATATTAAATATTTATGTTAATTAAATATTTTTAATTGTCCTTATATGATCATATTACAACATTCATTAGGACTTTATTTTGAAGCATTCAGGTAATTTTTTGTGTACTAATAATAATGATATTCCTGAGTCATTATGCTTAGTTTGGAAGTGTATCAAGATTTTGATGATTTTATATATATTATAAGGTATATTATACATTAATATAGAGTGTTTAAAGGTGCATGTCCTGATGTTTAAGGTCAATTTACTAATGACTAGGTTCTTAGCAAATTGACAATTTGGAGTAAGATTGTTTATGAGGTCTTCTTGAGTCTTTGGAGCTTAAGTGATGGAGTATAATGAGTTTGATGATGACCCTAATGTCATGAATTTTCAATCCATATTTTTATTTTTGATATAATTTTTTTATATAGGCTATATGAGATTCATCATTTCAAATAGTGTTTTTGAGGTAATTGGGCATAATAGGTCTTTAAGGCCTAATGATGTTTTCAATGTGTAAACAAAGGATTCATGACTTACTGAGCATGGAGGAGGTTATTTGTGGTTTATATATAAGTGTTTGAGATATTTGAGTTTTTTTATGAGGACTATCTAGGCCATAGAGGTTCAAGTTATTCTTTGGAAAGGATAGACCTAATTACAATTAGGTCTCTAAGTAGGCCAAAAAGAAGAAAAAGGTCTAAGTGAGTTTGTCTAACCTAATGATGATACTATTTTGATTTATTCTTATTTATAACATTTCTTATAAAATTTTTTGGGTCTTACCCTAATTTATTAGTGTCTTGGTAGACTAAGAGACTGAGTGACCTAGTGATGTGTATTTATAAAAGGCCTAATTGGGTTAATTGTGTGTGCAATAGATAAGAAACCAAATGAGTGAATAAGATGGTAGATTATGAAGGATTAGTATGTATTAAAGACCATCATAAGAATAAAATAAATAAATCATGATTAATAGATAACATAGATGTTGTATGTTGATGATAAGGTTAGTTGACCTAATAAGCCTAGTTAGAGGCATGTTGAGCAAAGAAGCCTAGAGGTTGATTTGAGAGAGATAGGAGGCTTGTGAAGATCTGAATGAGTTGATAGTCCTTTTCAAGACTATTAGATATAAATTATATATGTGTTATTCATTCATGATATTGAGTGGAATTTAGATAGAGAATATAAAGAGCTGAAGAAGAGGTCACCATCTATTGGTTGAAGTAACAAGGTGTCTTGAGGTGATCCAATTGGTCTTGACTAGGCTGGTGTTTTATCAAGGAGTGAGATTTGCCTTATAAGTTGGAGTTTTTAGAAGTATTATTTAACTATATGATTTTGTGTTGACTCACTTATGGGGTTAGTTCCTCCTTACAAGTTGGTGCTTATTAAAGACTAGTTCAGTGGGTGCTTGACTAGGTAAGGGTTGGTGTTCCTCATGGAGTTGGTGCTTCACTAAATTTGGATGTTTTCATTATAGGACTATATTCCATTTATAGGGTTTAGTGTTTTTTTATCCCCCTTGAGTGTTTCTCACATATGTGATGTGTTTTGTGTTTCATGCTATTATGTATGCTTGTTTATACATGTGTTGATCTATGTGTTTAAATGAATGCTTCATAAGTGATAAGTGGAATTAAATGTATTTATTGAATACATTGATTCAACCCCAATGGTTGTGATTCTAATAATTAGTATCAAAGTAAGTATTTTGGAGAAGGCTTGATAATTTGAATGTGATCATAAAATCAAAAGATGGCTAAGCTTGTGAAGGTGAGTTACAAGGTTAGTATTTTATCATCTTATAGAAGAAGAAAGCTTGGTGTATGCTTCTTAAGTATTGGTATATGCTACATGACAAGAATGTGTTTACATTAGTCCTAGTATAGAAAGAGATCATTTGAATACAACTAAGAAGTCTAGTTGCTTGAATGATCTAAATCATGGTTGAGGTTTTCATAAAGGACTACATGATGAGATAATGGGAAAATAGGTTGGAGTTAATGTGTTTGAAAGTGTTCCTAAGGTCATCAAAGGAATTACAAGGTGGTCTACATGTCTAACTAGTATGGTAGAAGGAAGGTGTTACTTGGTTTATGTCTACACCTATACCTAATACTAGATCTTACCAGATCTGTTAAAGCATGATGGGAAGTTGTGGAAGTATGAAAGCTAGTATGATGTTTTGATAAGGTTAGACAAGTTGTTTACCAATTTTGATGTTTTGGTCTAAATAAAAAGTATTTTTAGGATGACCTTGAGGTCTTCTTAATCATGAAGGAGGTGGCATCAAGATATATAAAGGTGTGTGATGATTAATTGAGAAAAAATGAGAGGTATTCAAAGCTTTTTTGTATTTATATGGTCATTTTTAAGGTTCCTTTATGCATATTCAAAATTGGTTTTATGGGAGCATATTCATGATGATCCATGTGTGTGTAAGAATTATTCTTATGAGGATTAGTACAAAGATCTATTTGGGAGATATGAAGTCAAGCATGGTAAAATGTTTCTCATATGGATGATAGTGTATTCATCATAAAGGCATATATCAGAGGTGAAGCATAGAGTTAGGGGGAGCTAACCCAGGTATATTGAATGTAATATGAAATATGGGAATGACTCATGTGAGCAAAGAGTTAAGGAGTAGTTCTTTGTTGATTATGCATTCATAATCTAAGGTTTTATGGTATAAGGTAGTTATGCCTCTAATATCTCATATATGATCTATAGAGTTTGGTAAGTATTAGAGGGTTTGAGTGAGAAGTTTTCTTCAGAAAGTATCATACTTGCAATGTATGTTTGAACTCTTGTTAATGTTCAAAAATAAAAAATTAGAATAGAGGCTCATGAGAGTTATTGATTGGTATATAAGACCAATTCCATTTTTTTGGGTATAATTATTGTACATGAGATTCAAGGATTGAATATGATTTAAAGAGCAAGTGCCATGAAGAAGTTTAATAATATAATAATCATAAATGTTCTAAGTTTTGATAAATAGGGTCTTGATTATATATTGAGTTGGTTCATTAAGTTAATATTAAGAGTATATTAAGGAATTCGATGGTCTAGGATTTTGAATATGACCTTAGGGTTATGTTGCATAGGTTTACTTATTTTGGTAATGTGTAATTGAGTTTATTAAAGGAAAGAAAGTATATCAGAATTTAAAAAATGGACTGGCTTGTTCTCATAGACCTATTCAACAATGTATTTCCATGAAGATGCTATGAAGTGACCTAAGTCATGATGACTTGAGAAGCTTGAGGAGAATAATGTATGGACAAAGGGGTATTTTAATGGATTTGAGAGTGGTCAAGTCAAAGAATCAATGAATATGTGTGGATGAACTTGTGAGAATGTGTATTAACCTTTGTCATTAATTTCAAATGGGGAGAAAGTTCAAGATGGTAAAAATTACTATGGAAGAAATTTCTTGATGAAACTATTTAGTTTGAGAGAGAAACAACTTGTTGAGAGTATTGTAGTTTTAGAATGACTAGTTCATTTGTGATTTTACATCAATGAAAAAAGAGGAGATTATTAAATTTATCATTGATGTTAAAGGAATATTGAAGTCAAGTGTTGGTTCACAAGAAGGTATCTATGGTCATTGTTATGAGGTTGATTGTTTGAGTTTACTAGTGAGGTTTTGAGTGATCCAATGGAGTGTCTTGTGAAGCATAGTGATTTATGGTGAAATTAGTAAATACATATATGTGTATTTTATTAATTTAGTGTAATTTTCATGTGTTTGGTGAAGATATTAATAACTTCATGAGTTTGGAAAGAGATATTGTCTTCATGTCTTGTATATTCAAGAAGGCTAGTTCAGTTTTGGGTAGTGTCCTATATATTCTAAGGAGACTTGGTCAAAATATAATGATGGGATATGATTTGGATCTTGTCTTAGATGGTTTTAGGTTATTATCAAGCTACATAAGGTGTCTTGAATATCTCAAAGTGGTATGATGCCTAGTAGGTCTGTGTGTTGGACTAGCCCTTAAACATGAATATGGATTGCAAAGGCATGATGGTATTGATATGGATTTGTATAATATTTAATTTGTGTAATATAGTTTTATATAATGAGATAAATATGTATATTCAATCACATGACTCTCAGAGAGAGCCAAAGGGGTAAGTTCTTCATTGGTGATCTTCTCATAGACCTTGTTTTAAGACCCTAGGTGTCATGGTGAGGCATCATGATCAAGTTTGGATGATTTTGAGTTCATGTAAGATTTTAAATAGGTTTTATAGGTTTTTAAAATAGTTATCATGAATTTTTAATTCTTTAATTAAAGTAAAAATCCTAAAATGAGAATTTAAGGTCACTCAGGTGCTAGAATGAGGAGTTCTAGACCTAATAAGGAATTTTTGATGTTTTTGGGCATATGTGAATATTGAATGAGAATATAAAATATTATGGAGAGATTTAAAAGGATTATATTAATTTTTTACAAAAAATTAGGAGTTGGTTTTAGTGGCAGAGCTTTATGAATAAATGTTAATAATGAAAACTGGTTTAAAACCCTCATAGTGACTTGATACAGATGATCTTGATGGAAATGGATTAGAATGGATTAGGTTATATTTTTTTTATTTAAACATGAATATTACTCTCCCAAGTACCTTTATGTGACATTTTTATATCAGATGAGTGAGTGGAAGCTATAGGAAATCCCTTGTTTCTCATAAATTTTGTATGACAAGTAGGGTTGACTATGTTAAAGTTGCACAATGAATGGAGGTTGAATATTTTGAATTATAATTCATGACCATGGTTTTTTAATATTATTTTAAATAATTAAAATATATTAAAATGGTCATGGAAGTTGGCCTATCACTAAAAATGCCTAGTGAGGAAGACTAAAAAAACTAGGTAGAAGTGAGAATGAGTTTAGGGATTAGTTGTGGTGGATTAGGGACAGATCCAGTTACACTATGTTATTTTTCAATACTTATAACACATTTATATTTTAGTTATATGTTTTTTAGGTCAACTAAATTGTTGAAAATGTTGTTCACAAGATGACTTGTCTAGTGAAGATGAAATAGTGAAGGTGTAAGTTTCAGTGATTTGTCTATATATTCCATATTTTCAATTAGACCTCTATATTTTTGTGTTTTAAGATGTTATAAGATCTAAAAGGATCATATTAATTCGTTATGATTTATTTACTATTCATATGTAGATGTTGGTATGCATAATCATCATGATTGGTCCACAAAGTAGAATGGTAGTTCTGAGTAAGCAAGTGAGAGTGATGAGTTAGAGGCTCTCTGCACTTATTCGAAGCATCCAATGAATATGATATTTTTATTTAAGACCTAAATGACCTATCCATTATTTTTATAATCTTTTAATTCAATATATTAGGTTGGTTTATGGAATCTAAAATGACTTTTTTGGTTGTGTAAGAATTGTGAAAGAGAAGCATAACAAGTTGGTCTATAAGACTAATATTTGACACTATAAATTGTGATCTATACGATGTAATATGTTATATAAGTAACATAATAACTATTTATATTAATTAGATATCTTGGAAGTGTCCTTACATTAGTTGAAGACAAAAGTCATCAAGACTATGTTTTGAAGCATTTAGGCAATTCTTTTATGTGTTATTAAGAATCATGTTCCTAAGTCATTATGCTTAATTTGGAAGTTTACCTAGATAGTGATGATGTTATATGTATATATTAAAATGTATATTATACATTAATTTTTAGTGTCATAAATCTCCTATATTGATGTTTGAGTTCCAATTGCTAATGACCAGGTTCTGAGCAAATTGACAGTTTTGATTAAGCTTATTGATAAGGTGTTATTAAGTCCGTTAAACTTGAGTGATGGAGTCTAATGAGTTTTATGATGAATTTAAGATATATAATTTTCCATCCATATATATATATTGTTCCTAAATTTTTTTTCTATAGTTTTTATGAGCTTCATCATTACAGATAATGTTTTTGAGGTAATTAGGCCTAATAGGTCTTTAAGGTGTAATAGTGCTTTCAAGGTGTGAACAAGAGATTTATGACATATTGAGAGTGGAGGATGTTATTTGAGTTTTATAGATAATTTTATTAAATATTAGATTTATTTTATGAGGACCATCTATTCCATAGAGGTTGAAGTTGTTTCATGAAAAGGATAGACCTAATTGCAATTAGGTCTCTAAGTAAGCCTAAAAGAAGAAAGAGGTATAAGTGAGTTTGGCTAACCTAATGATGAGATAATTTCAATTTATTAATGTGTAATAAGAAATTATTTAGGTATAACCTTAATTTATTAGTGTCTTGGTCGACTAAGAGTGTGAGTGACCTAGTGATGTGTATTTATACAAGGCCTAATTGGGATAATTATGTATGTAGCAGATAAAAGACCAAATGAGAAAATAAGAGGGTAGATTATGAAGGATAATTATGTATTGAAGACCATCATAATAAGAAGATAAATATATTATTATTAATAGATAATAGTGGTGTTGCATTTTGATAACAAGGTAAATTAACCTAATAATCCCAATAAGAGGCATGTTGAACAAAAAAGCCTAGAGGTTATTTTGAGAGAGTTAGGAGGCTTGTGAAGAGCTGAATGAGTTGATTATATTTTGAGACACTATCATATATTCATCATATTTGGGTTGTTTATGTATTATAATGATTATAATTGAGATAGAAAATATAGAGAGCTAAAGAAAAGGTCATCATCTATTGGTTGAAGCAACAAGGTGTCTTGAGGTGATCCAGTTGGTCTTGACTAATTTGGTGCTTTGTCAAGAAAGAGTGAGATATGACTTTCATTTTTTATTTTTTTTAAGTTTAATTTAATTTTTTGGGTTCATTTTGATTCACTTAGGGGTTGGTGCCTCATTTCAAGTTGGTGCTTGCTAAAGAGTAGTTGAGTAAGTACTTGACTAGGTAGGGTTGGTGCTCTTTGTGAAGTTGGTGCTTCACTAATTTATTATCTTGTAATTATAATACTATACTCCATTTTTATGGTTTAGTGGGTTTTATCCCCCTTGAGGGTTTCCCACATATATGTGTGTTTTATGTTTCATACTCTTATGTATGCTTGCTTATATATTAGTTGATCTATGTGTGTTAATGAATGCTTCATAAGTGATAAGTGGAATTAAATTTATTATTTTAAGACATTTATTCACCCCCATCTCAATGGTTATGCTTTCAACATTATGATCCTAGGTATGAACTCTTCTAGTCCATCATCTATAGACTCTACTAGTCCATCAATTAGGAATATTGCCAGTCTATTAACTACAAACTTGAATAGACTCATTGTTATGAACTCATTATTTAGAGATAATTATCATATTTAATATTCAAAATATGACCATATAACATTTCAATAAATTATTTGGAATTGGTCAAGATAAAAACCAACTAATTTTCTAACTACATTTCATTTTTTGTTAGCTATAATCATTCCTATAGGAGATGGATTTGTAAAAAATGTAACTAAATTTCATATGTTATTACTCCATCCATGTCCTCTTAACTCCCTAATGATTGAATTAAAACAAGTAAAATCTATCCATCTTGACACCAAACAAGTTATGGTGTTACCAGGAAAAACATTGAACATAAACAACTGGTTAACCCATGATGAAGAAGTAAAAGTTTTTGATGTCCTAGAAAAACATACTAAATATTTTTCTTGGGATTACACATACATGAGATTAATTCATATTATTTTATGTACCCACCACATTTACACAAGTTAGGAAAAACTAGTTAGACATCCATAAAAACAAACAAACTCAACATTAATGGATATAGTAAAGACTAAGATAGAGAAATTGATAGATTTTGGATTCATTTATCCCATTTCATATAGATAATAGGTTTATCTAATGGTGATTTTACCTAACAAAAATGTTAAATGGAGAGTGTGTATATTATTGAAAGCTAAACAAAGCCACTATGAGGGATTATTTCCCTATTTATTTAATTGATCAAATGATTGATAATTTGGTAGGAAAAAAATACTTTTCTTTCCTATATGGATTTAGTGAATATAATTAGATAACAATGGTATCTTAGGATCAAGACAAAACTACTTACACCTACCCATGGGGAATGTTTTCCCATAGAGTCTTACTATTTGGACTTTATAATGCTCTAACTACTTTTCAATGAGAATTTTTATCCATATTCTATGATCTTAATAATTACTATGTATAAGTTTACATAAATGACTTCATTGGTCATGGGAACACCTTTGATGAAGCCTTACACAATTTATATAAGATCTTAACCATATGTTAAGAACACCAATTTTCACTAAGTCGTGAGAAATTCTTAATGATGATGGATCAAGGCATAATACTAGGACATCCTATCTCTATCAAAAGAATCGAAGTAGATCCTAAGAAAATTAAATTAATCTACAACCTACTTTCCCCTCATAACCAAACTGATATTAAAAGCTTCTTAGCTTATGCTACTTTTCACAAACATTTTATAGAATATTTTAGCAAAAGTGTTGCTCCTATGTTTGTTTTGATGGCAAAACATAATGAATTTATGTGGAGTGGTGACTATTATAAATATTTTTAAACTATTAAATACAAATTGATTTTTACACCCATGTTAAGAGGACCCAATTGGAATAAACATTTGTATATTTGCACTGATGCCTCTAACTATGCAAAGGGGGTAGTACTAGGATAAAAGGATGAAAATGACCATATGTATATTATTTATTACATAAAAAAAAATATCACACATATTAAAATAAATTATACAACCATAGAAAAATAATTTATTGTTGTTATTTATGCCATCAATAAATTCAAACACTATATTACTAGGTTATAAGGTCTTCATATACATAGACCATTCATCCATAAGATATCTCATGAATAACCCTGTAGTAGGAGGAAGAATCATAAGGTGGTTGTTAATTTTTTAGGAATTTTATATAGCCATTATTAATAAAATAGTTAAGTTTTATGTGGTTGCAGACTTTTTATCTAGGATAAACATTGTCAGTGATGAGTAACTAGTTGAAGACAACTTTCCAGATGAATAACTATTTGTTGTTTCAATAGAATAACCATGGTTTGATGATATATCCAACTATTTGTCCATAGGGAAGTTTACTTCTCATTTAAATCATAAAGGAAGGAAACATTTAATCAAATAAATATTTTCTTTTACGTGGATTAATGGCATGATTTTTAAATATGGACTTGGTCATGTCTTTTGTAGGTGTGTAACAAATAATGAAACCTATGATGTCAATAGAGATTATCATGATGAAATATAAGGAGGTCATTATTAAGGGAAAAAAAAGATGCATAATATCCTAAGACTAGGATATTATTGGCCATCCTTTCATAGGCAAGTAAATAAGTACATTAGGAAGTATGATCCATGTCAAAGGATGGGACAACCTACACTATTAATAGATATGCCTCTTCATCTCTAGGTAGTGTTAGAACCATCTAAGAAGTGGGTAATAGACTTTTTTGGTCCTGTAGATCTTCCATCCCAAGGTAAAGAATACCTATTAGTATGTATAGACTATATCACTAAGTGGGTTAAGGTATAAGCTTTGTCTTTTGCTAGAGAAGAAGTGGTAGCAGATTTCTTGTATTTTAAGATCATGCAACTATTTAGTGCACGTAGAAAAATAGTATCAGATAAAGGATCATAATTTATGACTAATATGATCAATAACTTCATGTAAGTCTACCAATTAAACTATAGGAAATCCTTCCCTTACCATCCACAATCCAATGGTCAAGTAGAAGTTACCAACAAGGAGCTAAAGAACATTCTAACCAAGATAGTTAGCAATAATAGAAAGGATTGGGCAGCCCAAGTACCAAAATTAGCATGGGCCTACAACACTACTTGGAAGATAACCACTGGATTTTCACCTTATGAGTTATTATATGGTAAGAAACCTTTAATCTCCATTGAGTTTGAATTACAAACTTTGAAAACAATAATGGAAGTAGGCATTTATTTGGATAAATCACAAAAAAATAAGATCCTCCAACTAAATGAGCTTGATGAGATGAGGATAGAATATTTATAGTAGACAAAAATTATGTATCACCAAATAAAAGTGTGGCATGATTCTGTTATCAAAGAAAGAATATTTCAAGGGGATTGTGTACTCATGTTTGACTCCAAGTTTTAGTAATTCAAAGGAAAATTGAGAACAAGATGGTTAGGCCCATACCAAATTAAAAAAGTCTTTGATAATGAATCAATACAACTAATGCTAATAAATAATAATAAAAAACTTTGTTGGTCGATGGGCATAGACTCAAACTATAACAAAATCCTGTCAACAAGGAAGAATTTGTTCAAAACATCAAAAATGAAGTTGTTTTCATGGAAGAGCCTAGTTCTTTCATGATAACAACTCCTTGATGATATAATCTTCAAAAAGGAGACCATTCCTTGGTTTCCTTCTTCTAAATACATACAGACATACATACATATATATATATATATATATATATTGAAAAAAAATACATAGTGAAAATCCTTTTTAGGATACTATTGATAATGTTGATCAGAAAACTAGCTTGTTGGCTGATCATGCATTGAAGAAAGATCCTTGATTTGAAAACCAACACTGGTTGATCAATGGAAAAATAAAAAAAATGAAAACAACAAAATATGATCAAATTTGGATCAAATTTTCCCAAGCAATAATTTCAATATTGTGTTAATATGTACACATTTCTTAAGACTAACTCATGCATTTCTCTCTCTTTATAATTATTGGTAGGAATAGAGTAAAGACTATGAATATGATTAAGTAAGTTGAGTATTTTATTTATCTACATTAGGTTAGTATAAGTTATTTTTATTCATGTATATTTGCCATGAGGAGGTGGTTTGAGTACCTTTAGCCCATGGATGTCTTTCCAAACATCAAAATCATGGTCACGATAACAACACTTAGTGATGTGGAAAAGTAATAAGTAATAAAACAAAAAAAATAAAAATGTGCCATATTAACTTTATCCACATGCACAAACTATCTACCAACCTAGTTTGTGTTACTCCAAATCATGATGACATAGGAGTCAGCACACATGTCTAACAAGTGTGGGAGAATATTAAATATATTCAAGTTAGTTTCACTAAATTTCCCATGTTGTATCATTATTTATCTAGATTGCATCAGAAACTACTAAGATAATATTCATAACTATACCATTTTTTACTCTCTTCATTTTCATTAAGAGATGTATTTCCATTACCATTGTTTTTCTCACCTAACAGACTAATTCCTACCTCTAGAAAATCAACACAACCACCATGAGATAGAAAAAGAGGTTTGAAATCAACTCTGTAGATAGGTTAATGAAGGATGACATATATTTTAGTTGTCTTTGAGGAAGTTATATGGCTCCCTGTTATACAAAAATTCTAAGGATATGATGAAAATTTGGTTAAAGATTTCATTGCATACCTAAAAGAAGAATCTACCATAGTTTAAGGTATCACAATTCTAATTTCTAGTAAAATAATCTGCAAGATCTTAGGAATCACTAAAGAAATTAAGATATTATTGGGAAGAACCCATTTTTATGAGTTTATTACACAATTTAATGGAAATGAACAATTATTTTAAGCATGAATACATGATTACTAAGGAAAGGCCAAAGAAATTAGTAGAGAAACCCTACTAGAACCCTAGAGGTCTATTAATTTTTGGGTCATGAAATACTTTATGTGTGAAGATAATGTAACTTTATAGGTTATGAAGCCATGAGGATCATCCTTAACCTCAAATATGGACAACAGTAGACCCAACATAGACTCACCTACCATTGTGCCTATATGAAGCCATTAAGGTTTTAGCTACCAACAGGTCAACTCCAACTCACCATCATGGCCTTATTTATTTGATTATAATATCATTTTATACAAAAAGATAAAGCAACATGGAAGACCTTTTATAAATATATAAATAATAAGCCCTCAGTACCTCTTCTAAAATCCTCTAAACAAACACCCAAAAAAATTAGAATATTCTTCTTTTAGGGTTAGGGTTTTATCTATTAAGAGGAGGAAAAATAGATCATAACCCACATCTAAGGTTGAAAAATGTTCTTAGTAGATTCTAGATAAAATGAATTTAAGATACAAGGCTTAATAATCTCACTTCACCCTTGAGGCTAAAGACATTCCTTCAACAATCACAACACAGGCACCTAAAACATTTGGTAATTAATAATCACAAACAAAGAAGGTTACTCCTTTGGAGGAACCCAATTATCTTGTGAAAAATAAAAATAGGTGAAGAAATTTGGTAAAGCATGTGATGATGAGAAGATATAGGTAATTGAATCCATTGATATTTTATGACAAAAACCTCCTTTTTCTTCACTTGTAATAGTGGTCACAATAATATTACTTGAATATATAGTCATAATAATAATTATTAAATTAGTAGAAGAATTTCCTATTGAATAAGACATTGAAGAATAAAATATACCAATATAATCAATTCTATTAAATGAAGAAGCAACCTCTACCTCCTCTCTAAATCATGACACCATACCTATACTAGAAAAAGGAAATGACCTTATAGTCTCTAAGGAATAAAAATATTCCATTACTATAGAGGATCTAAAGCTACAACTTATTTTTACACTTTCTAAAGCTAAGTCATCATAAGATAATAAGTTTTAGATATTGATGACCTCATGACCTAATTTCAATATAAGGACCTTTTTAATTCTTTTTTAAATCAAGGTTTAGACAATTTTAAGGATAAGGCTCTAGACCATATAAATGCAATAAATATTATTAAATAAAAAATCACTCAATCTAATGAGGATATCATAAACTCTATATATAATGAGAAATGAAACATATCTATAAATCAATCCTAGTTCAGAGAAGATAGATCATACTAACACTTCTGATTTTAGATATATTATATAATTAGGGTCATGACCAATATAGATCCTCTAGACCTATCCAAGGTATCTATTACCACAATAAATTCACTAGGGAGGGTTCTAAAGCCTGTAGTCAATCAAAACTTCATAATAACCCTAAATAGGTCCTATGTTTTCATATTCACTAAACTAATGACAAGTAAAGTAAAGTTTAATCTAGTGCTCACCAAATATTTTGGGACAAAGTGGGAGTTAGTAAAAATAAAAAATAAACATGCATAAGAGAATCTTAATTAATCTATGTATAGGTAAGACACTAATGCATGGAGAGAGAAATATATTCAACATCCATTACTTATATTACTTCTATCTACTAAAGAGAGGAGTAAATTTAGAGATACTTACCTTTAATATGGACCCATCAAGACTCAATATCTCCCTTGGCCAAAGGTTCTTTACAAGAGGTTGTTATGGTTTATAAGGATCACTAAGAAGGGCCAAAGCATCCAATACTTCTGTATAAGAAAAGATTCTTCTCCAAGTAGAAACTACAATCTAAGACTCTTCAAGTATAATGGTGGAAAAGAATATTTTAAAGAATCACAGATGAATAATTAACTCTTGTTATCTCTCTAAGAATGAAAAAATGGATGTATTTATGTAGACAAATCTAACCCTAACCTTTCCAAAATTTTAGGCCAATAAGGTTGACCTAGTGGACCTAGTATTGTTATTGATAAAAAAAAATAGGTCATAGACTATGTCAACTAGGGGACAACCTAGACCCTAATAATTTTTATCAATAATATTACAAGGTCGATGGGGCCAACTATGTAAGATAAACTATTAAAAAGAGTTTTAGGTTAGGGAAGGGCTAATGAATGTGGTAAATTATTAGAGGAGGGTGAAAAATGTATGGATATCCAAATTTATAGGAATGTTTTTAGAATACAAGTGTGTATATAACAATCGGAAATAAGAAACAATGATCCTATGAAGCAACAATGGTCTACCCACCCTTTTCCCAGTTCACCCTTTAATGTATGCACTAAGAGAGATTGAGACTCAATAGGTCCCTATAAGATGGAAAGCATTAGTAATTGATAAAGTTTAAAAGTATTATGTCTATATATATGCCCAACTCAAATCTCATCACATGTCATGCAGGTGTAATAGGGCATGGTGCTTTAAGAAAGAACATAACAACATGTAAGCTGAGGCTAAAAAAAGTTACAGTATTTTAAATAAAAAATAATTAAAATTTAAATGATTGAAAGGAAAAAAAACTTAAAAATTAAATATATGCATACCTTGACTTACCTTTATTACTAGATGGTTATTTGTTTTATTTGTATTTATTATTGTGGAGGGTGCATAAACTACTTTTGACAAACCCAAGGATACAAAAATAAAGAGAAAAAACAAACAAACATAAGAAAGCCAAGATAATTTTTTATGTGTGGATGAGACATACCTAGAAATTTGGCAAGCTAGGGTGACAAGTGCTATGTTAGACCAAATTACCAATCAAAATTAGACTAAATCAGGTAACCAAAAATCCAATGATACTAAAGACTTGTTATCAATTAAATTTTGCACCCACTTATATTTGTAGTATTATGAGTAGTGTGAGTTGAAGTATATGTAAAATATAATGACATAATGGGATCACCTCAAAGTTATTAATCCTTGTAAAATTGATTTAAACCTCTAGATAAGGTTGGATTACTTTCACTAAGCTTAGTGCAACTAGTATATGACTAGTTCTCACCAAACTACTACCTCTTAGTGATATTTGTCCTAACTAGGGTTTTGACTTATGAGGAAAAGAGTTTTAGAATGAATTTAAAACTAGAAAATGGTATTTGAACCAAATATTATAGTGGAAATTAATGTTTTCTTTGTTTGAACATAGTTGAATATTTAATATACTAAGGTTATTACAACACAATCTTGCACAAATATGAGATCAAAGGTAATATTGAATCTTTATCAAATAAGGAACAAATTTCTTTATTATTCATCAACAAGCTTAAAAAAGGGTATAAATAATACCACAAATGAATCTATATGATTGAAACAAGAATTGGAACATTCATATCTTAATAAATAGATGTACATACATAAAGATGAAATGACACAAGGAATGCAAAACTTTAGTCTATTAACTTTCTCTAGGATATAACATGTATATCAATTATAAAAAGGTGTAATAATCTATCTAAAATAAAATATATATATCTATGGAATACATAAGGAACCCAAACCTAAAAAAAATAACTCCCTTGAGAGAGAATAAGTTAACAAAACCTTATGCTCAGTTATAGATCAAGAAAATATCAGAAACTTCATGAAAATTTCCTCCTCTTTAGCTTGAAATGGAATCCTTAGTGGAGTATATGGTAAAAAAGAAACATGCAACTACTGGATGCTTCAATAAGTGTTGGAGTAGATAAATCCTTTGGAATCTTCTAGTTGAACCATTTCTTCTTTTAGTTCTCTATTATTATCTCTCCCAAGAAATGGGGTGCCAAAATGAATCATTAATTGGTAAACATTGAATGTTTTTAGATATTTAATTTATATTTTTCAAAACCTAATTTTTAATTTGAAGTAAATAATTTTAAAATTTTTAATTCATTAAACTTGGCAAAAAAGGAAAGTGTAAAAGACAACATGAGTTTTTGAAACTAAAGCAATTCAAACTTTATCAAAAGGAAAATAACAAATTACAAGTTTTTACTTTAAAACTAAATCCTAATAAAAATATAATTGAAAATTACAAGTGGTTATTTATAAACTCAAAGATAAGAGCCATAAAAATGATAATTTCAATTTACAACTTGCAACTTTACAGTGTAACTTAAAAAAAAAAGTAATTTACAAAATGTATTTTAAAACTAACTAAAAAAATTAATCCAAAACCATGACCTCTAAGGATTCCTTGTCCTTTTTTGCTTTATATTTTTGATATAAGTTTCAAAGCTAATGAATATCTCTTGAAGTCATTCTTCCTCAAAACTATGTGTGTAAAGGTTGTTGATCTCATATTCTGTTATTACTTCAGATAGTTCCCTGCATGTAGCTTTATAGACTTGAGTATATTTTCCCATATAATCTAGTGTATTATGATACCTGATGAATCAATGGATGGAACTCAAGTTGAAAGTTATATCCTATGTTGATTCTCTCTTGACAGCCCCCTTGAATTTGTATTATACCTCTTAAACATGAAGGGGTTGATCTTGGTAATTTGTTACTTTGCATGATAATTTACCAAGTAAATATTTAATATCATAAATTGTATATATGGCCTTGTCACATGTAATTTTGGCCTTATTAATAATCTTAGTGAGTATCCTAATTCTAAAATGGGCTGACCTATCCATTTATTCAAGCTCTACAAAACTCTTTAATATCTTTTTTGATAGGAGGGTGTCAGCCTCAATTAGGTCAATAGCCTAAAATTTTAGAAAGTATAGGTTCAGTCTTTTAATCTCTTCCTCATATTTTCTTATCTCTAGATTTAAATATGGAAAATCATCCTTTAGCATCTTATAATATTCCATTGCCAACTCTATCTATCCATTTCCTTTTGTGATGAGTTCATCAACATAGTCTTTTATGGCCCTTACCATTGTACCAATATTTATCATAGCCTTAAATGTTTATTTATTATGGAATTGAGAAAGGATTGAGTTGGTTGGGATGATATCTCTATGAATTTTCTCAAGACAATTGTCAAATGATAAAATTTATTTTTTAATTCATCTTTCGTGACCTTATCACTATCCATTTTCTCAAAAAGAGAGATTATACTTGACTAAACATCATGCTTCAACCTTTATCTTATTGGATGACCTAGGTGAAATTTAGATATTTGATAATCCCCCACCACTAAATATTCCTTTTGTTTGTTCAATGGGGGAAATGTTATCTCCACATTTCTTTCCCTTACTACATCATATGATATTCTAGAGATGGTCTTGGGGCCTATCTTTGGTCATTTGGATGCCTCCAAAAGACCAAAGTCTAGAGTGTACGGAGACACCATTTATTTTATTTTATTTGATACTAATTATGTTAGCCAAATTGGAGTGGCAACCTATGACTCTTGTGTTGCTCCAATGGGTACTATTATCTATGGATGTATAGTTGAGGGTACTACACTAGTGATTACTATGACATGTGTTGTATAGATAATTGATATTGCCATTAAATCCTCATCTAATGATTTGTATATCTCTTCCCCATTGGTGGTTTGAGTAGCCATAATTGTATCAATGTGTCCTTCTATCTTGACCTCCTTAGTGGGGGCTTGGGTTACTATGAGAGTGGAAGAAATGGGTACTTTAATGGCTTAAGTAGATGTAGATGTGCTTACCAGGGGTGTGGAAGCTATAAGTTATATAAGTAGAAATGTAGGCACATATGGTTGGAATAATGAAACCTATGGAAGGGTAGAATCGAAGGAAATAAATGAATCAATCAATGTAGTGGGAAAACTCAGAGTAGATGAAATGAGGAGTGTGATAGAAGATTAAAATGAAGTTGTATCTATCCTAGTGGTTGGGATGGTTAGTAGGATTATAGCTAGAATGATTGAGTCCACAACCATGTACTACTAGGTGGTATTATGATTAATGGAGTGGTAGTGGATAGTGGGGATAAGGTAGAAGTAATTATAGATGATGAAGGTGAAATTAGAGTTTTAGTATCCAACTGTGTTGATTGGCTTATTTCCAAGGGAGTCAATTACATAGGTGGGTTAGATGAAGATGCAATTAGAAGCACTAGTGAGATGGTGGAAGTAGGAAAGGTAATTTATTGAGCTAATTGGGTAGTGGAGATAGGATTAGGGGTTACTATGGTTGTTTTAATATTAGAGATAGGAGGAATGATAGCTTGTATTGATTGAGTAGTGTGATCATATGAATTTGACATAGAGAGGAGGGTAGTATTATGTTAGAACATAAAATAATGAACTGAACACACTATCATGCTAACATCTATAGCTTAGATCATGGGGGGAGAATAATTTTTAAAAAAATTAAAAGCATAATTAAAATTTAAATAACAACAAGATGATTACCTTATTTGAATTCTCTAAATGATTTGTCATGTGGCTTGCTCGGCTTGTGCTTAAGAAATATTTAACAATGGAGTTTCCTTTCCTCCTTTTCTCTTTAGCACCATGGTTGGCTTGTGGCTTGATGGATTGATGGCTTGGCTTACTATTTTGGCATTATAAAAATATTATTTCTAATATTTCTATAAAAAAACATTATAACTTTACTTTATTCAAGCTCTTCAAATGAAGAGGCAAATGCTTGCATTTATAGGTTTAGGAACTAATTGCAACTCAAGGTCAATTAAGGTGTAGTTTAGGCATGGAATGGGTTCAAACCTAACCTATCTAAGGTAATTAACCCTAGTAGGGTTAAAAGGTGTCGAAACTCATGATTTTCAATGAATAGGCATGGGTGAGATATTTTTAGATATTTGTAAAAGCTTGACAACTCATAAATGTCATGATGAAAACCTAAGATATTATTGATTTTTGAATTTACATTTTTTAGAATTTCTTTAATTGCTCATGGATAATTCAACTAGGAATGTAATATTGTTTAACATTTTAATTAATTATTTTTAAGATTTTAGAATTTTCAATATTTTATTTATTCATGTATGCACTTTCCCTACTTAATAGGTCTATAAGCCATATTGCATATTGTGATTTTGTATGATGATTAGAGATGAATCAATGAGATATTTTTCTTTCTTATGGTATTATACCCTAGTTAGGGATGTCTCAATGTGATTCTAAGCTTTTCTAGACTATGAAAAAGTAAATTTGGGAGATTTGGTGATTCTTAGGCTTAATTTATAATGGTTAGTAAGAATCGGTCTAAATTCTAGTTGAAGGTCATTGGTGGCCAGTTTTAGGTGTCTATAGTTTGTCCTTGTTTGGGAAGATATTACAATTTTTAGGCACAATAACATCTTTTCAAAGAATGAAAAAGGCTTATATGCCTAAAATATGATGACAATTAAATAAAAAGCTCCAAATATTATTTGCGAAGCTTATAATGATGCCACCTTGAGGGAATGGCCATCACATATGTTTGATGGATGGTAAATCAAAAATAAATAAGATGGATAATGGAATTAACTCATGGGTAAGACTAGTCCAATATAGAAAATGCTTACATGTATTGATTTAAAAATTATTGATTTTACCAAAGGCTGTTATAATCAATAACAAATATTGAGACACTAATTTTCTCAAAGGTAGTTATAGTTAGTGGTAATGACATATGCCCTAGTTAGGTCTGATAAATCAGAATAATGATTTGCCCATGGTGGTTATAATTATTAAGATGATCAAGATTGAGTAACAATGTTTGATGGTACCCTAGTAGAGTAGATTGGTAAGCATAACTCAAGGATATAACCTATTGCATAGATTAAATATGAGTGTGTACAAACATAGATGTGATTGTGTAATGACTAAAGAAGCCACAAATAACTAGGCACATGAGGATGCACAAATTAATGAAAGAGATGAATATAAAAATAAGAATAATCAATGGAAATGATTTGGTTATACCTTCTAATGTTGATATGCTCATATTTATTAGCATTAATAAAATTATAATGGTCAATTGGTTGACATCATTAAGGGTGGGAGGATTTTCCAAGGGTTTCAAGGAGAATTTTGTATATCTCCATTGCTTATAAGAATTCCTAAGATGATTTTTACTATAGCACATGATGGTAGGCATCATGATATAAAAAACCATGATAATGTAGCTAAAATATGCATAAGTATTGACTCATGGTCCAATAAATAATTAAAAATAATGCATAAATGATGACAATGTTGACATATTAATATGTATGAACTCAAGAATAATGCTCAAGGAATCACCCAGTGATCACATATAGACTAAGTCGAGGCACAATACTGAAAGTAAACAAATAAAAAAGTGAACAAATAAATAAACAACACACAAAAAGAAAATAAATAAGAAAGAAAATAAACAAAAAAATAATATAAAATAAACATATATAAAGCCTATAAATAATTGAAAACATCTTACAATGGATTTTCCATAGTAGCGCAGATCGAGAATGACTGACTAGGCTCAGACAAGACAAATATTTTTGGATTTTAAATATTTTGAATGTTTTTGGAATTTTTGAAGCATCTCTACCTGATTAGGAATTAAGAGATATTAAATGGTCCAACTCATAAAATTTTGAGAGAATTAAAACTTAAATTTCTTGTAAAATGGTGAGATCATGGTTTAGGTTACTCACAAAATGGTGAGAACATATGGAAAAGTTTTCTCATAAAATGGTGAGAGCATATGGAAAGGGGGACTGAGCTAACCTCAATTTGAACTGAGCATGGCCTACATAGTCCCATTATGACCTCAATTCATAATATTTACACTAACATAAAAGGTAGTGAGAACTGAGTAAGTCATAATAAGCTCTCAAATTTGATAAATGGCTAGGAAAATGAGAGTAGTAATGGTAAGGTGATGTTGCAATGCATGGTAAAGGTGTTGTTCCTAATTTTACCATAAGTGGTTATAATTAGGAAACAATGACATACATTTGTGGTACTAATTTGCCCATAGGTGGTTATAATTAGCAACATAAGGTGGACTATTAATTTTCCCATAGGTGATTATAATCAATAACACTAGTCAAACCTGAATGAAAGATAACTTGCCAAATAAACTATCACATTAATTTCATTGGCTATCATTTAAACATTGAATTATAAAACTATTGAAACTAGATCAAAATCCCCTCATAGAAGGTGTGGGAAAAACCAAGGGAACTAAGATCAAAAGGGGTATGCGTAGGATGGCTAAAAATAGGATTTTGTCTAATAAGGATGACATGGTATAATGACATAGGGTATGGCATTATTTATGATGATTATGGTATGAATATTAGGTAAAATGGTAATAAGGTTTCCCCCAAATGGTAAGGTGGGGTAAATGGTAGGGTATGATACAATGGCAAGGGAATGGCAAGGTAAATGGAAAATATAAAAGGCATGGTTTTTATAAAATGGAAAATGTTTTTGGCCTGGGTATGGTAAATAATTATATTTTTCCTACTAATGTGGAGATACATGACCTGATCAGTAAATAATACAACCAGAATAATTATTCATGTAAATTGCTAGCCCACACTTCTTCTAAATAGTTGTTATGTCAAGAAACTACTACAGATTTGGATGTAAATGATGTTGGTGTGATATTAATTGGTCAATATTTCCTTTAGATGCCAAGATAAGGAATATTTTTAGCCTCTAAAAATTAAAGTATGGCTAGGGATTGTAAATATGGATAAGAAATGGATGATAGGTCTGATTTGGCAATGTACAGGTAGATGATAATGGAATGTATAATTGTTGGGAAAAAATGAAGATATGGATTTTTAGGCACACACAAAGTTATAGCTTTTGGATTTGACATAACTTTGGATGTGGTAGGGCTGAAGACTTCTAAATATTATCTCAATAGGATCATCATATTTTTTTGTTGTTTGGGCCTAAGAGTAGCTACCATCTAATTAGGTTATACAGTGGAAGTGATTTTGATTTCATCTTTGATTTTATTTTCATCAAGTAGTGAATAATGGTTGTGATCATATATTGGCACCTCAAAGAAGTTTTCAATAATGAAGTTATCCTAATTATTATTTATTGCCCCTGAGAAGGTTTCACTAATGAATGTTGACTTTTAACTTTGATTGTCTTATAACACCTCTGAAATGGTTTCACTAGAACATGTTGAGTTTGAACTTTGATTTTTCCCTAGTGCCTTCGAGAAGGTTTCATTAGGATATTTTTCTTCTTTTACATGAATATGGTCTTGTCCTTCATAATTTTAATCAATATATACATCACCATGAATGCATTTCAACAAGGTATGATTATTTCAATCCCAATCAACACTTATGGGAGATGGAATGTCAATTTAATGGCTAGGTTGGTTGGTGATAATGGCATGTGGAATGGTAATGGAATGGGAAGAGAAAACATAATCCTCATAGAATATAGTAGGATAAATTATGTCTAAGCTAAATTAATCATCTTAAAAAACCATAGAAGGATCACAAATGTATTCAAAGTTATCTACAAGGCATGCATAACCAATGTTGTAATATACATGAACATATTAAGAATTTTAAGTTGATTCTAGCTTACAAGACTCTTAATTCGATGTTGAGACTAAAATTGATTCTACTTCTGATACTAAATCTGATGTCAGTTCATAAATAGAACCCAACTCTAGTTCTAATTCTTCATCTAGTGTGGACACTCCTACAATGATGTATTGCTAAATGTTTGGTTTTGGATAAGTAATGGCTTATGATGACATGATGGGTTTCACAAAGACTAGTTTATTAAAGTGAGGTTCCTTAATAGTGGTAAATGTGTCAAGAGCAACTCCTCAAAGACTAGATTTTCAAAGGGACACTCTTGAAAAATAAGCATATGGTTGAGGTAATGATTGCCCAAAGGTGGTTATAGTCATTAAGAAGTGACTCAACAAAGATTGGCTTGTCAGAGTGAGATTCCTCAACAATATGTATAGTATCAAGAGGTGATTCATCACATGTTTACTTATCATAAATGGTTGGTTCAACAAAAACATCTTAGCTTGGTTGTTTCTCTTGTCCTTGGTTTACACTTAGTTGTAAAATTCTAGTTTTGAATATATATTGGTCTTCAAATTATTGGCTCAGTTTAAGAGGTACTAATTGGCTCAATTTTGGATAGATGATTGGTAGGGGTTTTCTAAAGTGGGGAATGGTTGGAAATAGATGAATAATGATTGGTGGTTGGATAATTATATAGCATTTTTGAGCTTGGTTGCTCACACAAACCAAAGGATGAGGTATTGGAATGGTAATGGTAGGGAATTTTGGAAATTGGTTGGTCACACAAGCCAAAGGATGAGGTCCTAGAATAAAAATGGTAGGGAATAATAGATCTTGGTTTCTCATATAAGCTAAAGGATGAGGTCTTAGTATAGTAATGGTAGGGCATTATGGAGATTGGTTTCTTGCACAAGCCAAAGGATGAGGTCCTAGAATGAAAATGGTATTTCTTAGATGTTGTGGATCTTAGTGGCTCGTGAAATTTGAAAGAGGGTTATTAGTATAGGTGGTGGATCAGACACCATGATTAGTGAGAGGGTGAGTATCATATACCAATCAACCAAAATAAGATACCATCAAACACTATTGTTGAGGATATTGACTTTGTTCCCCAAATTGAGAATTTTAGGGAGGATAAGAATCCATCTCGCAAACCACTTCTTCACCATATTGGTTAGGCCATTCAATTTATGTGACTAGTATATCATAGCTTGGAATTTACATATTTCCATCATAAGTTTAATGAGACATATCCATATCCATGATAAACATTTCACAAAAATGCTTAGAGTTATATAAACTCTAAAAAATGTCCAAAGGATAAATGGTTCAAACCTCATCTAACTTGGTCTAGGAGAGCTATATCTCCAAAATGGTCTATGATAAAACTTGGTATAAAATAATCTAACATCATATGTCTAACATCAAATGTCTCACACATAAAAGGTTAAGTGGATTAATAAAAATTGGCATGCCAAAATCTAGGTTTAAAATGTTCCAAATAAATTTAATATAAGAAAAAAAAAGGTTCTAGGTATTTTGGATAAATACGGTGTCAAAAGCTAGAATCAAACAAGGCATGTGATATGACTTTTGTCTAAACTCATTATAAAAATCTAGACTTAAAATAAATGGGTATTTAATCTAACAAACTTGGAACACTTTGGCATAGACTAGGCATATGGAATCAAACATAAACTTAGTCAATTGGCATAAGGAATAAGGCAAAAGGCACATGGAGAGATAGGTTTTTTTCTCCCAAATAAAAGGCACAAACAATAATGTAAACTAGGTTCCTTTAAACAAACAAGCTAGACAAAATTGAATGGCATAATAACACTAGGTAAAGATTTAATCAATATTTTTCAAATTTGGATAATGAATTAACCTAAGTTGCACACCCAGAAAGAGAAATATTAGTGTCTAAGCCCCAACTAAGCAAGGCATAAAAATAAATCAATCGATGTTTGAATTTGAACTTGGCAGGGTTAATTAAAAACTCAACTTAGGAAACTAGGCATCTTCAAATAAATAATAATCTAGATAAAATGGAATAACATAATGACACAAGACAAAGATTTCAAAAGACATACATGGCATTGGTTCTAAAAAATGGCATTTAACACAAGGCAAACAAGTCTTGAAATAAATCAAGTAGCATAATGGCATTATCACTCTCTAAATATATAAAAAATAGTTGTTTCAAGACTCAAAAGACACAAAAGCTTGAAATAATCTGGGTAGTGTAATATTACCCATTTTAATCAAGTGATACACTCAAACAAGTTTGGTAAATGTTCTTAAGGAAAAGGTGTGACAAAATGGCTAGCAGAATGCCTCCTCAAATAAAGGATTGATATATAAACAAAACTTGGTATGACGTGGCATAATTAAAAAATGGTTTTAAACTCAAAAGACTAGGCAATAAAAGGATGAAATGACATAACATATAAATGTAACATCCTAGATCTTATAATTGATAACATTAGTCAAATAGGGTTGACTAAAATTATAGTTTTTGAACATCTATATTTCTCCTAAGCATGGCTAATGCTATAAATACCTCACATCAATTGAGTTCATATCGATTCACTTATTATGCAAGGATTTATTCCTTTGCATAGCGATTCCATCCATGGAGTGCTTAGTGGAATCCCCTAGTTAACTAGACCTAACTCAAGATTTTATTATGAAAGGAGAGGTTAGCCACTCAACCCCTAGATCTCATAGTATTTGTACCCTAATTTGTATACCCCACCATGGAGCAAGGTAGAAATAATACTAGGAGATGAATCCCTAAGTCAATGCTTCCCTAAATAAATCATGGAGAGGCAATGAAATCCCCTTCACAAACCAAATTTAATGAAGATAAAACTAAGTGGAAATACTTTAAAGGTTATTTTTAGATCATCCAAACCATATAGGGTTTGGGGAAAGCCTAGACAAAATTCATTGCATGCCTTAGACTAGGCACAAATTTAAAGTGAAAAGGTGCTTTTGATCACCCAAGTTCCGTATAGGGGACAAGGGAAGAGCATACATGCACTCTTCATTTTTCACAAAAAACACACACAATTATATCAAACAAACACTTTGAAGAATTTAAAATCTAAATGAGTGTCAATTCAGTGTACCAAATGAAATGTTTGATTAAGTTCTTTGGCATCTTAGATTAATTTCAAAATATTGAAATAAATTTACACAAAATCACTTATCAAAAATACATATGTTCATTTTAAGCTCTAAAACCCAAATTTTCAAGATTTATCCTAATTCATTTTTAAACACCAAAATGAAGTGTTCAAGACTTATGCATTCATTTTAAGTCCCAAAAATGAAATGCTCATTAGTCTAAACTTGAAAATTCATGTTTTATTCTTTCTTTGATCTTGAAAGGGTTAGAGAGTTCCTCCTACTTATAATCACTTTCAATGATGAGCAAACAAACTTTCAAAACATAAGTCTCGAGTTTCCTAATTTAACAACATAGAGACTGATATCGGTCACCTATGAATGATGTTAGTTATTAGGGAACCAATGCTGGTTGGTAATAACTAATATCAGTTGATAAGGACTGAGATCAATTGTTTGTGAACCTGAAGGGAAAACCAACATGAGATTAAAAAAAATAAATTAGTTAGCTCAATGTTAGATAAAAACTTCTCAAAACCTACAAAGAGATGATTAGGCAAAGAGTTTAAATGTCAATGAAACTAAAAAATAATGAATATGAATTCTAAGAAGATTCATAATCAAAGTTTTTAGACCATGTTTCACCTTGCATCTTGACCAATTACGGTCACACAGAACTGAGCTCAGTTGGGCAAAATCAATGATGGTTTGGCAAAACCAATGTCGATTATGCATGACCATTGTTGGTCTTTATGTAAAGTTGAGTTAACATAAAAACACACAAATACTATAGAAACAAAGCTAAAAATCTAATTTTGAAGACATTCAATCATTCATTTGATAATTTATGAGTTTCATCTTGATCTCCTTGGTATGTGTGGTGCTTAGAGTCCCATTAGGAATGTCATTTGTAATCATAGTAATTTAACATAGAGAGGAGGTTAGTATTGTGTTGAAACATAAAACAATGAAATGAACACACTAACATGCTAATATCTCTATCCTAGATCATAGGGGGAGCATAATAAACAAAAAAATGAAAATCACAACTAAAATGTAAAGAAAAACAAGATCCTTACCTTGCTTGAATGCTCCAAATGATTTATCATTTGGCTTGCTCAACTTGTGCTCAAGAAATCTTTGGAAATAGAGTTATCTTTGCTCCTTCTCTCTTTGGTACTATGGTTATATTTTGGCTTGATGGTTTGATGGCTTGGATTATGATTTTGTCATTATAACACTATGCTTTCTAATCTTGCTATAAACTAGGATTATAAATTTACTTTATCCAAGCTCTTCAAATGAAGAGGTAAATTCTTATATTTATAGTTTTAAGAAATAACCCCAACTCAAGGTGAGTTAAAGTGTATTTTAAACATGGAATGGGTTCAAACCTAACCTATGTGCAAAAATTAACCCTAGTAGAGTTAAAAGGTTTCAAAACCTCATGATTTATAATGAATAGGCATGGGTGATATATTTTTAGATATTTGCAAAGGCTTCACAACTCACAAATGTCATGATGAAAAGCTAGGATATTCTTGATTTTTGAAGTTCCTTTTTTGTTAGAATTTCATTAATTGATCATGGATAATTCAACTAAGAATTTAATTTGGTTTAACATTTTAATTTATTTTTTTTAGGATTTTAGTATTTCCAAGATTTGATTTAATTCATGTGTGCACTATCCCTATTTAATATGTATATAAGCCAAATTGAATGATGTGATGTTGTATGATGATTAGAGTTGAATTCATGAGATATATTTTTTTCCTTATGATATTATACCCTAATTAGGGATTTCTCATTATGATTCTAAGCTTTTATGAATTATGTACAAGTAAATTTAGGATGTTCAATGATTCTTAGGATTAATTTGCAATGGTTGGTAAGAATCTATCTGAAGTCCATTCAAAGGACATTGGTGGCCATTTTTAGGTGTTTAAAATAAATAGTTATGTCCTCCATAGAATTTTATAATGGTTGATCCATCAGTTGGACTACTAGCTCTTAGCTACTAGAATAAGCCCTTTTTGCCTTCTACTTTTGTTTCTACTTGTGTGATATAATTGGCCCTACTTCTTGATCTTCTTGGGTTCCATTATTGGAACCCTCTACTACTACTACCACTACATCTTTAGCCTTCACGTCTCTCAACCTTTCTATAATAATTAGGGTCTCATTGGTTATTTTGATTCCTTTGATCCTTAACTAGTTTATTGTTTTGTTTATAATCTAGGTGGTATTATCCATCAATGAGAAGGATTTAGGTACAAACCACTTGATTATAGGAAGAGGTTGGAGATATATTTTATTGTCATAATACACCATATTTATTAGTTGTTCATCATATTTCAAATTTTCAAGGACTAGTTCCATGTTGTAGTCTTTGATTTTCTCTAGGGTCATACTTGAAATGATCTCTTAATATAATTTCCTCTTCATCCTGCATATCTTCCTAGTAATATTCATAGAAAGGGATGTGGGAATATGTAGAACCTACTATAATGGTAATATAGCTAGTCACATCATATAAAGGCCTTACATCAAGATCTCTCAAGGTTATTTGAGTTATCTCTACATCCACATATTTGGCTTCTGATATGAAAGGGAAATTTTATCTCCCTATGCTAATAGGGAAGTGTATCCCTAACTTATGCTTGTTTGATAAAAACTTGTGGGTTTCTAGAATTTGCCTCACATGTTCCATTAGGACCCATTTATCACTTATATACCTTGGAAGGGTATAAGGACAACCACTAAAACCACCCACTCTAATATATGAATATGTTGGGAACTAAATAAAAGATGAACCCCACCTAGCAATTTCTATAGTTGTAGTATAAAAAAATATTCTCCTTCCTAGTTCCTTTTCAAACTAGTTATGATGTAGTATACAAAAGCATCATTGACCCTTCTCAATTATTATTTACTTTCTTCAAAGGTGAGGTTAGGGTATTACTTAAAGACATTGTTGATTTGATCAAACACTATGTTCAATCCTGAGAATGCCCTCACTTTTGATAATATATAAAAAAGGTATGATTTCATATAAAAGTTACTTATAATTTGGACCTCCATCAACTATTTGTGAATAGAATCAGAAATCAATTGGGCCTAGTGGATGTACTATTTTTTCTGATAGATTACCTAAATATATTGATACATCTAATCCTGATAATTTTTAGCATTTGGGTCCCTTTTAACTCTAGGTAAGAGTATAATAATATCTCCTATTTCATCCTTGAAGTCTATCCTAGCCAAGGTCTTAGGCATCCTTATTGTTGTAGGTCTAGGAGTTTTTAGCCATTATTTGTTTAACACCCATAGATAGGATGCATTATTATCATGTTATAAATTTTTAGAGGAGTCAGGGGTTATATCTAGGTAGCTTGTATATTCTAGAATTAGGAACACAATATCAATGAAATCAAGGTCTAGATTCTAAATCTTCTCTCCTTTTTTATTTCACCACCTCCCTCTTCTTAGAATCATAGTTTTTTCTATGGTGATTACAAGTTTAGGGATTTTTAATGAGAGTGGGAAGGATATAGACTAGGGTAAACCACTATTGTAGATGCTTTAAATCTAATCATTGTTGAATTCTATATTTACAATGTTCTAGAAATATACTAGATATGTGTGACCTAGATCTGTGTTGATCTTATTAGTATTTGAATCTAGGCTAGATAGGACACTAGGTCCCTTTAAATTGAACTTCATCTCCTTTTTAGACATGTACTTTTGGAAAATTGATGTGGGAAAACTGATTAAAGAGTTAGTTGGAGTCTAGACTTACTATTACAGGTTATTCTTCTACATTGAACTTGGTAGGGTTTTGAATTGCAATTGCAATAAAAAGTTTGGTAGAGGTATGATATGTAATTGTAGTTGAAAATTCTAACCAAAATGTTCAATAGGGTTTTGAATTATAATTTTCACTTGTAAATTCTGATGAAAATTCTATTAAGAAAATTGGTCTATAGAGGAAAGTCAGACTTTTGATGGGAACTCAGAGTTGTTAGGACAACGGGAATATCCATCGAGGTTTTGTATGTTTTTTTGAAAATGGAATTTCCATGAGGTTTGACCTTGGAAAAGTAGGAGTAATTTTATCCAAATATTTTGGAGGGGATTTTTGGGGAATATTTTGAATTTAAATAGTATGACACAACCCTGGATTTATTTGATAAAAAATGCGAAGAGCAATTTGGACTAACAGTATGTGAATGAGGAGAAAATAAAAAAGAAAAATATATTGTAGATGGTAATACTTTTATAATAATTTCAAAGTTAAATGATAAAACCATAAACCTTAGTCTAAAATACTATTCTTATAGAGAAAAAAAAGGTAGGGATTTAAGGAAATGTGAGGTGATTGGAGGAATATCATGTTTACGCATGCAGGGGATTGTAATTGCAGATTTGATATATAGCTCTGGCATTACTTGGTGAAACAGGTTTAGATTGAAGGTTTTATTACATGTAGAGTTCCAAATTTTATTTTTGAATGTTGACAATGATGAAAAAACCTAATTTTATTAATAAAACATGCAATAAATTCTAAACATAGTGGTGGTTGGGTAAATGGTAGGAAAGGGGGGTTTTGTGGTTATCATGTAATTTTACAAGTTTAAAAAATTGTAATTTATGTTTTTATCTCCATTTTTTTCTGAGTGGATTATTAGAGGTAGGAAATTCCATGGAAGCAAGTATCAAAACCTAATTTACACTTTGTAACTTTGTAAATTTACAAAGTGTAGTGGAAGTTCCAATTTATTTTGGGTAAAGAGGGAGGGTGAAAAGAAGAACTTGAGTTTCACTTTGAAACTTTGAAAAGTTTCAAATTGTAATCAAAGTTTCAATTCCCACTAGTATGGTAAGTGATAGAATGTGGAACTAGATTTGTACATTATAACTTTAAAAATTTTCAAAGTGTAATCAAAGTTTTGATTCCCATTAGTATTAGGTAAAATTGGAAGGCAGGGTTACAATTACATTTTTCAACTTGTAAAGTTAAAAAGTGCAAATCTAATTCTAATTTTTGATGGCTATTGGGTAAGCAAGAATTAGAAGTTTGGGTTCACTTTGTAACTTTACAAAGTTAAAAACTACACCCAAATCTCTAGTTTCTACTACAGAACTTGGAAAAGGTTTCTTGGTCACTTTTAAAACTTTTTTTTATAAAAAACCAAAATGGGTTTCCCTTAGGGTACAAGGTTTTCAACATTTTTGGCCACCTCTATAGGGTGATTTCATGCTAATCAATTTATTTCTAATAAACTTCTAGCTCACTGGGCATGGAATCATTTTATGTTTTTACACACTCTAGCTGGAGAAGAATAAAAAAATAGGAATTGCCTAAACAAGAACAAAATAGGGAAAAATAAAACAAACTAAGTGAACAAAACTCTTAATGAGTTGTAGACTTGTGTGAAAGCACTTATTCAGGGAAACCAAATAAACGTTATATATATATTATTTTGGAAAGAATTACATCCTCAGAAGTAAGCTTTGAGGTATATCCCATTGACTATGATAGGTAGCTCTGTTCCATCAAGCCTAGATAACTGGAATGCATTAGATCCTTTGCATTGAGTTATGATGTATGGACCACTCCATATTACATCTAAATTTATATGCTTGACTAGTTTGACTCTCTTAACATCCCATTTTAGAACCATGTCTTCTTTGTTAGATCTCATGTAAGATGTTTTTTGTCTAAAGTTCTCTTTATTTAAGACTGATTTGCTTCTAGAACTTGCATTGACTAGTTATTGACTTTTTATAGCTCCATGAGCTCTAGAAATCACATGGTCATTTCATCATTTTAAATCAATTCCAACTGATGATTGAGTTATAGAGATGGTAACTTTATTGACATTGAAATTCTATCTTCCTTTTTATAGACTAACATGAATGTAAAATTGTCAATGGCTCTCTTAGGAGTGATCCTATCAATGCAAAGTGTTGATTTCAACTTAGTGTGCCATGCCCTTTGGTTATCTACCATTGTTATTTTGATAATCCTTATGATATTTTTATGATATATTTAGATAAGCCATTACCTTGTGAGTAATAATTGGATGAGGTATTTAGGATACATTGTATCTTACCACCATTCACTCACTTGAGTTCCCACAAAATCTTTGGCATTATTTGAGATAATGGTGTAAGGAATGCCAAATCTAGTTACATGTCATCCATGAATTCTAGGATAGATGTTTATATGGCATCTTTCAATTCAATCACTTCAGTCCATCTAGTGAAATAATCAATTATTTTAAGGACCCATTTGTGGCCTGCACTTGAAGGTGGATTGATCATGATAATGAAATCCAATCCCCACTAAGCAAATAGCTGATTACTTGGATTAGTTTGAGAGGGAAATCTATTAATCTTTGTTTGCCTATAAAGTATGCATATCTTTCATATTTTATCACCCATTTATGTGAATATTTGAATATGTTAGGCTAATAGTAGCCTTACCTCATTATTTTGATGGTAGTGGTTCTTGCAGAGAAATGGCCACCCAATGAGCCATCATGAAACTCCTTGAGCAAATTGGGAATTTTATCATGCTCAATGCATCTCAACATAAATCTAGTCATATCTTTCCTAAATAATATCCCATCAACAAGAACATAAGGAATAGATTGGAGTCTAAAGTACCTCTTCTTGGATTGTTGGAGCTCATGCAAGTATTTACCAATCTGTAGGAATGTAGTCATGTCACTGACCCAATTATTGAGCAAATGTAGAGTGGTTGGTTAGAATGCCTATTGAATGTACATTGCATCAGATACTACATCAACAATATTTAAATCAAAATTAAGATATTCACATAAGCCCTTTCCTCTTATGAGCTTAGTTATTTTGATGTTCACATCATATTCCATGACTTTTGTGATCCAACCCACTCTCTTTTTATTTATTTCCTGGCTCAATAAGAACTCCTTGATGCTTTAGTAACTAGCCATTAGATGATATTTTTTATTTTAGAGCATGTGCATAAACGTTTTGAGATATTTTACTATGGCATATACTTGCTTCTCAACAAAAATGTATTCTTCCTTGTAATGCTTAAAGGATTTATTGAAAAAGGATATAAGTTTCTCTAACTATTCTTTATTTTGTTGAGTTAGAATAGTTGATACACTGAATTCCCCTCAAAAATCATAGAGAATGAAAGCATTATCATAGCTGAGATTTATAATGGTAGGATCTTGAGAAATAGCCTTCTTGATGGCTTCAAAACTATCTTTCCCTTGTCTAGCTAAAACTAACCCCCTTCTTAAGCATGGTAGTAAGGGGTTTGGTCATGGAGGAATATTTTTGAGTAAACCTTCTTAAAAATTTGATCTTCCCTAGGAAACTTTGTAATCCCTTTTTATGGATAAGAAGCGTTGGTGAAGATATAACACTTACTCTCTCTAGTTTTATTACAAGACCTTCTTTTGAAACAATGTGTCATATCAGTTTCCCTTTATGAACTACAAAAATGTACCTTTTTGGATTGAGGGAAACTCCAAATTTTGTGCACCTTTCAAAAATGTTTCTAAGGTGATCTAGGTGGTCACCAACATATTTTGAATAAATAGTGATGTCATATAGGTACACCAGAATCATCTCATTTATCAAACCCTTGAAATCCATATCCATGGCTCTTTAAAATGTAGCATTAGCATTGGTTAGACCAAAAAGCATATTTTTATAGGCATATGTGACCCATTTTATATTTAAAGTAGTCTTGAACTAGTTGGATTCCTATACTAAGATTTGTTTTTATCCAGAATAGCCATCTAGAAAGGAAAAACTTTCAGATCCTAATATAGTTTGAAGGATTTGTTTTATGGGTGGAAGGGGATAATGATCCTTTAAGGATTATTTATTTAGGTCTCAAAAATATACACAAATCCTTATTTCACCATTATTTTTCCTTACAGGGACCAAGTTATCAACCCAAGATGAGTTTTTGATAAGAAAAATGATGTTAGCCTCTATCAATTTAGACAACTCACTCTTCATCAAGGGTTCTATTTTTGGTTAATCGGTCTCTATTTTTATATAATATGCTTAATATTTGGGTCAAGTTCTATTGTGTGTTGGGATAATATAGGTTCAAAACCCCTTATATATTTATAACTCCAAATAAAGGTATCATCAAATTCTTGACACAATCCAATTAAATATTACTTTTTAGAAGTATTGCATACATTTCTAATATTCAATGCTTTACATTTTGAGATGAATGCTAGATCATAGTCTTCCTCCTTGATTGTGAGGCTTTTATTCTCACCCTTCAACTAATCATCAGAGTTGAAGATACTTTCTAAAGTAATAAGACCCATGGGTAAATTATTTATCTTTAATTGAATGATTTAATCCCCATATTATTCTTGGAATCTTGACTAATGTTTTTTGAGAATTTAGCCTCATCTCACATAAAATTAATAATTTCTTGATCATTATTAAAAACTTAATAATTGGTTGCATTATACAAAATAGATGGTCTCACTATTATTTTTACCTTCAATAAATTTATATTGATAACCCACTAAGGCAATGTGATCAACATCCTTGTTATATGCTCTTCATACCACTTGAATGTTTAAATCAATAAAATATTTTAATTGGTCCCAAACCCTATGTTTTTAATATCTTCGCAAGTTATTCTTGGTTTTGATTTTTTATCTTACTTGGTAAATGATCATTTCACTATCACTGAACACTTGTTGTGACTATATTTCCATTTATTTATCCAATTGGATACCTCAAATCAATGCTTCATACTCAACCACATTTTTAGTGCAACTAAAATGAAGTCTAAAAGAATAGAAATAACTCTCCTTTCAGGGAGATATCAAAATAATACCTTCATCTACACCATTCCTTCTTCTTGAGCCATCAAATAATATTTTCCACATTCCCTTGAAATGCTTATCTATTTTCATAAGGTTTGGTATGATTTCATCATTTTCATGAATACAATATGTACCCAACCCTGTTTCCTTGACATAATCATAAGGATCAAATTGGAGAGTTGATATCCATTCATCTAGATGAGTGTCTAGGATTTATTTCATGGCTATTTAAACCTCATGGTCAAGTTCCTCCTCCTGATATTTTAATGTGAAATTCATATCTATAGGTAGGAGTGTATGGCTCAATGTGGTCTTTAGTAATTGGCTTATATCTTATTGTCACTCTAGTGCCATTTCTTGTCCTAAACAACATATAGGACCAATTAACAAATAGGAACCCTTCCATTTTTGTAGTAAGGTCTTCAAAAAGGTAGATAAGAAAATAGGGGGTAGGTCAATAACTAAGATATCTTAGGATACGGATAAGATTGGACATGAAAGTATGGTAATGTTTAAACCTTTTATAATCCCAATTATTTAGATAATGGTCTCATGCAATTCAACCATTCCTTTTTTACAGGCATGTATTTAATACCTAGGACATCATCTATTTTCTTAGGCATAATAGAACTACTAACCCCAGAGTCTACCATGCAGTTATGTAAAATATTTTTAATAACTACGAGTGGAAGGTAAAAGGGGGGAGGCTTACCATTTTTACTTTATTTTGTGTCTATTTGAGGTTGACACACGTTAATGATAGTAGTCTGTCCCTTAGTTTAGCATTTATCTATTATTTAGAAGTTTTTAAGAGATTCCTTAAGTAAGTCCCTTTGTGATAGAATAGATAGTGTTTCCCACATGGTGACATTCAAGTTAGTATTATTAATTTGTTCTATAATACTAAAAATAATGTTACCAACATTTACTGGTGACTTTGTGGGAGGTACATATTATTTTATGATATTTGGGGTCAAGAATTTTTTATTTTAGTTGGCCCATTAACACAATGGGTGGTCTTTGAATTGTGTCACCTATTATAACCTCTTTTACAACTTTAGAATTTGTAGATTTTTCAACCATATGGGTTTGACCACTTTCTATTACTATCTTATTAGAGCATGTATTTGCTACCACTTAACTACCACCATTGGTTAGTGTTTGCTCCTAATTCATGCCAAAAAAATCCTCCTATTGCCAATTTGAAAGAGTGGTCTCATTTTGAGTAGGTACTTATGTATCTTCCTACTAATAATTAGCTTCCTCTTGCTAACCTTTGGGATTTGATATGATTTTTACCATCAAGGCTTGATTGATGACACCATGAGGGTAAACATTCTGATTATACAATTGATCACAAGGATAACACCACTTGTATTCCTGATCTAGGTTGTTATGAATAGGTAATATGGATTAAGAAGTACTTTGTGCATGTAGATCACATATATTTTGAGGTTTTACTTACATGGTTTGACTTTGGATTTGTGTGTTTCCTTGGTATGGCTATCTATTGGGCTGATATGTCTAGTTAGTTGGTTGATAAGGACTATAATTTTGTGATTATTACCTTTGAAAAGATACCAATTCATTTCCAAATATTTTAAGTAGTGATTTAAACTCAAAAAAATAATCAAAATGGGTAGGAGTCAAAGTTGGTGAATTACTTATAGTGGGAATTAGGGCTATAGTGAGTTATATGGGAGGCAACTATAGAAATAATGACATTAGAGGTTATGGGGTAATTTTTACATCTTGAATGAGGTAATTATTTGTTCTTATTTATATGTCATAAGCATTAGGGAGTGTGGTACCACCCATTTAGTGAATCATGATAGCTATATCACTATTTAAGGCTCTCAAGTACTATAAAAAACATTGTTCGGGGTTGGGTTTACCAATATTAGGATTCTATTCCATGGCTTTTGAAATCAAAAATGAAATCACTCATGAACTTATGATGAGACCATTTAATAGTTGTTAGTTTTTAAAATAGTGAGAGGTGGTCACTCTTATCCTCAAAATTTGTGTGTAGGGCATCCCCTAGATCATCCCAAATAGGATGGAATTGGGAAGTAGATTTTTGTACCATTGTAAGGCTTTACCCTTTAAAGAGGAGGCAATAAGTTTGAAAATAACATTTTCTTGTGTTATGTTATAAATTGAAAAGATGTTATAAATATCATGTATATGTTTAAGAGGAGTAGTGGAAGTTTCACCAGTAAAATATATAAGGCTTTTCAGAGCAGAGGTGGGTACATCATTATACTGGGACAACATAAGTGGGATGCCTCCATTGAATGTCATGAAATTCTAATTTTTTAGGGCCATTATTAGAGGTATGAAACAACTGTGGGTATTTGTGGGATATATAAACAAATTTTTAGGACATATTCTATTATAAGGTACAATTGATCTTGATTTCTTTTTATATGGAAATGATAGTTCTTGTAAGTCAATCCTTTACATTTAGTAGATGATCTTGTATATATATTTGGAATACATAAACTTTTATTTTTTGAATTTATAAGATAATGGAGTCACTAGGTGTTCTTAAAATGTGTAAAAAATTTACACAATGATTATTGATAGTAACACCAATCTCTTAATAATGATCTTTGGATCCCAATGGGCATGCTAGAAACGATTATCAATTAGATTTTAAACTTATTTGTATTTTTAGTATTATGAGTAGCATGAGTTGCAGTAGATGGAAATTTTAATGATATAATGGTATCACCTTCGAGCTATAGAACCTTGGTGAATTAAGGTGAACCTCTAGAGAAGGCCAACTTTCTTTCACGAAGGTTAGTGTAACTGGTATATTACCAGTTCTCACCAAACTACTACCTCTTAGTGATGTTTCTCCTAACTAGGCTTTTGACTTGTTAGGAAAAGAGTTTTAGAATTTAAAACTAGAAAATGGTGATTCCACCACATATTATAATGGAAATTAATGATTGTTTTATTTTAACATAGTTAAATATTTAATATACTGAGTTTATTAAAGAATAATCTTGCATAAATATGAGATCAAAGGTAATATTAAATCTTTATCAAATAAGGAGCAAAATTATTTATTTTTCATCAAAAAAGCTTTTGAAAGGGAAAAACTAATACCATAGATGAATCCATATGATTGAAATAAGATTCAAATCATTCACAAACTTAATAAGTAATCATACATACATAAAGATGACACAACACAAGGAAGGTAAAATTTCATTCTATTAATTTTTTTAGGTTATACCATGTAGATAAATTCTTCAAAGGAAGAATAATCTCTCTAAAAATAAAAATAAATATCTATGGTCTATGTAGGGAACCCATACGTATAAAAAAATATCTCCATTAAGAGAGAAGTTAACAAAAACTTACGCTTAGTTATAGAGCAAGAAAATCTAGGAAACTTCATGCAAATGTCCTCCTCTTTAGCTTAAAATGGCATCCTTAGTGGAGTAGATGTTGGAAAATAAGCATGCAACTACTGGACACTTCAACAAGTGTTGGAGGAGTAGATAAATCCATTAGAATGTTCTAGATGAACCATTTCTTCTTTGAGTTCTTTGTTGTTATCTCTCCAAAGTAATGGGGTGCCAAAATGAGCCATTACTTGGTAAACATTAAATACTTTTGGATATTTTAAATTATAATTTGAAAAACCTAATTTGTAATTTTAAGTGAAGACTTTTACAACTTTTAAGTCATTCAAATTGACAAAAAAATAAAATGTAAATTACAACATGATTTTTAACAACCAAAGCAATTTAAACTTTGTTGAAAGGAAAAGTACAAATTACAATTTTTCACTTTACAATTAAAGCTTGACAAAAAAAAATTAAAAATTACAAGTGGATCTTTCTCAAATAAAAGATAAGAGTTGTCAAAATTATAGTTGAAATTTTCAACTTACAAATTTATAATGTATCTTACAACAAAAAATTTAATTTACAAAGTGTATTTTGAAACTAATTGAAAAAATTAATCCACAACCATGACCTATGAAGATTCCTTTTCCTATTTTTATTTTATCTTCTTGATATAAGTGTTGAAGCTATTGAAGATATTTTGAAGCCATTATTCATCAACACCAAGTGTGTAAATGTTTTTGATCTCACATTTTGATATTACTTCAAATAGTTCCCTAGATGCAACTCTGTAGACTTGAGTTTCATTTCCCATTTGATCCAGTGTATTGTGATACCTAATGAATTGGTGGATGGAACTCAAGTTGAAAGTTGTATCTTATATTTATTCTCTCTTGAATACCCCCTTGAATTTTTCTTGGACCTCTTGAATAGGAATGGGTTGATCTTAGATATCTATTGCTTCACATGATAATTTACTAAGTAAATCTTCAATGTCATAAATTATATATGTGGCCTTATCACATGTACTTTTGGCTTTATTAATACTCTCAATGAGTATATTGACTCTAAAATGGGCTACCCTATCCAAATATTCATACTCTATAAAACTCTTGAATACCTTTTATAATAAGAGGTTATCAATCTCAATTAGTTCAACAACCTACAATTTTGGAAAGTATAGGTTCAATATTTTAATCTCTTCCTCATATTTGCTTATCTCTTCCTTTAAAAATGCAAGATCATCCTTCAAAGTCTTATAACAATCCATTACTAGATCTATCACTCTATTTCCTTATGTGATGAGTTAATCATCCTAGTATATTATTTCCCTTCCCATGGTACTAATCTCTATCATTACCTCAATTGTTTCTTTGTTGAGGAATTGAGAAAGAGATTGAGTTGGTTGGGTTGATGGTTCTATGAAATTTCTTAAGGAATTTATCAACTACTCAAATTTATTTCTCAATTAATCTTTAGTGACCTTGTCACTATCCATTTTATCAAAAACATATTTTATACTTGATTGAACATCATGTTTCATCCTTTCTCTTGTTGGACAACCTAGATGCACTTTAGATATCTTATAATTCCCCACCACTAAATCTTCCTTTTGTTTGTCTAGTGGGGGAAATACTATATCCACATATCTTTCCCCTTATACATCATATTATATTCTGGAGATGGTATTGGGGCCTATCTTTGGTCCTTTAGATGCCTCCAAAATACCAAAGTCTAGAGTGTTGGGAGACACCATTTATTTCTTTTTCTTTGATAATGATTATGTTAGACAAATTAGAGTGGTAACCTATGAATATTGTGTTGCTCCAATGACCATTTTAATTTATAAATATATAGATGAGGGTGATACACTGGTGGTTACTATGATATGTGTTTATATCTATCACTAATATTTCCATTAAATCCTTGATTGATGATTTGGCTATCTCTACCCCCATTGGTGGGTTGAGTAGCCATAGTTGTATTATTAGGTCCTTCTATCTTCACCTCCTTAGTCAGTGCTTGGGTTAATATGAGAGTGGAATAAATGTGTACTTTAATAGGTAAAATGGATTTAGATGTGCTTACCAAGGGTGTGGAATATGGAAGTGATATAGGTGGAAAGGTAGACACATGTGGTTGTCATAGGGAAACCTATGGAAGGGTGGAATCCAAAGTATAAAATGATTCAATCAATTTAGTGGGAACACTTAGAGTTGATGAAATGGGGAGTGTGATGGAAGATGAAAATTAATTTGTATATATCCCAGTGGTTGGGATGGCTAGTGGGATTATAATCAGAATGACTAGGTTTGTATCCATGTATTATTGGGTGGTATTAGTGATTAATGGAGTGGTAGTGGATGTTTGGGATGAGGTGGAAGTAATTATGGAAGAGGAAGGTGAAGGTGGATTTGGATTATCCAACTATGTTGATTGGCTTATTGCTAAGAGAGTCACTTACACATGTGGGTTAGATGAAGGTGTAATTACTTGCACTAGTGAGATGGTGTAAGAGGGGTAATTGTTTGAGCTAACTGGGTAGTGGAGATAGGAGGAATTACTATGGTTGGTTGAATAGTAGAGATCAGAGGATGGACTACTTGTGTATATTGAGTAGT